>CM053792.1:687349647-687949647 GCA_028749045.1 Cupressus sempervirens | reverse complement strand
CCCCTAGTTCGCATTTTGTTATCGTTGTTGAACTCTTTTAGAGCTAATTTTATGTTGTTGGTTAGCAACATTATTTTGGGATTATTAGATATTGTGCTATGGATTCAGTTTATTATGTGATGAGATTACTTAGACTCTACATTTCATGTATGTATGATGATTATTTTTAGTGTTCGCAATTATTGATGATGATCATTACATTGCTTTCAGTTATTAATGATTATTAGTAAGATGATTTATTATCATATATGTTTTATTATGGATACTTACCCCATACTTGCATGTGTATGGTGTGTGTGTTTTCTTTGCGTGTTTACTTTTGTATGGTGTGTCTGATGTGGTTAAGGAAGGGAGTCGTAGTCACCTGCTAGTCGTGATCTACATGATGCACCACTTCTTTCCATTGCCTATTTAGTTTAATATATATTGTGCTTGTACATGCATGGTTTTTATGCAGGTTGCAGGTACCGGGTATCAACTTCCCTAAATTGCCAGGATGAGCGTACCCTATCACATTATCTCAATGATAAGAGAGGGGAGATAAATTCTCAAGTCCAAATCCCAACCCTTTTAAGCCATTTGTTCTAATTGGAAAATTAGGACAAGTATCTGAGTTGAGTATCCTCCGAATATGTCAGATGACATAATTCGTGATATTAACGCTTGGTTTGATTTTGTATGAATTTTTGTTATGATGGGTTTTCGTATTTCTACCTTATGAGTCTTTGATGTATTTTCTATTAATTAAGCCTAATTAAAAGATTTAATTAATGGTTTAATTTAATGGAAAATTAATATGATATTTTAATATTTATTTTATTTAATTAATTGGGAAATTAATTAAATAAAATAATTAAATGTGAAATAAAAGTTATAATATTAAATTTGGAATGTGACAATATTTATTTTAATAATAATATTTATTGGAGCTCATTTTTAAATAAATGACTAAATAATATTATTATTAAAGCTAATAAATATTTTAGCAATTAAGTTTTGGAAAATGAAATTTAAAAGTGGAAGATATATTTAAATTAATAAAAGATTCTAAATCTCATGTGATTAAAATATAAATATATTAAGATTGCAAAGTGGAATTATTAAAGTTAGTGCATGAGATTTAATAAATAAATTAATTAAATTAGAAAGAGTAAATTAAATATTATTTTAATATTTGCTCACATAGGAGTTGGCAAATTCTCGAGAGTTGTCATGTAGACAACATAGAAGTTTGCACTCTAAGAATGCACAAGTTGTCTACACTTAAGAGTTAGCATTTTTATTTGAGCACATGGTGTCTACAACCTTAGGACTTATCTAAAAGTTTGGAGAAGACCCATGCTTGGTTGTCATGCTTATCTTCTAGTTGTTTCTAGAGACACTCTAGATGCATCTTAGAAGCCTTTAAATAGAGGCTCTCCTAGTGTGTTTTGGCAAGCTTAAATGCAAGCTTAATGGAAGCTAGGAGCTACAAGCTACAAGCTTTAAATGGAAGCTTCAAAGCTTACATGTATTGGAGAAGCTCATATGCTCATATGTTCCTACATGCTACTATGCTTCTTCTAGCACTTCTAGTCATTTGAAGGATTCGGTTGGCTTGGATCTTGGAGAAATTGCAAATGATGGAGAAGGAAGGGATTTTCTATGGATTTCTGAGGCATGGCGGATTAGCATCAGTGTCCAGGTGCACTTGTGATATTCGCATACTCTCTTTGCACTATTTCTCTTTCTGTCTTCATCATGTCTGTTAGATGTGTCTGAATACTCTTGTGTTAGAATCTACAATTAAATTGGAATCTAGATATTTTATTTGGTTGAGAAGAAAACATTAGAAAACACTAGATCCAATTAAGGAGAAATTAGATCTGAATCGGGTTTGGGTTCGAATTTATATTGTGAAATTTAGATAAGACAAGAATTGGAATTAGAATGGAAATTCTAAAGTTGAAATTTAAATGATTAGATATAATCTTTCCTATCAAATTATATTTTCAAATGTCTATGGACAAATCTATTAGGATGATCAATTAGGAAAATTTGAAGAATGATCATTATAGAGAGAAATCCTAAATTATAAAATTAGAAGTTCTATTTATTTTAAAACTATGCTTATGGTCCAGATATTGTTGTAGATGTTTTCTCTTTAAGATATGCATATATGCTTATAAATTTTGGCATATATATATATATATATATATATACATATGCATATATATACATATATGTATATTGAAAAACACTGACACAATGGAAAACGTTTAATGAAATTTCTTATTTAAATAAAATAAAAGTCCAAAACGTATTCAGGGGGCCGAACGTTTTTATTTATTAAAAAACATTTTTCAAAATTTCAATCGCATTGAAAGAAACATTTATTGAAAACGTTATAAAAGGTGGGGCAAAGCCAACCCCGCCTACATTAAGTGCAGGGTACCCGCGTCACAGGTACTACGACGACAGGCGGTACTCTGTACCGTTGTCGCCGCAGGCCCTGCGACTGCAGGGTACTGCGAACCACGGCTACGATATTTTTATATATTAAATGTGCATTGCGGGAGGGATTTCACCCCATCCACACCTTATATTACTTCGGTCGCAGCTTGTGGTACTACGTGCAAAAACTGCCATGGGAGTATGACAGTCCCGCACGGCACGATACCCATGCCAACTATACATGTTACGCACAGGGTTCGGCAATATGGTTTAATTGCTTTTGTAAATCAATTATGTAAATCGATTATTATAATTCAATTTTTATATGATGTTATTTATCATTATTTAATGTTAATAGTTATATATATATGTGTGTGTGTGTGTGTGTGTATATGTATATGTCTACACACACACACACACACACATATATATATGTTATTAGTATTTAATAACTATTATATGTTTGATAGATGATTTTAAAAAAATATTGATAATAAATTATCAATTATTATTTTAAAGAAGAGATATTAATATAGTTAGAATTTAATAATTATTTGATTAGTTTAAAGACTAATCAGAATGTTCTAAATGAGTTAATGGAGATTTTAATAGAACGATTGTAGATAGAACTGATGGAAAGAGATATATTTATATTAAATTTCAAACAGTGATAATAGAATGAGCTTTAAATATTTAAGTTATCTATTATTTTGAGGAGTCTCAATAATTTGTTAATAGAGAAGAGCGAACTTTTAATATTAACTATTTAATGTATATTCAATACTATTTAAAATATATCAAATGGTTAAGACGTGGAAATTTGTAAAGAGGTTTAATGATGATTATTAAGAAGACTTGAATGGTATTGGATTAAGATTTAATTAAGAGGTCATAGTCACTTGATAACCTTGCTATGATGTATTATAAATGGATATACCTTAATGATGTTTAGAGTTAGTAAAATACTAACTAATGAAGTTTACAGAAGGTTTCTCTAGATCGATTATCTATAGATGAGTTTATTATTAATGTTTGTTAGGTCTAACAAACTATTAATAAATAATGGTATTAATGGCCTAAATAGTTAATTAAATTATAATTAGCGTACCATGGGAGAAATTTATTTGAAATGATAATATTTGGTATTGGGGATTTACTACGTCTTGTTATTAACAAATTACTATTGTTGAATTATTAATATGATCATTTGAGTGTTGAATTATAGTGGACTTTTATCTTACAGAATTCTAGTTAGTTATTAGTTAACTGATATTAATTGGAACGTTGCTATAGTTAAGCAATTATTAATTAAATCAATTAATGAGAGTTAATTAGATCTAATTAATAATTAAGTTATATTTGATGTAATTCTTCTAACAAGATTGTAGATTATCTATATTGAAATTGATAAGTCTTATGACTTGAATTGTGACTTTAGATATTATATGGTTGTCAATGATGATAACAATTAAATTGAAAGAATCAAACTTTAGTAATACTTAATTAAGTTTCTAATTGAAAACTATTAGAATGGTGAAAAGGTCAAGGATTGTAAACCGATATTAATTGATCATTCTAATAAAGTTATAATCTTCTTATTCAAAGATTGATAATTGATTCCCTTATAATTTAGATGAATAATGATCCTCTGATTATGTAGAAAAGTTGAAGTAAGATTAAAGAAGAGTTAATCAATTGAAATATGGATCTTAGTTAAATAAAGAGAACAAGTTAATCAAAGGTCAATGATGATCAGTTTAGTGAATATTTATCCTTAAGTTATTTTTAGAATGTAATTCTTAATAATGGAAGGATAATGCTATCGGGGGAACAAATGGGTTGACTTGTAGGTCAAATGATGAAACTTAGACACTTGAAAGTATACTTACAAACAAAAAACTAGAAACCCCTACACATTATTCAACTGTATGAATTTAGTAAACCAAAACATGTGTTTGCATTGTGTATTCTATATGCTTCTTGTTTTGAGTTTTGGGTTGACTAGTGTTGACCAGTCCTAGGTTGTTACCAGAGGCTCGGGGGTTATGAGATGTGATGGCATGTTGATTTTATTTGGTCTCGATCTTTATAAGCCCAACCATGGTATGTGATCATATGCTCTATGAAATGTTTTTTATTGTTCATCAGTCTTCATGTGTGAAGCTGAGATGTATATGTATCTGAGATACCTGAGCTAATCATTTTTGAGTCATCGATCAGTTAACCTTGAATTATTTTCTAGTCACCATGATGGGACTGAAATGTGGATTTATTCTTGATGATGTCATGTTGTGACATGTTTGACTCAACCATTTTGGAGTCTTCAATCAGTATGATTTTGAGATATTCTTGGTTGCTTGTTGAAGAACCAATGGATATGGTGATTATTTTGAGATATATTTTGGTTATTGAGAACCAATGGATACTTATGATTATCAGTGATGCCTTCAGTTGCCAATAGAGAACTGTTGTGGTCATGATTTTCTGTGGATGTTTTTCCAAGATGCTCATGGAGATTTTGATGATTCTTATTTTGGAGATTTGATGATTCTTATCATGGATATTTGATGCTTTTATGCATATTTGATGATTTTATGGATTATCTTTTGTGATTTTGAGATTTATGATTCCATGAGCTTAGGGTAGGTTATCTGCTTGTAGTGTCAGGAAGTGGCTTGCAATGGGGGCTAGGGCCCTAAGTGGCTGCCAGGTTAACTCATTGTAAGTTTGGTTAATAAGTGATAACATTTACACACTAAATGGGGATTAAATGAACCTAAAAAGATAATTGTTTTGATGTTCTCGCCCATGCCTTGAGCGCTTGTACAGGCTAGGATGGGAGTAGTGAGAATGCATGGTTGCGACCTTGCATTCCATAGTATGCCTTGTCAGTATGAGAGGATACTAGTGGCCGCATGAGATCTGTATGGACCCGTGGAGTTTAGCTAACTACCAGGGTAACTTGTATGAGATAAATGTGATGACACTTTCCTGCTTGCAGAGTAGGTTTCCTACATGTCATTATTGTGCCTGTGGGAATTAGATGTCGATTTTGTGTGTGATGGAACCTTTGAGTTAGTATGCTTTTAGGATTCCTGGACTTATAGAGATTTATACTTTGTGATTTTGATAGCCTGTTTGGGACTTGAGATTATCTCCTCAACACGGTGGGAGTGGACCATTTAGGTTCCACGCGATCGGGTGGTAGTGTTTTATCACTCTTATCATTTGAGATCCGTCGGAGATACCGTGGTTGGAGCATTCTTGGTTGGTATTTATCTTCATTATGTTCTTGGAGCATTATGATAGATGATATATTCTATGATGGATGTATTTACTGGTATGTTCCTTACATTGATGATTTGCTTATGTTAGTTGATGATAAACTATGCTTTACTTTGCATGTTAGTAGGATGTTTTAGGAGTGACATTCCTACTATGTTTATAGCCGATGATCTCTTCGGTGCTTTGGAATGTTACGCATGGAGGGATGGCTAGGATCCATGATGGTCTAATGATGCTATTTATGATTGGGAGGAACTGTGCACTTAGTTATTTATGTTTGTGATATATGGTTATCTTTTATGATGGATGTTTATATCTTTTGTGATGTTGTATCATGTATGATATGTGGTTTCATTTACTTTTATTGCAACATGGATTAGCATTGGATGATGATGTTCTTTATTTACATAGATGTAAGTTCTTTTAAGCTTTTCATACCCTATGGTGGATGATTGAGCAATCTAAAAATGTAGTTACTAAAAGGACACTTGTATATTGTTTAAGTACATTAGATGTATCATTGTTATTTCATAAGGATGTGATGTTAGATGAATAAGTTATGATTATATGTGATTCAACATTAAGGGATCTTTAAAGAATGTAACTATTATGTTATGTTATGTTTACTTTTATTGATTTGTTACTATTGCTTCCGCAAGTGTTGTGAATGGTTTATCTTTCATGTTTAAAAAAAAAAAATTGTTTAGCAAACTTAGTGAAATTTTTTGGATCCCTTGGCGGAGCATTACATAAAGTGTTATGAATTATAATTAAATTTATTCAATTAGAGGGTTTGTTTAGCCAATTTAGGTCAATGTGTAGGAATTAAACAAGATATGAGATTATTACAATTTTAGGATTAATTTTGCAATTTGATACTGAGATCAAGTAGAGACAATTGGTCAAATTTTCCTAGTAAAATAGGACTTTGTTGATCAAGAAATCAATTTTGGAGACTAATGCACCAAAATTGGTTCAAAATGGTGACATACCAATTTTGGGGTATTATATTTTCTCCTCTTTGAATTGATGTTCGAGTAGTGTATTGATTCAAAGAATAGTTTGATATTTGAAATAAAGAATGATAACTAAGATTGGCTTTGAGAGTGGTGACATGAAGACCAATTGATGATATTTTTAGGGTTATCTCTAGAATGAATCTTAACCTTCTAGAGTCTAGATAGAACATCTAGATATCAATCTAAGAGAAAAAAAATATTGTCAAGATTCATAGAATTGTCCCCATAATGAGGCTCAATCCTCAAGAGTCTAGGTTTAGACTGTGATGATACATATCCATTAAAAGATGACAACAAGTACTTACCATGAATCATAGGATTATCCTTAGAATGAGGTTTAATCCCCAATAATCTAATTAGAACACTTAGATGGGTGAATGCACAAAGTTGGGTCGCAATTCCGCGGAAGTCAAATCCGCGAAATGAGACCTCTTAGAAACGAGTACCCGATTTTAAGAAATGGGCACCCGTTTTCGGCTCGGGTGCCCGACCCTAAATTTTAAAAATGGGCACCCGTTATTTTAAAAAATTAGGTACTCGATTTTTATTTTCAAAAAACGGGTACTCGTTTCTCAAAAATAAAAAATTTGAATTTTTAAGAAACGGACACTCGTTTTTTTAAAATAAAAAACGGGTACCCATTTTTTAAAAAATTAGGTACCCGTTTTTTAAAAATCGGGTACCCATTTTTTAAAAGTAAAAAACGGGTACCCATTTCTTAAAAATTCATTTTTAAAAGTTTTCGACGGATTTTACATGCCGCTTTTAGTTTTTCAAAACAGGTACCCATTTTTTGAAATTCAAATAATGGGTGCCCGTTTCTTACAACATGAGGCGGAATTTTTTTTTCCTGCCTCGAATTTTGGTTTGGGACAGGCTTGGTGAGACCAAGCCTATGCCTTGGCCTCTCAAGATTTGGCTAAAGCATTGAACTGACAAATTCATGCCTTGCCATAATTTTTAGAGGGTCTTCCCGATCAATTTTTTTTACGAAACAAAAACCCATTAGAGCTCTCACTGTCCTGATTTTAGAAATATAAATTTTATAGAGTTATGATTTTATTTACTATTTTTTTGTTATTTTTTAATCAAAGATGGTACCTAAATGTAAAATAGCAACGTTCACTAAAATTTTAATAACTTTTTTATTTTATATTTTTTCTTAAATTAATTTATATGTCATCAATCTAAATTCAATTCTTTTGAAGTTAAAAAAAAAAAATTGAAAAAAGTAAAATTTTGATCAAATTATGGTGTCCGTACACGAGAGGTTTTAAAATTTCCCTTTATAGCTAATTAAAAATTAATAAATAAATAAATATTCATTAAAAAATTCAAGAAAAATATTCCCATCAATCTTTGGTGTGTCAGGTAACTCCATTTAAAAGGATTCACAAAAATCCATTCATTTGTGTCAAATTATGGTGTCCGTACACGAGCGTGGTATGGTCTTGAAACAAGCATTTTGAAAAAGTCATTTTTAAAGATCCATACCAAAAAAATAATCTATCATATGGGTATACAAATAAATTACATATTCAAAAAGAAGATTTCAGGCACTACAATTTTTATTTTTGAAATTTTTTTATATTTAATCTCTAAATGGCTCAAATTTTGGCATCAATTGACAAAATATTTCAAAAACAGGAAAAACACTTCCACTTTTTGGCCAAAGGTGAGACCCAACTTCTTGCACTGACCCAGATAGCTATCCATTCAAGCATGACAAGATCAATCATAATTCATAGGATCATCCCTAGAACGAGCCTCAATCTAGAGGAGCCTAGGTTAGAATGCCCAAATACATGTCCATTAAAAGGTGACTAAAAGAGAGCTTAGGATTATCTCCAGAACAAAGATTAATCCTCTAGAGTCTAGATAGAATGCCTAGACACCAGTCCATAAGAAAGATGATGAGACCTATCATGATTCGTAGGATTATCCCCAGAACAAGGCTTAACCCTCATGAGTCTAGGTAGAATGTCCAACTACCTGTCCATCAAGCTATGAATAGGACTATCATAAATTGATTAGTTAATCGATAAATGAGATAGATAGTATATGATGCTAAATATAGGGGACAAAGATTCCCCTAGAAATGAGGACATTGAGTTTAGATCATATTTGAAGCAAGATTTGATTGATGTAATGATGTAATCATCCTACCCCCTCGGGAGCAAAATTGAAAGATGACACATCAAAATAGTGACATAAAGCAATAGATTGTAAGATAAAAATTTGATTAGAGTGTTAGAAGAAATTAGAATATATTAGAATAGATCAAAAGAGTTTGTAGAATATTTTGAGTTGATTTAGAGTGATTTGAGTTCCATTTGACCAAGTTTGACCAAGGTTGTCCTCGGTTGACTAGAGTTAAATTTTGATGAAAAACTTGAAAATTTTGAGAAAATGTTGATATGATAAGATTCTAGTAAGAATGTCATGTAAGAAAGATGGATTGCACAAGCGTTCAATCACATTAGTCCCAAAATTTTAAAATACATTTTTCAACTATTTTTGAGTGTCAAATTTTGATTTTGATCCCAAAAATGAGTTCAAGAAGGTTAAACTAACCAAGGGGTGATTTTCATGTCAATTAGAGAAATTTTTAAAATTAGGTCAAACCCTATATAAGGCCCCAAAAGGTCATTTTCCATTCATTTGAATATTTTGTCTTTTGTGAGGAGGAGCTCTGAGTCACTGTGGTGGTCCCCATTCATTCACACAAATTTGAGTGCTCCTAACATTATGAGTAGCCAAAAAACTATAGAGCCATGATGAGTGATAAAAAAAACTAGCTTTTTGAATCAAATTTCATGTATTTTGATTAGTTTTTAGCATGTTTTAGGTGTTAGTCAATCAGTTTATTGTGCATGGGCATGTTCTCTCATGTGGCTTTTGAAAGAAACTCATGTGAGACTTTGCTGAGAAGGAAAAGCCTCACATCATGATGGGCTATCTCTCTCTTTAGGGAGACCCATCACTCACATTAGGAACCCTATAATAGGGTTCTTCCTTGTATATCCCTTTGTGAATCCTGCATGGAAGCCATTTCTCATGCCACAACTTCCTAAGTCTTGTGTGAGACTCAACATTAGTATGGCAGAGTGTTATTTTATCACACGAGAATATAAGCATATTTTCATAGTCTTAAGATCAAATTTTTATATTTTTTTTCATCTGAGTGTCTTTAAAGGATATCATAAAATGTCTATAGCTAGTTTTTCATAATGTTTTTATGATTTAGATAGAATTTTAGTTGATAGAGTACTGATTGTATGATTTTTATTGGATTTTTTGTAGGTTGACTTCCTAGACATATCTTTTTGATTGCATTACCTAGCCATCAAAGGGATGGTGAGACAACTAGATGCTGCCAAGGTGGCTCATCTAGACGCATTGGGTTTATCACATCTCCGTGAGGTACCTGATATTCAGGTGAATCACGGTCCACTGACAACTTTGGTGGAGAATTTCCATTTGAAATATATTCTACCTTCCATTAAGTGATATGATCATCATGCTAAAGGACATATATAGGATTATACAGATCCCCTTTCATGGACCTAGAGTGGATTATGACACACAACCTAGACTACAGATATTGGAACTGAGGGAGGCCTTTTAGGATGATATCATTTTGGGAAGGGCCATCTTGTGGGATGATTTGATATGTCAATATGGTAAAAGACATAGACTAGTGGTGTTACTAACAACATTCATTGGATGTTACTTGATATTAGATAAAGCCATCATGGACTAGAGTGTGGTTGGGCTAGGATGTTGCAGAGGATGTTGGGTTAGCTAGTATAGTTTACATGGGGCCAATGTATGTTGGCATGCATGTTTCATGAGATGCATGAGATCTCTTATAGAGAAGCAAAAAACATGGCAGCAGGAGTCTTTATTCTTTGTGTGTGGACATGGGAGCATTTTCCCATTATGAGGCTGATCTGTGAGGATCTTCATCAACCACAAGAGTCATACATATATAGATATAAAGGAGATGTGACCTTGCCATTGTTGGGTAAGACAAACCATTAGAGCGTTCTAATTGATGACTTGATATCAGTGAGATCAATGCCTTCAAGAGAGACAAGGCCATGGGACAATGCCAAAGAATAGTTAGGTTACATGTTTGTGTCAAAACCTCTAATTGTCTAATCTATCCTAATGATTGACAGAATCGCCTTTCCTCATGTTTGGTGATAGTATAGACACCTAGAGGATATCTCCCAAGAGTACTGTACATATTCCCACTTCACTGATGAGGTGAAGAGAGGATGGTATCTGAGATTAGATCCAAGTAGGTGTATGATAGATTCTCGAGGACTCACCTTTCTAGGTGGGATTACCTACTAGGTGTTAAGGATGGAGGGGCTACACCTAAGTACATGAAGCATTTTGTGATTCATCCCTTCCTAAGATTTATAGATCCTATGGTACAGGTACCACATGTGGGTATACAACATCCATGGGTACCATCACGTTAGTAGGTGTCAAGATAGAGGACAACCTAGGTCCTAAATTCTTAATGACAAATAAGGATAGATCTGAGTGCTAGTAGCAATGGGTCAGAGACAGTCTCAAGGGAACCTTAGGTGTGATTGGTGGGGACTCTTAGAGGCAGAGAGTGGAGAACCCAACGTAGAAGGGAGAGTAGTAGCTTGAGCCACAACAAATGGATGGAGGCAATGAGGAGATGCTTGATTAGCCACCACAAGGCCATGTAGTAGGAGATTTTCTATCCTGGAGATGGGAACCTTAGGTGTGATTGGTGGGGACTCTTAGAGGTAGAGAGTGAAGGGCCCAACGTAGAAGGGAGAGTAGTAGCTTGAGCCACAACAAATGGATGGAGGTGATGAGGAGATGCTTGATTAGCCACCACAAGGACCTACAGTAGGAGATTTTCTATCCCAAAAATAAGACACCCTCCAATGATCCAGGGAAAGAGTGTGGACTATGCAGAACTAAATGAGGGAGCTACAAATCTAGGTTCTAGTGTGGGATTTATGGCTTGTTGGAAATATGGTAAGTAAGATTTTTAGAGTGTTATCATTTATGGAAACATATATTCAGTATTTCATTTATGCATTTAGAGTTAGAAAATTGTCTGAGTGTTAGATAGTTTACAGTAGCACAAAGATAGATAAAATGTGCATGAATGACATAGTTCAAGTTAGCTCACCTGTAGTTGAGGATAGATTCATGAAAATGTCATGATGATGTGGTTAAGTGCACAGATGTGTATGGTCAATATGGAACAAGTTATAGTCAAAATACCAGTGTGGGTATCTAATAGAGTAGAATATAGCATAGTAGAGAATTGAGTTGTATGGCTTAAGGAATTATTTTGGTAACAAAATAATTTCTAAGTCATGATGAGTTGACTCTTCAGATATTAATACATAAGTAATTTTATTTTATGTCAAGTGTGTAAAGACATGAAGGTCGATTGAGCAAAGAATTATGATTGTACAAGGTATAAGTAAAGATCTTATCTTGCACAAATAATGTGTAAGTTGTATAATATATGAACTATTTTATAGATAGCTTGATAGATATGTAAGCCATATGTGATCTAAAATTTGATGTATGATCAAAGAAAGTGTGAGTCATAACAATAAGAAAGTATTGTATATATACCTATTCTTGTGAAGAACTTAACTGTAGAATTTCGTGTTAGGGAAATGGGCTCTTCTTTCATACATTGTATTTGATCTACCAAGTCCTAAAAGGGTTAAAGCAACTCCTAACAGGGTTCAGGATTTTAATAGAGCCTAGTCCTCTAACAAGGATTTAAGATACTATATGTACTTCATAGACTCCTAACAGGGTCAATATCCTTATCAAGATCCTTTTATTTAGTGAATCATCTTGTAGGTATCATCTCCACTAAGGTTTTCCCTTGGCCAGGGTTTCTCTAGTTAAAAAATAATAGTGTTATGAGTTCTCTATGTGTATGGTTATATTTACTTTTTAACATTTTTGGTTTACTTTCATATGAAAGTTATAAAGTAATTAACAATATTCAGTTGTGGAAAAAAGTTTGTAGAATATTGATACACCCCCCCCCCCCCCCTCCCCCCCAAGTATTATCTATTTCTAACAATTGGTATCAGATCCCAGTTACTCTAAAGAGGCTTAACAACTTGAGTAAGATCCCTATCTATGTGGAATAGTTAAAGAGAAACCTTAAAGAAGCTAAATAATTTGTCTTCTAGATTTGATTGTGTGTGCTTTTTTACCATCAATGTTTCAGATCATACTACATGATCCATCATCAAGATGAGAAAGTGCAAGAGTAGAGACATTGTACTCCTGCACTTTCTCATCCTGATGATGGATCATGTAGTATGATCTAAAATGTTGATGGTAAAAAAGTGCACACAATCAAATCCAGAAGACAAATTATTTACAAATGGATTGTGGAAATCTGATAATCTTAAAGAAGCTTTTGAACAAATTTACCTTCTTACTAAAGAAAAGGATAACCTAAAAGATAGATACGAAGATGCAAAATTCTATATTGGTAAACTGAAAGATAAGATAGATGATCTAAAATCCATGAAAGAACCAAGTGAGAAAACTAGTAGCAATGATGAAATAGAAATTATGAAGAAAGAAAATGATATTTTGAAGCATGAGTTGAAAATAGTTGAACTTGAGTTAAGTCTTAAGAAACATGACAACAAGGATGAACCTGATATAAAGTTTGAGAATGTTAATCTTAGATCCTAGTTAAGTCAAGTAACATTTAAATTAGACTCTATCAAGATTGAGCATGCAAAATTAGAAAAGTACAATGCCATTGTGAAAGCAAAATTGACACAAACTAAGAAGCAATTAGAGAAACTTTATACAAGTAGTGAGAAGATTGATGAAAAAATATTTCACCAAAGACCTTCTTATGATAAGATGGGACTTGGATATCTTATTGGAGAGAAACTAGCTAAGAAAGTTGAAATTAGGAAAGAACCAGATCCAATTGTTGAATCTCCTAAAGAATATGATCTGAGTACAATGGAATCAAGCATAACTACTGAAGTATCAAAGGAGATTGAATTAGTTGATTTGTCTACAAAACATGATGAGCCTAAGAAAATAGTGAAAGTTGATAAAGCTTAGCAAGATGAACCACCCAAGTAAGTGAAACATGAATTTAGAGGTAGATGTTTCATATGTAATGAATTTGGTCATATGAATAGAGATTGCACAAGTAAGTCTTTTAAACCTATTACTAATTTCTATTATTATACTTGTCGTGGTTATGGACATAAAGTAGTAGTGTTATAAACCTAAGTTTGATGGTAATAATGTAAATAGTAGAATGTTTAGGAGTGCTAACCCTACAAGAAATGAAAGAGGAAAATCATAGAGTAGATCTAATGATGGAGGAATATATGATGGCGAGAAGAAACAATTTGTGTGTTACAAGTGTAACAATCCTAGACACATGGCAAGGAATTGCTGAGCACCTAATAGTTAGAATAAAACCAATTAGAAAAGGAATGTACCTATATGTCAATTATGTAATAACTTTGGACGCACAACAACATATTGCAGAATGGATAGAAGAAACTTCAACAGGGACCCCAATTATAGAAGGAACAATAACAAAAATGATAGGAAGAATGATAACAACAATAATAACAGTCACAAGGAAGCAATCAAGGAACATGTTGATGAATTAAAGGAAGCATTTGTGAAAGATAAGGATCTAGAAAGTTGTTATATAGTTTTGGAGGAACAATATTTTGATGCACCTTATGAGAGATTGAAGTCAACAATTTTTTGTGACTCATCTTATCTGAATCAAGTAGTTTTAGCAAAGACAAAGTGTTAGTCAGTCAAAACTGATGCTAGAGAGAGAATAGAAGTTTCTTAGTGAATAAAAGGTAGAATACATAGAAAGGAAGCTATGGTCCAGTGCACAATAAAAGATGTGATCTCAGGAAGCTATGAGAAAGAAAACAAGGTTACTGGAAAACAAAGATAGTTTTGAATTTGTGGTAGATACACATTTAATTTAGAGTTCGATTTGAAATGATTTAAAGATCACAAGAAATATTGTGAGTACCATTTGATCATGCTAAATGTCTAGAAGGAATTGAAGAGAGATTTGACAGTGAATTAAAGTGTGAAAAGAAGTTCTTGAAGCATGAAGTTATAAAAGTGCTACATGTAGCTTTTAAGTTATTTTATGGAGCTCAAATTAAGTTGTTAGTGCACATAGTTAGAAATTCAATGGCTAGTCAAACTGTATATGAAGTTAGTGAAAGGCCAAGGTATTTGTTCAAGAAAAATCCATTTTTTTATCTTGTGGATAATTCATTAGGTGCATTTGTAAAAATCTTGTAGTATGTGCTTCATGTAGAAGATGTTAGGAGTTACATCCATTGCAAAATTGAAACTATAGGAGATAAGGATATATGCAAGGACTTAGGAGTCATGTGTAATAATAAACTAACTTTGAAATATGAGTATGTGCACTTGAATGAGTTGAACCTAGTGAATTATATGTTCTATACTAAAATTTGACAATCATGATTGGACCACAATCATTCTAAGTAGGGTTTAGATTTGGTTGGGTGATGTCCATGTCACAATTGATAGTGACCTAATTCACAAGGTCACAAGTCTAAGTAATGAGGGATGCAATCCTGTAAATGAAAAGAATGTAAGGAAGATGGTTGAAACAAACCTATTTACTAGATTTGATGAAAGAAACATGAAAGTTGATATAATTCAGGATAGAGTTATTGAGTAAGATTTTAGGATACAAGTTTAACCATGCTTCAAGGGTTAACTTAGTGCTAGTTGGATTCTTGTACGTAGCCTATTAACTCAGTGCTAGTTGGATTCTTGTACATAGCCTATGTAATGGAAGTTGAGAGAAGAAAAGTGAACTTATTTAAAATAATCAAAACATAGTTACTAGATAACATTGCTAAACTAAAGAAGACCAGAAATGTAGTCTTCAGATTTGAGTCCTTATTAACACTTTTTTTCTTCTATGCATTGAGGAAGTTCCTAGGGATGAAAAATTGGGAAACTGATGAATGCACAATGAAGTTGGTAACTTAGTGTTACAAGCAAAACTAGAAAATGTTAGAGATAGTGACATAGACAAGATGATGAAGAGTTTCTAGACTGAGATGGAACAAAGGTACAAAATACCTCCTTCCATGTTAGAGAAGTACAAAGATGATTTATACTTCATGGTGGAGACAAATAATACATGCATGGAGGTAGTTGAACCAAGGGTAAAGTTTATTGAGCCCATGGAATATGAGATGAGTGCAAAGCTCATTGAAGGGTATGCACAGATCATACTCCAATCAAAATGGGATATTGAATGCCCTATATGGGATACTTATGAAGATAAAGTGAGAGAAGTTCATTTTGAACTTCACAAAAAAGAAATTAAGAAGAAAGTGGAGAAAGTGATAGATTCCATCCTTAAGGAATCGGGCATGACTCAAAAGGAATTTAATAAAGTCAAAGGAATTGCACTAGAAATGAAGGTAAGTGAGAAATCTAGGGTAATAATAGCAACACCTATTAGTGTTACAATACCTTCTGAAGGTGTAACTATTGCTAAAGCAAGTGTGTAGGTACATATGTTGCAGTTGTGCAAGTGCAACCAGAGAGAGCACAAAGTGATCAACCCAAGAGGCAATCAAAGGTCAAAACACCTGTTGCATATTGGAAGTTAGAAAGATTGGTAAAGTTTAAACAAGAACTTGCACCATCTATAAGAAAAAGAGTCAAGAAAACCTCTAGTGGACCTGTAAAAAAGGAGGAAAACTCTACAACTCAATAATTTAGAGGAATTTGAAGATAAAGCAAGGGAAAAACCAATGTAACAAGTAGCATAAGAGGGAAGGACATCAGCATGAAAGAAAGCATGGAAACCTAAGGTAGAGAACCTTAACATGCAAATAATAAATGATGACAATTTTGTACAGTTAAATAAGTATTATAGTGTGTATAGTAACATGGATAGAAGAAAACTAGAGAATTACATAGTGAGAAGCATGACCATAAGGATAAAAAGGTTTGACAATATCTAGAATAAAATTCCAGAAGACCTATTTAATAGGTTATTGAACAGAAAGAAAAGAGTGATAGAAGCGGACACTAAGTTGAGAGAAACAATGATCAATAAGTTGTGTGAAGTCAACTCTAAGGAGGACATGGTCAAAATTTTGAAGGGTATTGAGCCCTTGCTAAGGAACAAATGAAGAGCAATTCTTCTAAAGAGAGGCAATTATGAGGATGTGAGAAAGGAAATAGAGGAGGTCATAGTTAAGCATATGACCTCTCACTACCTCCAATAGTCAAGGTGAGTGTGCAATCTAAACTTGTGATCCCAATGTATGTAAAAGCAAGTACACCTTCCAGGGATGAGGAATAAGTTGAGGAGATACAAAAAGCACCATCATCACCTCACATAGTTATGGGTATTGAATCCATGCAAGTGGATAGTACACACATAACTGTACACACAAAGGAAAATCCATTTGCAGCTTACAGAAAAACCATTATTGGCAATATCACTACCTATAAAAGCTTAGATGATGAAGAAGAAGAAATGAAGAAATACAAAGAAGAAGTGAAGAGAAGAGAAAAGAAGAGGAAGAAACAAAGAAACAAGTAGGAGAGAAGAGGAAACAAGAAGAAGAAAAAAAGAAACAAGAAGAACAAAGAAAAAAGAAGCAAGAAGAAGAAGAGAGAAAGAAGAAAGAAGAGGAAGAGGAAAGGAAGAAATAAGAAGAGAGACTAAAAGAAGAAAAGAAGAAAGCTGAGGAGGAGAAGATGATTGAAGAACTAAAATTTGTTACATTTACTCCAGCAGTAACTCTAGCAGTAGTAGCAATACCATCTAATGATGATGATGACTAGAAAGTGTTAATGAGCTCATTGAGCAAGTTATTTGAAAAGAATAAATTTTTTAAGTCTTTGGAGAAGACTTTCTTTGAAGTCTTGGATAGGATGTGTCTATAATTTTAGCTAATCTAGACTTGCAAATGAAGGCTAAAGAATTGGTGAAGTCTTTTGATAAAGAGTTCACAACTTTATCCGCAGTAGCTTCAGCACAAGCATAGGCCAAGCATAATGCAACACTTTTGGCACAATGTGCATGAATATAAGAAATGATTTGAAAGCACTTGATGTATGCATCAAGGAATTGAGGAAATATATTGATAAGGGAAAGAAGTTGTATGTACAGTGCACATTGTCATACAAGTACCTAACAAATTTTGAGAATCACATAAAGGGTCAGATGAGATAACTTTATACACTCATTTCAAAATTATAGCTCCTTGAGGCCAACATTGAATACTATGGAAAAGAAGTGGAGAATATTCACAATGCAATCAAAATTTTGGAGTCTGATAAGGAAAAGGTAGTAAATAGATTCTCTATCACCTAAGATCAAAATTTTGCAGAGGCAACTAGAAGAATGTCTTATAGCAAAGGCTTCCTATGATAAGTTTTCCTATACTAAATTGAACACAGTTGAATTGCCATCCTATGCACTTTGCACATAATCAGTATCTCTAGTACAGTTAAGGAGAACTAGAAGAAGGAAGTGGAAAGACTAAAACTTAGATATGTAGATTATTTTTTCCAAGATATCAAGTTAATCAACAATAGACTACCTAGTTTTTGTATATAGTTTTTGACACCTTTGCCATTGATTTCAAAGGGGGATAACATATGTAAGGAAAATTTTATGTAAGGGATTGTATATGTAAGGGGTGGTACACTTATGTATAAATGTAAGTAGTGATAAGGAATGTAATGATTCATCAAAACATGAATAAAATGGTTATGTTTTGTGGACAATTTTTGTATAGTTACTTTTATTTGTTTATTTTTGTATGGCATCACTTTGGGATTTAGTCAATTTTCCCAAATGTTGCCATCAATGTCAGTGGGAAATTGTTGGCAATATGATCATAAAGATTTTTAGAGTGTTTTCATTTATGGAAACATATATTCAATATTTCATTAATGCATTTAGAGTTAGGAAATTGTATAAGTGTTAGATAGTTTGCAACAGCACAGAGATAGATATAATGTGTACAGATGACACACTTTGAGTTATCTCATGCATAGTTGAGGATAGCTTCATGACAATGTCATGATGAGTGGTTAAGTATACATAGATGTGTACAATCAGTAGGGATCAAGTTATAGTCAAAATACCAGTGAAGGTATCTAATAGAGAAGAATAAAGAATAGAAAAGAATTGAGTTGTACAATTTAAGGAATTATTTTGGTAACAAAATAATTACTAATTCATGATGATCCAACTTTGTGGATATTAATCTATAATTGATTTTATGTTATGTCAAGTGTGTGAAGACATGAAGGCCAACTGAGAAGAGAGTTGTGAATGTGTGAGGTATAAGTAAAGATCTTATCTTGCGCAGATAATGTGTAAGTTGTATGATATGCAAACTATTGTATTAATAGCTTGAAATATATGTGAGCCTTATGTGATACAAGATCTGATGTATGATAAAAGAAAGTGTGAGTTACAGTAGTAAGAAAGTATTGCATGTATACCTATTCTTGTGAAGAACTTAATTGTATAATTGCATGTTAGGGTAGTGGGCTCTTCTTTCATACATTGTATTTGATATACCAACTCCGAACAGGGTTGAAGCAACTTCTAACATGGTTGAGGATTTTAATAGGGCCTAATCCTTTAACAAGGACTCAAGACACTATATGTACTTCATAGACTCCTAACAGGATCAATATCCTTAGTAGGATCCTTTTGTTTAGTGAATCATCTTGTGGATATCATCTCCGCCAAGGTTTTCCCTTGGCTAGGGTTTCCCTGGTTAAGAAACAATGATGTTATGAGTTCTCCATGTGTATGGTTATATTTACTATTGAGCTTTTTTGGTTTACTTTTATATACAAGTTATAAAGTAATTAACAATATTTAGTTGTGGGAAAAAGATTGTAGAATACTAATTCACATTCCCCCCTCCTTAGTTTATCTATTTCTAACATGGTTGGAAAAGTGTGATATAAAGATACATGAGTTAAGAGAGAATCTTGAGCATTAGCAAGAGGAGACTCACCACCAAACTACCCAGGTGATGTACTAGTATATTGCATATGTCAAAGTTGTGCTTGATGTTGCTAAGAAGGTGCCCCAATTCTCTGAGTATGTGTGTGATTCTAAGGGTGCAACCCCTCTAGTGAGAGCATATGTGAATCCTCCTCCACCTCCTAGTGATAAGGGGGAAGGATGTTGTTAGCTCACTCTCTTCTCATCATATTTTTTGATGTATATCATGTTGTATTTGATGCATAGGCATCATCTTTGTATCATTTTGAGACATTGTTTCTAATAGTGCTCAAGTAGCACACATTTTGTATCACCCCCCTATTTTGACTTTGATATCCATACATACATACATATATGCAAATCAAGTAGAACACCTACATACAAGAACATGTCATAAAGAAGAAAAAGATAAGAGAAGACAAGGGTTTGGCTTTGAAATATTCAAGAATATATTATCAGACAAAAATAATGAGCAAAAATATACAATGGATCAATCCTTATAGAAGGAGATCGTAAATCATAAAAGGGAAACCCTAAAAGGTAAATGATATTTAATTATTAAATGGGAATGCACGTGCATAAAGTGAAATCTTAAGTAGGGAGTAAAGGTAATTTAATAAATTAAATTAAATTAATCCTTTACTCTAACAATAATACATCCTAAGCTTGTTGGCCTTAGATTACCTCTAGCGGCCCCATCAAAATTTAACTTTGACTATCTTGCAAGAGGAGGTTCCCACTGACAATATCTCCTAGTAATCCAATTGGATTTTATGTATATCATTAGTGGATTGATTAGTTTAAACCTACTTTTACACATATCTACATCCTAGTATGAAAATGAACCTTCCTCCTTATATGAGTTTCTAAGATTATCATTAGTTACCTCAATAATACAAGCCTCTAATTTATTTTAAAAGGATGTTAGATCCATCTTTTTTACTATAGAAAAATTGTCTATTCTTTTCTTTCCATAATTCTCATAGGAGTATGGAATGGGATATTTTCTATAAATTACTATAAACCTTACAACAACCATGTTTCGGCCAACTTTTTAAATAATTTAATAGGTCATCAGGGAATATTGTTTACCAATTTAATTTCATGCATAACCAACACCAATAATTATTAGCAAAGAGAATATCATAAAGAAATTAATCAGATATTTTAGATTCTTTTTCACACAATCAACATCTAGATGGTCCTTCTAAACTCATCTTATTAAATCTATCTATTGTTAAAATTCTCTTTTGAAGAGCAACCCAAAGGAAGATACCTATTTTTGAAAGACAATTCGGATCCCAACATAGATTTAGAGGAACATCAATCATATCTCATTATTGAGAATTTATTATCTTTCCATACCCTAGTTTGTCTTTATAATTTTTGTCTTTCAAGGCTCCCCAAATTAATTTATCTTTCTTATGTTTATGATTTGCTTGCGTACTTTTTAGAAATTGCTTTAAAATGCACCTTTCCTGTGATGAAGGTGAAATATAATAATTAAAATATTAAAAGTACATTTAATATTTTAAAAAAAATAATGCAAAATATAATTTAAATTTATTATTTATTATTTTAAAATTAAAAATTATTACAATATGATTATAAATGTTTTAATCATTCCTATTATAATTCTTAACTAATATTTTAACAAATTATTAAATATGATATATATATATATATATATATATGTATATATAGAAAAAAAAAATTATTGTCATTCTAGAAATATTATATTTCTTATAATTTTATAATGTAATTAGTTGAAACTACTTTAGAAGTCACAAAACAAACTTTGGAAAACCTTAAAATCATTTTGCAATGGTTGAAAAATTTGTTCACCTTAAGAAATTGATGTTCAACATTATTTATTTCTAATTTTATTTTTTAAAAACTCTTCTTAATTATTTTTCATTTAGTAAAATAATCATTACTAATTATCTCTTGTATTAATTAAAATTTCATAACAAATAAAAATTCTTCTTAAATGAAAAATATAAATAAATTATAATCAATAGAAATTAAATTTTTTTATTAAATAACAATTTGAAAATTAAAATAAATAATAATTTTGTACAAAATAATAACAAAATGAATATAATTAATTGTATAAAACCTAAATGAGGATATCTTTTTTATTCACTCTAGTTTTAAGTTTTTCATTGCTCATTTTTAGTCAAAATCTGGGCAAGAAGCTGCTCACAAAGTCAGAGGTTGGTTTTGCAAAGGGTTGGGCCTTTTCACTCTACCTTGGGTTCCCAATTTCAAGCCTGATCCTTTGCTCTATGTTTTTATGCCTTTTTGGGTTACATTTCTTGATCTACTATTAGAATACAGAGATCCACATATTGTTGAAAGTCTGGCTAATGGTTTGGGGATTTTTATTAAGCATGATTTGATTCATTTTGAACACTTTTACTTTGATGTTAGAGTATTCTTACTCTTTAAGCTATCTAAAACTATGACTTAAAACAAAACATTTTGCTTAAAATGGAGTTTATGGGAACAAGAAGTTTTTGTTCAAGATGAGGCTCTTGTGGATAGGTTTGAAAACCATCTAGGTTATCTTAACACACAATTTTAATCTCCCCTTCATTCAAAGGTTTTTGTTTGTAAAGATTCGCATTCCAACCCCGATCAATGCTCTCTTGTCACACACTATGCACATATACTCTTTAATAATGGAGTCACTGATGTCTCTTGTTTACCTTTGGCATCTTTGCAAGAAAGAAGGATATTGTTTGTTACCACAATTTTGGCAAAGGATCTTCGAAGTTTTTTCAGCTTCATGAGCTTATTACTGGTCTCTTCCTATCATTCAGACAAGCTTCAATGAAAAACATGGACACAATGAAATAATTATTCATCTTGGCTCCAAGATTTCACTCCACGTTGTTTCAAACTCAAGAATTTGATGAAAGTTGCATCCTAGCTGAGACTATTAAAGATTTGAATCTAGAATTTATGATTTAAAACCACCCAATTACAAATTCCATTGTAATACATAGGCTTGAAGTCTATTTTACCTTTTGACCAACAATTGGAGAGCATGGCCAAGGAGATGTTGATTACCCTTGCTTCAAATATAATTCAAGAGATTGCTACTAAAGAAGATGTGTGTATAGCTTTATAAGACTTCTTATGTCAGGAATGTAAACCTTCTTCACATATTGATTTGCTTTGCAAGATGTTTCAATCTAATGATTTCACAAAAGGGTCTAAAGAAAAAACACATGGGATACATGAGAAGGAGGAGGTCATTTATTTACCCTCCTAAACAGATAGCTTAGATAGACTTCATACTTTACAAGACCTTCACATTGCTAGTGACACTTCTAACATTATCTCCAACTTGGTTGATCCCATGCTAATTAACAAAATTCAGTGGTGTGGTTTGTAGGATAATCAAGTTCCTTCCCACTCACCAGATTGTTCAAATAAAAAAAAACTTCTTTGGATGTGGATTCATGTGACATTCTTCAACCTCTTTGTAGCATGATACCTGATGAAACTTCTTCATATCAGTAGGGGCATGGTTCAGATACACCTCTTCCCATACAGAGTAGGTTGTTGGATGACATCATAGAGAGTGTCTCAACACCACTTCTAGAAATATATCAGAATAATTTGGTTGTTGATTCTTTACAGACTTTATCTATTACACAAACACCATCCCAAAAGATAGCAAGCAGAAGGACCCCTAAAACTTGAGGTAGAGAATCCACAACTTCTAAAGCTAAAGAGGAAATTGAGGCTAGTACCCAAAGCACACTTGATGGAAAGTTTGCATCAGTTAAAAGATTGACAAGGAGAACAGAGTGCTCTTCTTGTCAGCAAAGAAAATTTCCTCATGGAATGTGAGAGGCATTAATGCCTCTGATGAGAGATTAAGGATAAAAAACCATCTTGATTCTTTGAAGGTTGACCTAGTATTGTTGCAAGAGACAAAAATGTCACAAGGGTCATATTCCAATTCTATTGGTAAATTGCAGCTATGGAAGTCTACACATCAGGTGCATCAATGGTCTTGCTATTTGGTGGAATCCAAAAAAAAAAGGTCAACCAATAGAGCAGAATGCTAACTTTCAAATCTTCAAAGCAACCCACTTTGATACATCTTTTACTTTGATTAATGTTTAACCCAAGATAAAAGGAAACTATGGCAACACTAACTATCATCATTCAACATCTTGACGATAAAAATATTTTACTTAGGGGTGATTTAATGCTATCATCAGTTCTAAAGAGAAGTATGGAAGTATTTATTCTCCACCTAATACAATGCAAGATTTAACTGATTTTGTTATGGATAATAACTTACTAGATACTCTACCTTCTAAGGGTCTCTTCACTTGGACTAATAAAAGGGTTGACTTTGTTCAAATTTTTGAGAGATTGGATAGGTTCCTGATATCTCAAGATTGGAAACTTCAAAATTTCACATTTGACTCCAAAATTTTATCAATTTATGAATTAGATCACTTCCTCATTGTGTTGAATATGGATAGCTCTTCTTAAATCTTGGGGCAAAATAACAAGTCATTTTTGAAATTTGAAAGGATGTGGCTTTGACATCCAAATTTTCTCCCTCTTTTACAAAAGTGGTGGATTTCAGATCCCAAGACTAATGGAACTAAGATGTACCAATTTTCAAGGAAATGTAAGCATATTAAAGGCCTCATCAAATACTGGAACATAATAGTTTTCAAAAATATTTTCTAGCAAAAAGACATGATCAAAATACAACTTTCAGAAATCATTGATATTATTATTCAACAAGCTATAGATGAGGATACTTTTCCAAAGCAAAGACAACTACAAATTGATTGGGAAGAGTTGTACCATTGTGAGGAGGAATTCTGGAGGCAAAAATTGCATGAGCTCTAGCTCAAGGAAGGGGACAAGAAAAAAAGTATTTCTAGGCTTCAGCAAAGCACAAAAGGGCTACCAATTCATATTTTCAATTTCAAATGTTGAGAATGGTAATCTCATTACTGATGCTAATGGTATTTAAGCTAAAGGTGTAAGCTTTTTTAGGAATTCATTACATTCTTCCATTGATTCAGTCAATTATGATGTCCTCATAAATGAAATTCTTGAGGTAATTCCCAATCTGATATCTGATCAAGACAATAGCAATTTAATGGCCCCCTTCACAATGGATGAGCTTAGACATGTTGCCTTTTCTCTTGCACTAGATAAGGCTTTAGGCCCTAATGGTTTCACTACTCTTTTCTATCAAAAATGTTTGGATTTTATCAACCTGGATCTGGTGTCTTTCATAGAAGAATCAAGGAGAAATAAGTTCATGCTGAAATATTTCAATACCACAAATATTTCTATCATTCCTAAAATGAAACAGCCTAAGACATTTACTAATTTCTGACCCATTTCACTTTGCAATTTAGTTTATAATATTATTACAAAAGCTATTTATTTGAGGTTTCTTTGATTTGTTCCTTTTCTCATTTTCACTGAACAAGGAGACTTTGTCCCAGGAAGAGAAACTATGGAAGGTGCATTGGTGGCTTATGAAGTTCTCCACTCCATTATATCTACCCAATCATCCAACTTCATCATTAAACTTGACATGATGAAAGCTTATGATAGAGTCTCTTGGGATTTCCTTTTCAAAGTCCTTTGAAATTTTGATTTTTCTATCAAATGGTGCAAATGGATTAGAGCATGTATTTTGGGAGCTTGGTTCTCAGTTATTATTAATGGAGTTCCAACTAGCTTCTTCCCTTCTTCATAGGGGATTAGACAATGTGACTCACTATCTCCTATCCTCTTCATATTAATGGCTAAGGCTTTTAGTAGGATTATCACACATAAACATAGCTTGGACCTTTGGCATGGGGTTTGTAGACACCTAAATCCTTTAGAAAATAAAGTATTTTTATTTTCTTAAAAAATTCCTGATGACATCATCATTTATTAATTAATTAATTATTTAATTTATTTATTTATTTTTATGCCATTAAATCCCTTTATCTTAATTAAAAATATTTAATTAAGGAATCCCTCCCAAAAATGTTTAAATCTTATTTAAACATTATTTCTTTATTTATTAATTATTTAATTAATAAATTGACCAAAAAACCCAAAATAAATAAAAAAATTATTTTTTGCCCAAAACTTGGCCAATTTCCTTAAGACCACTAACCTTTTCCAAAATCTTCTAATCCTTCTTTAATTTTGATTAAAGGCTAATCCCATCATTTTCTACCCCTAATCCCAACTCAAAATATTTAATTAAGATTAAATATTAATCCTCATGTTTATTATAAAAGTTTTAATAAATATCTCCTCAACCCAAACCATTGAAATAAATAAAACTTTATTTATTTCCTAAAAATCTAATTTATCCTCATCCTAAGAAGTTCTAGACTCTTATAGAAAGTCTTCATCCTCATCTTAGGAAGTTCTAGACTATTCTAGAAAGTCTTTATCCTCATCCAAAGTCTAGACTCTTCTAGAAGATGTCTTTAAACCTAATCCTAATTCCCTCCTAACCTTGTCACATTCCCTAAACATGGGTTAAGACTTACTAACCCAAGCCAAAGTTAACAAATATCTCCTCCTTCACCCACCATCATTAAATACCATCCACTTGCCTATCCTTAAGCTAATCCTATACCATCCTAATCCATCCTCTAATCATTTGCACAATCCTAAGCAAGATTAAAACCTTCCTAATCAAGCCCAAGTCAAAAGTCCTCTCATCTCCCTCAAAATATCCCAACCATAAAACTTTATGAAGCCCACTAGGCCATAAATGACTCTTCCAAGCCCTTTCATTACTCTTACAAGCCATTATGAGGGTCTTTATGAAGATTTTATCCCTTGAGCCTCCTTTGTTGACTCATCCTTCCCCTTTCCTCCATCCTCTCACCCTGTGACATGTGTCACTCCTTGATTGGCTATAAGGAAGCACAATCCATGTGCTCTCCTCTCATGCAATCTGAGCCCTCCATGAGCTTTTCCCCATCCTTGCATCTTAGCCATCAATCCCTCAAGCCTCTTGCCTATAAATTGGATCCTTCCCCTTTACAAAAGAACACAATCCATGAAGTAAAGTCATAATGCCATTTTAAGAAGCCATTTTACATCAAAACCATACACTCACACCCAAATTCCAACTCCATTTGAAGCCCTTTTTGAAGCATAAGCTTGAGCATACATCCTATCTATTTAGACAAAGCCACTCAACAAGAGAGCTTCTCATTAAGAGAGCCCATTAATGGCTCATATTCTCAATTGAGAGCTCATCTTAGTCTATCTTGAAGTTTATGAATTTTGTTTAGTTTGTAGAAGCTTTATTTAAATTTGGTTTCTATTAGCATACTAACATTGCTCATATACAGGGTTCTATCATAGGCACTTCAATCACTATCACTTATTTCCTATTTTTGGATGACACTCTTTTATTTGGAGCAGCAACTATTTAGGAAGCCAAACTAATTAAAAGTACCCTTAATATATACACTTCAATTTCTGATCAAAAAGGTAAATCCACAAAAATCCAAGATCTTTTTCTTCAATACAAGTTTGTTTATTTCCAATAAAATTGTCAATATTTTGGGTTTTCCAATTGAGCATCTTCCTTCTTATCTTGGCATTCCTTTTTTTGTGGGGACAAATAAAACATGCTACTAGGAAACAATTATTGAGAGAATAAAATCAAGAATTTTAGCATGGAAAACAAGATGGCTATCATTTGTTGGTCACATATTGCTGATTAAAATAGTCTTGTTAGCCATTCCTAAATACTATCTTTTCGTCCTTAGGGCTCCCTCCTCAATTTTGAAACAAATTGAAAAGATCATTAGAGAATTTCTTTGGAAAGGGAACCTATCAAAAGAAAAGAAGATATCTTTATCATTGAAAGATATGGCATCAACAAAATTTATTGGGGGCGCAGGTATCCATGATCTATCCCTCGAGAATAAACTACTCGGGGAGGAATTAGTTTGGCAAATGTATACAAAATTGGACAACAAATGGTTTCGGGTCATACAATTTTTTTTTTTGGATAATAGTGACCCTTCTAGAATTTTTTCCTTGTTTGATCTGCCTAAGGGATCATCCATATGGGATTTCATGATGTCTTCAAGCAAGATAGTGGTAAACTATATCTCATGGACTATTCTTAATGGCAATAGTTTTTAGTTTTGTTCTGACTCATGGAATGGTCTCCCACCATTGGTTATCTCTAACTATCTCAAAGATATTATGACTCTCACCATTGACTTATGGGGTTCAAAACTTCTAAATTATGTGGTTGCTATTAAAATATTCTCTGGTAAAGTTATATAGAGGGATACTATAGATCTTCCAATTGAGGTAATACACAAGGATGCTTTGAAACAAGTCTTCTTAGAAAGATATGTATTTCTTTCTAATAAGAAGGATTTATTATTTTGGGTTTCTTCTAAAGATGGAAGATATACAACAAAGGAGGGTTACAAAGTCTTACAATACTTAAATAATAGCAAAGTCCTAATCGTGTTTTCTCTTTTTGTTGGAATAAATTTGTTCTCCCCAAAGTTGGTTGCTTTGTCTGGTTGGCTTTGAGGAACATAATTCTTACTAGTGATTGATTAGAAAAACTCCACATTACATAGCCATTCAAGTGTACTCTTTGCATGGTTGAAGATAAAACTATGAACCACCTTCTTTTAAACTACCCATTTGCTCATGACTGTTGGACTTTTGTATTAAACAAGTTGAGTTTCTCTATGCCTCTACCATGCAAATTATGGGACTTGTTTCAAGCATGGCCCATGTTTTTACCTAAATCTCTTTTTTCTTCTACTTGGAGATGTGTCCCTACTGTTGTGGTTTGGGTTTTATGGTGGGAGAGAAATAAATACATTTTTTGCAAAGATTTTAACCCTTTAGATGCAGTTCAAGATGACATTCAAAAATCAGTCTCTAAAGTTGTTAATAACATCTTAAATGCTAAATGCAATTATCTGTTCTCATCTTGGGATAGAAAATTTATTAGGGAATGGGATGGCTTGCTTGCTCCTTTTGGCTATGTTCCCAATAGTAGCTAGAAATATCCTCCAAATCATTCATCAACTAAATGGATCCCCCTTCTACTCATTTTGTTAAGCTCAACTTCAATGGTGCATCAAGAGGTAATCCAGGTAAATCTCACATTGGCATGCATTAGGGATCATGGTGATATAGTGAAAGCAATTATAGCTGATCCAATTCCCCCAGTCACTAACAACATCATTGATGCTCAATCTTTTCTCATTGGGCTAATGTTGGCCAAGCAAAGATGGTTTAATAAAATCCATATCGAAGGTGATTCCATGGTTATAATTAACACATGCATCAAGAGATCACTCCTGAACTAGAAACTTATGTATATTATGAATCAAATTTGGAACCTTATAGACTCTTTTGATGAACATTATATCTCACATATCTACCAAGAAGGTAATGGAGTCGTAGATTATCTTGCTAATCTAGGTTGTGATGATGTTAATTTTGAAGCCTTCAACCCTTTTACTCAATTCTTTGTATGGCAGCAATTGCAAGAGCTTATTGAGAATGAGAAGTCTTGACATTTATGTTAGCGCTTGTTCACAAATGTCATTATGTTATGCCTCAAATTGACTCTCATCTCTTCTCTTCTCTTCTCTTCTTTTTCTTCTCCTCTACTTTAAGTGGGTTGGGATTCAGAGTTTTCTTCCAAGTTCTTTCTCTGATGAGCTCTCAAATTAGGTTATTTATTTATACAATTTACAATGGTTAGCCCACTTTCGCTTTTAAAAAATAATAATAATATAATTTTCTTTGTCTCTTTTCTTGGTAAATAATAGTATAATAATTATTTTTCTTCTTTAATTTAATTGTTCTTTTAGTAATTAAAAAGAAATTATCATTTTTTTATTAATTAAAATAATCTTTACGAATTTTTTTTTACTATTTAGAAAATAATAATATTCTTGTATGAATAAAATAGAAAAAATATAAATGCAATGTAACATCTTCACATTAAAACAAGAATCATAATAATATATTCAAAATTTTATATAATAATTTTAATATTTCTTTTTATATTAATAAATAAATAAATATTAGGCAAGAGCCTACAACACAATGGTAAATTGTGAGCCTCTTAACTGGGAAGTCTTGGATTCGAATTTACTCAAGCTTAGCTTATAATCAAAATAATGAATCATAACAAATAACAATATTTGACCTTGGCTTCGGCCTCTTTACCAATCTATATATATATAAGAATATAATTTTACTTTTTTATGAGATTAAAGTTTTAGAACTTGCAAAAAATGAGAAGAGAGCAGCAAACCCCATTCTCGAGATTAGTGCATCCTAGAATTGCCACAACAAACAATAATTCATGGAAAAAATTGACTGCCCTAACAAGGGTACAACTTCTACTTGGCTTCATTCCATGCACCTTGACAACAGACTAACCTATATCCTGATCAATAACAAATATGAGGTATTGAACAGAGTTGTATCAAAGTTAGACACCTTCAACACTCTTGTGAATAAACACGTAGATAGGAACAAGATGATCACAATCTTGAATAAAAATGCATACAAAAGTGACAATGGATGGTAAACTATCATATCAAAAAGCAATTGATGGAGAAACTCTTTACAACAAAACCAAAAAAATAAGGCAAAGATGGAAGGAAAGAAAAAATAGTTCTTCCAAAATATCGAACCCTTAATGGAAGAAAGTGTACAAGTTAAATCAACATCAAATGCATCAAGAATCGATAATAATTGCAAACTCGATAAAATTTTCGTAGCAAATAGCATATTGTTAAGGTAGAAACAAGAGAAAATCATCCCAGGAAAAGGAACTAAGGCTTTCAAACAAAACCAAAATATATATATATAACACCACATAAAAGAGAGAATGCAAATTCAGATACTAAAAAGATGACTATACATAAAGAAGTATCTAAAACAAAGGGCATGAAGATAATCTCACTAACAAATAAGAACTAATTATTATAATTTCTCTGATATACTATTCATTAGTGACAGGTCTGTTAGAAATACTTTAGAATAACTGAGAGGGGGGGTGAATCAGTTATTCAAGGTCCAAATGTCCTATTCAAACTTTTCACTAAGTATAGTGAGCCCATTTAATCATTCATTCATCCAAGCTTTAACTTTTCTAACCAGCAAGTTACTGTAAATCAACATGCAAGCATAACACATAAGAAATCAACACATAACATAGTGATTTACATGGAAATCCAATTTGGGAAAAACCACCAGTAACATGCTACTCAATTTTCACTCTTCTAAAGTGATGTCATGTGAAAGACATGCCCTGGTAAAGGCTTACAACACACTATTAAATGTGACATTGTTAGAGGATTTAACCACCTTGTTAGAAGTGGGCCTGGTTAGAGGACTTCAGAACATTCACTTGGAATTCCACCATGTTAAAAAATTTACAAATGGCTATTAAACCAACCTAAGTCCATAGGACTTTCATATCTAATACAATTGCTAAAAAGTATTAGAAAATCTTTGACCTGACTACAACATACAATTTAACTTGCAGATCTTAGATCACTTCTCAGCTCATACCATTGCGTAGCCTTCAATCTCTACAACTCTTGATAGCTTGCCCTCCTTTCAAGCTTAGTCTCCTTGAGTCTCTATGCTCAATGTACCAGTGCAATCATCTCTTCATGACCACTTGTAGAATTAGAGCCTCTGTGCTCTTCCTTCTCTTAGATGTCTTCTCCTTGACACCCTTCTAATCACTTCATAGATTTGGCTCTTCATCAGCAATAGTATCAATAGCATTTACTTCTTGGTCTATGACTCCTTAAATAGAAGTCTTGGAGTTCTTTTCCCACTTGATTCTTCCTTCCTTTAATTTCAATTCGTATGGATTAGGTAGGATTCATTACATCTAACCTACATTTTGTTTCCTCTAGAAACTTCTTGAGTAATCCCCTTGAATTCACTAAAAAATGATTTACATAGAATTTTGTGCCACTAGATCATCATCCTTATCTTCCAACTTGTTCACAAAATTCAAGGTAACCACTTTGTTGACTCAGATTTAGCAAATCTTCATCATTTGAAATAATGCAGTAGCTTGGCACTATTGAAATATTGATGCTTGGCACATACTGTGTTACTCGGCATCAACTATGTTTTTCGTATTGCTCGACACCTGAAGATCACTCGGCACCAACTAAGATTTTCTAATGCTCAGCACCTAATCTTCACTTGGCACTTGAAGATCACTTGGCACACACTAGAATTTCCTATTACTCGGCTTAAACTAACTTACTTGGCACCCACTAATGATCTTTATTTAAGTTTTGCAGTCAACCTTGTTACAAATTCTTTCTCCAATGTTTCTAAGTGTGACCAACCTCTGCATCTTTGAGTATGTTATTAATACATCATTTAACCATTGTCTTAACTGATCCTTGCACTTCATTACAACATCATAACTCAACCTTTCCCTAAGATTCTCTTGATACATCTTGTTGATCAAATCCTCTTCATCAATCAACTAAGTGATAGTACTTGGATCTTATAAGAAAATGTCATTCCTACAAATAGCAAGTTTGACATCAATGACAAAACAATGATTGAAAACGTTTTGTTAATAGAAAACTTTCTTCATTGCAACAATCTCATTGTTTAATCTTCAACAATGAGCTTTTCAATCATATTCCCAACAATCTCCTTCTTTAATCTTCAACAATGAGTTTTTAAATTAGATTTCCAACAATCTCCCTCTTTGGCATTGATGGCAAACCAAACTGATCAACCATCAAACTAAACTATTCAACCACAAGCTAACTAGGTTAGAACAGTAAGTCAAATGCCAAAAAGAAAATTGTAACTTCACATCTCCCTTTACTATTCTGATTGCTTCATTTTTGCTTCTGCCTCTTGGCTATTGTATCCTTGTTCTTTGTTTTTATCCCTCTATGTTGCTCATCTTCTACTATTTTGATCAACGTTTGATTATTTCTATCAATTTCTCCCTCTATCTTCATTTGATCAGTATCTCTCTCATACTTTTGATCAAATGTTGTTGATCAGTTGATCAATTTCTCACAACTTCTCCCTCTTTGACAATAATGCCAAAGACATATTAGCATCTTAATATGCAAGTGTAGCTTTTGTATGTTCATTCAATTTCTCCCTTTGTCACCTTGCTTGTGACTGATTTGGGACTTCAATACTTCTACTACTCTAGACATGAATCCTAAAGTAGATATCATTTGCATCAATGTATAAAATCTTCAACAATTAGCTCATTTGATGTAGGGCATTCTTGCTTTTGCTTCAAGTGACCTTGGCTAGGGGTATCACCCTTAGCTTACCTCTAAGATACTCAAAAGAATCTTTAAGTAGTGCCTTTGTGAAGATGTCAACAATCTATTCCTTTGAGCTAACATATTCCATCTTCACTTGTTTGTCTTCCACCAACTCTCTTACATAGTAATACGTGATTGCAATATGCTTGGTTTTAGCATGCATTATAGGGTTCTTTGATATGTTGATAGCACTTTTATTATCACAATAAAGTATCATAAGCTCAGTTACCTCTTCCTTCATTCCTTGTAACAAATGTTTGATCCATACAATATTGGTGCAATTTATAGTAGCTACAACATATTCAACTTCAACTGTGGACTGTGAGGTATAGCTTTTCTTTTTGTTGGTCCATGTAGTCAACATTTTTCCCAAGAAAAGTGCTCCTACACTGATGCTTTTTCTATCATCAACGTTATCTCCCCAATCTACATCAGTGTAGGCTTTCAGTTCAAACTTTTCACTTCTCTTGTAGTACAAACCAAAGTCATCAGTTCCTTTTAGGTACCTTAGTATTCTCTTTATTGCCATTAAGTAATTTTCTCTTGAATTTGCAGAAAATATTGCCACTATTCCAACAACTAGTTCAATGTCTAATCTACTATGTACAACATATTTTAGCTTTCCAATCATTGATCTATACAATGTCTGATTTACTTCAGCAGACTCATCATTCTTGGATAGCTTATGTTTTGTTGTCATTGGTGTGCTAACTGATTTTGACTCTTCTAATCCAAATGCTTTGAGTATCTCTTTGATGTATTTGAATTGGGTCACAAATATGTCATGCTTCAATTGATATACTTGTAAACCAACAAAGAATTTGATTTCTCCAAACATTGACATCTCAAATTCATGCTTCATTTGATCAACAAAATCTTTGCAAAGAACATCTTTTCCTCCAAATATTATATCATCAACAAAGATTTTTGATATCAAAATGTCTTTACCTTTTTCAGCTTTAATGTACAAGTTGCTATTATCATCTGTTCTCTCAAATCCTATCTTTACAAGATATTTTTGCAATCTCTCATACCATGCTCTAGGCGCTTTCTTCAATCCATAAAGTGCTTTGTGTAGTTTGCAGACCATGTCCTTGTTCTTCTCATCAACAAATCCCTTTGGTTGTTCTATGTAGACTTTCTCTTCGAATATACCATTCAGAAAAGTAGACTTCACATCTATTTGGTACACTTTGAAACATTTGTATGTAGCATATGCAAGTAATATTCTTACTCCTTCCATTCTTGCAACAGGGGAAAATGTTTCCCCATTATCTAGTCCTTCTTCTTGTGCATAACCTTTGCAAACTAATCTGGCTTTGTTTCTTGTTATCTCACCTTTTTCATCAAGTTTATTTCAAAACACCCATTTGATACCAATCACAATCTTATTAGCTAGTCTAGGAACTAGAGTCCATGTTTTGTTCTTCTCAATCTAATCTATCTCCTCTTCTATGGCTTTATACTAGTCATCATCTTGTAGAGCATCTTTCACTATTTTAGGTTCAACCTTGCTCAATAGACATGATTCATTAATAAGTCTTTTCCTCGTCATTGGTCTGGCATCCTTGTCACCAATGATTTGTTTTGCAGGGTGATGTCTTCTCACATACTTGGCTAACCTTGGTTTTGTCCTTCTTTCCATGTTTGATCCTTCAGCCTCAAAGTTATTTTTTTCTTCTTCATCTGAAATTTCATCATTCCTCTCATGTATACTATTTTTAGAATCAAAATGTGCATTTTCTACATTCTACAGCTCGGCTTCTGAATGCAGCTTGGCATTCACTGGTTGAGATTTGACAAATACTAAAATTTGTTGCTAATTCTGAACTTGATTTGTAGCATTGTCTTCTACAGTCATTCCTTCATACAAGTATACAAATGATCTATAATCCTTTGATTGCTTGGTTTCATCAACTTGGACTTCTGCATGCTCATCAAAATCTACATTTGCACTTTTCACAATCTTGTTAGTGTTAGTTTTCAAACACTTATATGTTTTTCTTCTAGTGGAGTATCCAAGGAATATGCTTCATCACTTTTTGCATCAAACATTCCATTTCTAGTATCTTTAAGAATATAGCATTTACAACCAAATAATTTGAAATGTTTAACATTAGGTGAGTGACCATACAATAATTCAAAAGGTGTTACATTTGTACCTTTCTTGACTTGAACTCTATTTAGTGTGTAGACTACAGTACTTACAGCTTCTCTCTAGTACTTTAGTGCAACAGTTGTCTCCATCATCAAGGTTTTAGCATAGTCAATCACTGACCTATTCCTTCTTTCAGCAATACCATTCTGTGGTGGAGTTCTTGGTGTTGATGTTTTCCTTTGGATACCTTTGTCATTGTAAAATATTTCAAACTCTTTTGATGTGAACTCACCTCCTCTGTTTGACCTTAGGCATTTTAGGTTCTTTCCTATTTCCTTCTCAACTCTACCCAAATACCACTTAAACATTTAAAATGCATCAATTTTTTTCTTTAAAAACATAGTAGTCATCATCCTGGAATAATCATCTACAAATAGCATTATGTATATGTCTCCTAAATAGTTTTGCACTTCTATTGGACCACATAAGTCTGTATGGACTAACTCTAGTACTTCTTTGGAAGTGTATGTTTTTCTTTTGAAGCTAGAATTAGTCATCTTCCCTAGTTGACATTATTTGCACATTGTGTTTTCAAGTTTCTTTAATTTTGGCAATTCTCTGACCTTCTTCTTCTTGTTGATGCTAATCAGATTATGAAAGTTAACAGGAAACAACCTTTTATGCCACAACCACACATCTTCAAGTCTAACAAGAAGACATGTTGCATCTTCCATATCTAGGTAAAATAGATTATTTCTAGTTTGTTCACCTTTTCCTATTAGATTTTCATCAGTTTCATAGATCTTGGTAGTTTTGTTTCCAAACTCTACTTTGCAACCTACATTACCTAACTATGACACACTTAATAAGTTGTAGTTCAATCCCTCAACATAATATGCATTATCACATGAAATTTTCTCTAAGTTTAATAGAGCCTTTTCCTTTGATTTGACATGAAGCATCATTACCAAATCTAACACTATTTCCATCATATTGAGTAAAGGTAATGAACTTACTTTTATCTCATGTCATGTGATGTGAGCATCCACTATCTATGATCCACTTGTCATTCTTGTTCACACAGGTAACCAATGTTGTTACTTCATCTTCATCTTTATCAGATTCATCCTTCATGACCACATAGACTACTTTATCATCATTCTCATCAGAATCTTCTTCAACAATGTAGCATCTCTTGCCTTTTTCCTTGTAGTCTTTGATATCATCTTCTCTCTTGTTCTTGTACTTGTTTTCTTCTTTTTAGTTCTTCTTCTGTGTACATCTTGTAGTAATATGACCTACTTCATTGCAATTGAAACATATGATAGGGAGCTTACCTTTGAATTTACCTTTGCCTCTATGGAATCTCCTAGCCAGTAGTGCTTCTAACTATTCCCTTTTCTTCTTTTTTGGCTTGATGTCTCCTCCTTAGTATCTTTTATTGTCATCTTGGCCTTGAAAGGAGATTCAAGGTTCTCAGGTCTGTAGTTATCAAAATTTGATAGCTCAAATGTAGTAAGTCTTCCCACTATTCCTTCAAAGGTTAGTGTGTTTCCTTGTACACACCTTAGCTCTTCAATGGTTGAAACTATAATAGCATAGATAGGCAATAGAGTTCTTAAGTATTTACCAATGACAATTTTTTCTTCTAGTTGACCACCTAGACTTCTTATTGCACTTACCACTTCTTTCATTCTTGCAACATATTGAGCAACATTTTCACCTTCCTCCATTTTCATGTCATCAAACTTTCCTCTTAGGCTTTCTCTCTTTGCTCTCTAGACATTCTAGTCTCCTCCATAGATATCTGATAAGGCTTTCCACATCTTGGATGCAATTTCATAGTCTTTGATGTCATCATATTTTTCATAATTAAGTGCAGAGGCAATTTTCAGCATTGCTTGATTGTACTCCTTTTTATTCAAATCATCTACAGTAAGAAGTCCTATTGGATTTACATGTTCTATTCCTATTTAGGTGTTTACATAGTCACCTATTGATCCAAGGTGCAATTTCAACAGACTCTACCATGTAGCAACATTGTCTTTGTTGAGCTTGGGAACTTCTCTCTTGGATATCTTGATCTTCCTACTTCTAGTACTTTGAAACTAAATTAGCAAATGGCTCTGATACCAATTGTTAGAAATGCTTTAGAATGATTGAGAGCAGGGGTGAATTAGTTATTCAAGGTCCAAATTTCCTATTCAAACTTTTCACTAAGTATAGTGAGCCCATTCAATCATTCATTCATCCAAGCTTTAACTTTTCTAACCAACAAGTTACTGTAAATCAACATGTAAGCATAACACATAAGAAATCAACACAGAACATAATGATTTATATGGAAACCCAGTTTTGGAAAAATCATCAATAACATGCTACTCAATTTTCACTCTTCTGAAGTGATGCCCTTTGAAAGGCCTACCATGTTAAAGGCTTACAACACACTATTAAATGTGACCTTGTTAGAGGATTTAACCACCCTGTTAGAAGTGGGCCTGGTTAGAGGACTTCAGAACATTCACTTGGAATGCCACCATGTTAAAGGATTTACAAATGGCTATTAAACCAACCTAAGTCCATAAGATTTTCATATCTAATACAATTGCTAAAGAGTATTAGAAAATATTTGACCTAACTGCAACATACAACTTAACTTGTAGATCTTAGATCACTTCTTAGCTCATACCATTGCTTGGCCTTCAATCTCTACAACTCTTGACAACTTGCCCTCCTTTCAAGCTTAGTCTCCTTGAGTCTCATGCTCAATGTACTAGTGCAATCATCTCTTCATGACCACTTGTAGAAGCAAAGCCTCTATGCTCTTCCCTCTCCTAAATGTCTTCTCCTTGACACCCTTCTAACCACTTCACAGATTAGGCTCTTCAACAGCAACAATATCATCAGCATTTGCTTCTTGGTCTATGACTCCTTAAATAGAAGTCTTGGAGTTCTTTTCCCACTTGATTCTTCCTTCCTTTAATTTCAATTCATATGGATTAGGTAAGATTCGTTGCATCTAACCCACATTTTGTTTCCTCTAGAAACTTCTTGAGTAATCCTCTTGAATTCGCTCAAAAATGTTTACATAGAATTTTGTGCCACCAGCTCATCATCCTTATCTTCCAACTCGTTCAAAAAATTCAAGGTAACCACTTTTTTAGCTTAGATTTGATGAATTTTTGTCATTTAAAATAATGCAACAACTTGACACTATTGAAATACTGGTGCTTGGCACATACTGTGTTACTCGATATCAACTGTGTTTTTCTTGTTGCTCAACACCTGAAGATCACTTGTCACAAACTAGAATTTCCTATTACTTGGCTCTAGCTAAGAATTTTCTTAGCTTCAACTAACTTTCTCAGCACCCACTAATGATCTTAGTTTAAGCTTTGTAGTGAACCTTGTTACAACTTCTCTCTCCAATGCTTCTAAGTGTGACCAACCTCTGTATCTTTGAGTATGTTATCAATACATCATTTAACCATTGTCTTAACTAATCCTTGCACTTCATTACAACATCATAACTCAACCTTTCCCTTAGGTTCTCTTGTTACATCTTATTGATCAAATCCTCTTCATCAATCAACTAAGTGATAGTACTTGGATCCTATAAGTAAATGTCATTCCTACAAATAGCGAGTTTGACATCAATGACAAAACAATGATTGAAAACATTTTGTTAATAGAAAAATTTCTTCTTTGCAATAATCTCCCTCTTTAATCTTCAACAATGAGTTTTTCAATCAGATTTCCAACAAGGTACATGTTGTTTAGTGTGGAGCCTGATTAGTCCCCAAGTGGGAGATTGTTAGATTATGGTGACTGATCAGGAAAGTACTATACATATGGCTGACATGTTATAACCCTAAAGTGGTTTAATACTTGTATAAAAGGGTTTAGGGTTAGGTATTTTCATTATGTTGTGATGCAAAATTGGTTCTTGCGGCGGTATTGAGCTGTAAGGGATTACGGATTGTAATCAGGTTGTAATCAGTGGATTGTAATAAGATTGGACTTGTTGTTTGGTGGACGTAGCCCAGGGATTGGGTGAACCACCTTAAATCTTGGTGCCTTATGTTCATTTATGTGTGATCTATTATTTTCTATTATTGGTTATATTTGCATGTAGTTTTTATTTTTGTCTGTGGTTTATCCTAACAAGTGGTATCAGAGCCAGGTTGTCTTTCAGTTATCCTCTACACGAAATTCTCACGGTTAAGTAAGAGTCTCATGGTTGAGTGGGAGCGATGGCAGATGAGGGTAAGCTAAGGGTTGATAGGTTTAATGGGCAGAACTTTCAGTTATGGAAGATGCAAATGGAAGACTATCTATATCAGAAGGATTTATGGAAGTCGTTGGAAGGCAAAGCCAAGAATCAGGGAACTATGTTAGAGGCTAAATGGGATCTTTTGGATAGAAAGGCACTCAAAAGCATTCGGTTATGCTTGGCACCATTGGTGGCATTTAATATTACAAAAGCAAAGATGACAGAAGATTTGATGAAAACCCTAGCAACACTGTGTGAAAAGCCCTCTGCTTCAAACAAGGTATTTCTCATGAAGCATTTATTTAATATGAAAATGGCAGCAGGTGGATCTGTTGCAGATTATTTAAATGAGTTTAATACTATTACTAGTCAATTATCTTCTGTGGGTATCAATTTTGATGAAAAAATTAGGGCTCTCTTGATTTTGTGTTCTTTGCCTGAAAGCTGGAATGGCTTGGTAATGGTTGTGAGTAATTTTGTTCCTAGATCTAGTACCCTAAAATATGATGATGTGATTGGCGTTATTTTAAGTGAGGAAACTTGTAGAAAATCCTCAAGTGGATCTACATCAGGAAGTGTTTTGAATGCACAAAGCAAGGGCAGAACGACTAAAAGAGGAAGTAACTCTAGAAATTATGGGAAATCAAGAGGAAAGTCAAAGGGGAGGAGGTCTCAATCGAGAGGACCAAATGATTGCTGGTACTGTGAGAAACTAGGGCACAAAAAGAAAGATTGTTGGAATCGAAAGAAAAGTGAAGGAGATAAATCAAATGGAGACAAGGAGGCAAATGTGGTAAGTAACAAATCCGAAGAGGATGCTTTGCTTCTGTCTTTAGAGAGTGTTGATGATTCATGGGTTTTAGATTTTGGTGCTTCATTTCATGCTACACCTCATAGAGGTTATTTCATTGATTATGTCCAAGGGGATTTTGGGCTTGTTTATTTGGGGGATAATGAACCCTGTCAAACTGTTGGAAAGGGAAAAATTAAGATTAAGTTGCAGAATGGGAATCATTGGCTACTACATGAGGTAAGACATGTTCCAAAACTAAGTAGGAATTAATTTCAGTAGGGCAACTCGGTGATGAGGGTTGTGTAGTTACTTTTAATGATAAAAATTGGAAGGTTTCAAAAGGTTCCCTTGTAGTAGCAAAAGGTGTGAAAGTAGGCACCTTATATCTTTGTACAGGTCATATTGTTCCTTCTACTTTGATTGTTTCAGAGAAAAATGAATGTTCAAGAACAATTGTTGCAGTTGAGAAGGGAGAACAAATAGTTGCTGTAGATTTTGGTACAACATTGTGGCACAATAGACTTGGGCACATGAGTGAGAAAGGTATGAAAGTACTTCATTCAAAGAAATTTTTACCAGGTCTAAAATGTGTGAATATGGATTTCTATGAAAGTTGTGTGTATGGAAAACAAAAGAGAGTGAGTTTTGTAAAGACTGGGAAGGAAAACAAAAAGGAGAAATTAGAGCTTGTGCATACAGATGTATGGGGACCAGCTCAAGTATCTTCCCTTGGTGGCTCTCATTATTATGTTACATTTATTGATCATGCAACTAGAAAAGTATGGGTTTATTTCCTTAGACAGAAATTTGTTGTATTTCAAACTTTTAAGAAATGGAAATGCTTGGTTGAAAATGAGACTGGTAAAAAATTAAAATGTCTCTGATCTGATAATGGTGGTGAGCATTGTAGTCATGAATTGGAAGATTATTGCTCCACTAATGGTATTCGTAGACAGAAAACTATTCCAAGGACTCCATAAGAAAATGGAGTGGCTGAATGCATGAAGAGGACTATAATGGAGTGTGCAAGGAGCATGAGGTTGCATGTTGGGTTGCCCCTACACATGTGGGTGGAGGCTATCAATACTACAGTATATTTGATTAATAGATGTCCCTCTACTCCTTTGGGATGTGGTACTATGTGGTACTCCAGAGGAAGCATGGACTGGTAAGAAGGTGAGTTATTCTTTTCTCAGGACCTTCAGTTGTGAAGCTTTTTCTCATATAGACTCTGAAAATAGAACCAAGCTAGAAGCTAAATCAAAGAAATGTGTCTTTTTTGGATATGGCATTAATGAATTTGGTTATAGGCTTTGGGATTTTGAAAATATTAAAATTGTTAGAAGTCGGGATGTCATATTCAATGAGAAAGTGTTGTACAAAGATCTATTGCAGCAACATGAGAAGAAAGAAGATGATTATGTAGTGCTGGATGATACTCCAAAAGCTGATGTTCCATCCATTCCTCATGATGTGCAACAATTGCAACAACAAATACCACACACACCAGTGAATGTTAGACGGTCAACAAGGCAAATTAGACCTCCACAAAGGTTTTCTCCCTCTTTGTATTCTATTTTACTTATTGATGCTGTTGACCCTGAAAGTTATGATGAAGTTGTGCAGGTGGATACTAAGATTCGGTGGGAGTCTACAATGAAAGATGAAATGGACTCTTTGCTGAAAAATAAGACATGGGATTTGTGCAAGTTTCCTGCAGGTAAAAAGGCTTTACAGAATAAGTGGGTTTATAGGTTGAAAGAAGAGGAAGGAGGTAAGAAAAGATTTAAGGCCAGGTTAGTTGTAAAAGGATTTGCACAAAAAAAGGGAATTAATTTTGATGAGATAGTTTCTCCTGTTGTTAAAATGACTTCTATTTGTACTGTTTTAAGTCTTGTGGCTACTAAAGATTTGCATTTAGAGAAAATGGATGTTAAAATAGCCTTTCTTCATGGTGATTTGGATGAAGAAATGTATATGGCTTAGCCATAGGGTTTTGAAGTCAAAGATAAGGAGAACTTAGTGTGCAAATTGAAGAAAAGTTTATATGGCTTGAAGCAAGCACCTCGGCAATGGTATCTGAAATTTGACAGTTTTATGCATGAGCATGGATATAACAGGTGTCATTCAGATTACTGTGTTTATTTTAAGAGGTTGGATGATGATAGCTACATTATTTTATATTTATATGTTGATGATATGCTTGTAGTTGGGTCTAACATGGATCATATTAAGGGGCTGAAATGCCAGTTAGCACATGCATTTGCTATGAAGGATTTGGGGGCAGAAAAACAAATCCTTGGTATGAAGATTTGCAGAGATAGGAAGAATAGAACATTGACACTATCTCGAGCTGATTATGTTGAGAAGGTGTTGCAACGTTTCTCTATGGAGAATGTTAAAGCTATCAGCACACCTTTACCTAGTCATTTGAAATTGACTAAGGAAATGTGTCGCAAGACATAGGAAGAGGAGGATAAGATGTCCAAGGTACCCTATGCTTCAGCTGTAGGAAGCTTGATGTATGCTATGGTATGCACTAGGCCAGATATTACACATGCAGTGGGAGTCATTAGCAGGTATATGAGTCATCCAAGATTTGAGCATTGGAATGCTGTCAAGTGGATTCTCAGATATTTTAGAGGAACATCCAATAAGTGTTTACACTTTGGGGGCTCTACTACTAATTTACAGGGCTATGTTGACTCAGATTTGGCTGGGGATATTGATACCAGGTGGAGTACTACAGGTTATGTCTTTACTGTTGGTGGGGCAGCCGTGAGTTGGGTTTCTAGGTTACAGAAGATTAATGCTCTATCCACTACAGAGGTAGAGTATGTTGCTGCTACCGAGGCAGCCAAGGAGATGATATGGCTTCAGTTCTTCTTGGAAGAATTGGCACATCCTTAGAAGGATAATTATTTGTTGTTCATAGATAGTCAGAGTGCCATTCATCTTGCTAAGAATTCAGCTCTGCATTCTAAGACCAAACACATATAGTTGCGGTACCATTTCATTCGGTCAATTTTGGAGGATGGACAATTAAAGCTAGAGAAGATACATACAAATGACAATCCAACAGATATGTTGACAAAGGTTGTAACAAGGGAGAAGCTGAACTCCTCTTCAGCTTCGGTTGGTCTTTTAGATTGACCATGAATAAAAGAACAGCAGAGTCCATAGTGGTTTGATCCAGTGGGCACCCCATGTGGTAGTGGTATTGGTACAGGATCAGTCTCTAAGTGGGAGATTTTATTGTTAGATTATGGTGACTGATCAGGAAAGTACTGTACATACTTCATAAATAGTGGGGTTTGTAAAAAAAAATTTTGGGTCGTGGCCAACATGGTAGCCAACATATTATGGCCGACATATGTCCAACATGTTATAACCCTAAAGCGGTTTAATACTTGTATAAAAGGGTTTAGGGTTAGGTATTTTCATTATGTTGTGATGCGAAATTGGTTCTTGCGGCAGTATTGAGCTGTAAGGGATTATGAATTGTTATCAGGTTGTAATCACTGGATTGTAATAAGATTGGACTTGTTGTTTGGTGGATGTAGCCCAGGGATTACGTGAACCACGTTAAATCTTGGTGCCTTGTGTTCATTTCTGTGTGATCTATTATTTTTTGTTATTGGTTATATTTGCATGTAGTTTTTATTTCTGTCTGTGGCTTATCCTAACAGTACACATAAGAAAAATGGAAAGAATGTTTAGAGCTAGGAATTTATGTCTTTTGGAGCGGTCCAAATAAACATCTATCAAAATTGTCAAAGAAATTGGAAAAGTTATGCAAACAATAGGTATGTATTAGCTTCCCCTCAAAGTCATCAATTTATCTACACTGCAAAAATAGAAAAATTAGGAATAAAATAGTTTCTATATCGAATTGCTATTATAAAGGACATGCAGTCAAATTTCAAACATGGGAACCTAATTGGAATGAGGAAAAAGAGCATTTACTACCAACCTGGTATGAATGTAGAAATATTCCAGTAGAAATCAAACATTTATATACTTTAATCAGAATAGGCAAGTCAATTAGGAAACTCATAGGGATAGATTTAGAGTATGACAAAACTAGTAAAGTTAAATTCTTAATAGAGATGAATAAAGATCAAAAGATATGGAAGAAAAAAAAGATTATAACAAATAGATCCATTTATGACCTTGATTTTGAAAAATATGAAGGGGAAATTACTGGCATTATTAAACCAAACCTGAAGATTGAGCATAACATCCTTTAGTAATATCAGAATAAAGGAGAAGAAAGGACAAAATACTAAATTAATTAATATGGTCAAGCATAAGCAAGGAGAAGAATCATAAGTAAGGGAAAGTATAGAACAAAATATACAAAAATCAAGTACACAAATAGTTAGAAAAAAATATATCAAAGACATCAAACAAGCGCAAAAGTATCAGAAGAGAGAAATACAGGAACATGCAAGGAAATGATCACATTAGCAACTATGAAAGAACACAAAATTTGTCTCAACAAAAGTTTCATCATGCAAGAAATAGAAAAAAGCATTAAAGAATGGTATAAAATGAATCATGAGATTAAGCTATTACAGGTGGATATAGAAGATCAGACTATATTAGGGAAATAATATCACTAGGAACATGAGTTAAGAGAACAATATAGAGAATTTAGTAAAGAGAAGGAAAATAAAAATACAAAGACAAAAATTAGCATGGACAACAATAAAGCAAACAAATCAAAGGAAGACAAAAAAGAGGGAAAAAAAGTCAGAAAATTGAGGATGAAAATATGAATCAACAAGTCAACTTGACAATGGAAAATACATAAGAGAAAAAGGCAAAGTTAGCAGAATATGCAGAAGGTGGGGAAGAAGAATACATAATTCCAATAGCAAATTCAAAACAATGGAGCAACATAATGATTAGAAAGAAAGCAAAGAAAAAAAACCTACAAATTCTTGCAGACACCACTAGAAGGAAAAGATATCTTTGGCATAAAATATCCAAAGGAAATAGAAAAAGCAAAGGAATGTTTGATCCCTATAGAAATATAAGCCTTCTTAAAGGATAGTGAAGAGAACACTATAGAAGATGATAATATAGAGATAGGTCAAAATGGTGAGTTATAGAAATAGGAAGAATTCAGTGTATTAGAGGGAACACCTAAGATTGAGGAAAAGAAAAGTTTGGAAAAAGATATAGATGCAGAGGAAGAAGAAAACTAAATATCAGAACAAATAATACGAGATTTAATAGATGCAGAAGTAGATATGGAAGAATCAAAAAAAGAAAACAAGGACCACATAAATATAGAAGACTTGAGTATCTTAATCAATTAGGAAGGATTCAGAACTCCTAAATGTGGAAAATCTAAAACAAAAAGAGGTAGAAAATCACTAAAAGAGTTAAGAGAAGTAGATGGCCAAGTCAAAGAGCAAAAAAAGATATTTGAGGTACTTAATTTTGGGAAGGGGAAGAGCCTTCTTGAAGAACAATGAGGATTATTACATGAAATAATAGGGGCCTAAATGCCCCTAGCAAACAAGGAATGTTAAAATGAAATATAACAATATTTGAGTTAGATATAATTATGATATAAGAAACTAAGCTTAACAAAGAAGAAGGGGAGAAACTAAAGAAAAAACTAGGAAGATGGAATGCAAAAATGAAGGAATTAGATGCAGCATCAGGGGGAATGGGAATCATTTGGAACAATAGAGCAGCTAATATTAAAATTACAGTATCAAACAATAACTAGATGGGAAGTGAGGTATCAAGTAATAAGAATAATCTCCAATTCATTCTCATCAATGTATATGGACTTATTCATAATACAAATAAGTAGAAAGTCTGAGACGAAATAACAACATTCATGAAGCTTAACCCTAATACAAATATGGTTATAGGGGGTGACTTCAATGCCATCCTTGCCTTCAAAGAGAAATTTGGTGGAGCCACTATAGACTTCAAAGAATGGGTTAGAGCTAATAATCTATTAGAAATACCTACTAGGAGTGGAGTATTCACATGGAACAATTGAGTAAAATATTTTAGTTATATTGTAGAAAAATTGGAAAGATTCTTTTTCAAAGGAGAAGTAGTAGAATCAGATTTCTCTATAACAGCATCTATACAACCGATAGCAAGATTGGATCATTATCTAGTTAAAATTGAATTAACAAAACCTAAGAAACCCAATAGGAACCCATTCAAATGTGAAAAAATGTGGTTCTTAGATAAAACATCCATGTAAAACATTAAACAATGGTAGGATGAAGGTAAGTTTATAGGATAAAAAATGTACTTCTTTGTATCAAAACTTAAAATGCTCAAAGAAAACATACAAAAGTGGAACAAAACACACTTCAATAGTATTTTCCAAGATAAATTAAAGAACAAAGAAGATCTAAAAAAACTAAATAATGAAATCATCAAAAAAGGTATGAATAATGAAAAATTCACTAAAGAAAAATAACTACTAGCTAAACAAGAGGACATTCAAGAAAAAGAAGAAGTCTTCTAGAGACCAAAAAAAACAAGTGAAAATGGCTTGTAGAAGGAGATAGAAATACAAAATTCTTTCATAATAGTACCATACATAATAGAGCTATTAAAACTATTAATCAAATTCAAGACAATAATGGTAGTATAATTGATAATCCGGTAGAGATAGAAAGTTCCTTTGTAACATATTATGAGAATCTATTAAACAACCACGATTCATCTAATTTGACCAAATAAGAAATAATGATAAATAATATGCCCAAAGTAATAATAGAGGAGGGCAACGAGAAACTCAAAAAACCTTTTACAAAAAAAGAAATTAAAATAGCCCGCTTCAATCTTAGTCCTAATAAATCCTCAAGGCTTGATGGATTCCAAGCTTTTTTCATTCAAAAGTTTTGGGAAATTTTAGGAGAAGAATTATGGAAAGCAATTGAATCAGCCAAGAACGGGGGATCAATTCTTACTAAAATTAACCACAACTTCCTAGCATTAATACCCAAAAAATCTGTGGCTATGTTACCTTCAGATTTTCATCTCGTAGCTCTTTGGAATAAAATATATAAAATATATTCCAAAGCAATAGCAAATAGGATTAAAACATTGCTTCCAAGAATTATCTCAGAGGAGAAAACTAGATTTGTACCAGGAAGATCAATCGTTGATGGAATATACATAATACAAGAAACCATACATTCAGCTGTTAAAAACAAAGAAGCTTGTATGTTTATGAAGTTAGATATACAAAAAGCTTATGATGTAATAGATTGGAGGTTTCAATGTAAATGCCTAGAAAATTTTGGATTCTCCAAACAATGGATAAATGTAATCTTTAACTACATATCAACTCCAAAAGCCTCTTTACTAATTAATGGCACTCTTGAAGGATTCTTCAAGACTTCTAGGGTTATTCGGCAAGGAGATCCCCTATCACCTTTTCTTTTTATAATTATGGTAGAAGCCTTTGATAGAGAAATCCAAAAGGCACAAAGTGAAGGCCTAATAAAGGGCATCACTATAACAAAAAATGTTCAAAATGCTACCCATCAGTAGTTTGTTGATGACACCATTCTTCCAAGAATTAGTAAGGAAGAAACCAAATATTTTAAACAAATTATAATGGATTATATGGCAGCATCAGGATAGGAGGTGAATGCAGAAAAATCAAAAATTAACTTTTTAAATATTCCAAGAGACGTGGAAGAATATATGTGCAGACAAATGGCCTATAAAAAGAGTAACTTTCCATGTAAATACCTAGGGATATATATGGAACAAGGAGTCTAGAAAAAAATAGGATGGGATAACATCCTAGAAAGAATTGAAAAATAGACAAAATCATGGAAAGGAAAATGGTTGACTAACGCAGGTAGAGTAACTAAAATTAAATTTATTTTATCTATTATTCCTACTTACCCTTTATTCTTGTCTCCCTCTATCCACCTTTGTCAATTAAAAAATGGAAGGGAAGTTAAGAAGTTTCTTCTCAAGGGAGTGGAACAGATGAGAAAAATAAATAAGCATTGATTAAATGGGATAAGATATGTTGACCAAAGAATCAAGGAGGTTTGGGCATCAAAAACCTATGTTGGCAAAATGAGGCTTTAGGAGTGATGAGACCAGAATATGGTATATTTTATCATCTCATTTTTATTTGAATTTGCAAACTTTCTAAAAACTTTGATGTTTAAGAACATGATGTTTATGATAATTTTAGAGAAATGTGTGCATAATTACTTTCTAGGACTAAAATGAATATGCTATGAAATGATGTCATTTGATTACAAAATAGTGAGAATGATGTTTTTCTTCCTTAGCTAGATTAGGTAGTTCTCTTGCAACAATGTGACATAGGGAAAACTAATTTAGATGACATATTTTGAATTAGTCTTGATGTATGTTATTACTTTGGAGGCACTAATATTTTTCAGATTCAAAGCTCAAGTCAACTCAGTTAAGTGGAGTCAGCAGCCCAAGCAAATGATAGTAAATTTCATTAATGACCTTCCACATCACCAACTATTTTGTTCATAATAGCCAATACACATTTTTAAGAAAGCAGGAGTCAAAGTGGGAAATCCAGGGTGGTGAGCTCCTAAATTCATGTTCCATTTGCACCAAAGTTAATACATCTCTTCTAATATTCAATGCCACCCATTGTTTCAGTAGTTGATGAATTTCAAAATCTAGGAATTTTGTTCCTAGTTTGTGCTTAAATAACTAGAAGTTTGTGTTCTAGAGAAGAGGAATTTTAATTAGTAGTTTTAAGTAGAAGGAAGAAGTTTTCTGAGTTTTGAGTACTAAATGTAATCTTGTTGTTTATCAATATGTATGTTTACTATTGTTATGAATAAAAAGATCATTTTAGGTTTCCATCTTTGAGCAGTTCTACTTCACTTCTCTATGGGGGCCCACATAGGAAGTGAACTAATTAATTAGCATAGGATTTACCTTTAGTTCATAGAACTAGAGTAGACTCTATTGTTCCTATAGCCATTGATAGAAAAATTAGTGGATTATTCTTACAACATAGGCAATTGACATAGTTCTCAGTTGTATTGTCATGCTTTATTAAAATAGATTTGATTCTTAGTTTTAGCGTAGATTTACTATAGCATAATCATTTGAATTTCCATAGAATAATTCTTAAGTTTAGAGAAGTTTGAAGCATATACTTTTCATACACCATTTCAAGTTTACATCCCTGGTTGATAAATTAAATGAATCCAAATGAGTTGGGTTAGAAACACTCAAGATGTCCAATCTTGGATTAAGCAGTCCATTGCTATGGTATTTTGATCCCTTTCTTTGGCCAAGCATTTTTGGCACCATTGTTGGGGATGGTGTTAATTCAAACCAATCTTTATAGTTGTACTTTTATTCCCTATAGAATAGAATTTAGTATTAAAGAAGCATGTTATGCATAGAAGAAGAGACCACCTTGGGAGATTCCTTCATCGTGATAATCAAGAAGAACCATCCAATGATATTCATCTTGAACTAGGTGAACCCCAAAGAGAGAATGACAAAGACGAACCTTTTAAAAATTTATTTGTTGATATTCAAGCTGAAATACCTTCTTCATCTTCAAAAGAATCACTCCACTTGAATGAACTTTTTCTTGAGCCTACATATCAAGATAATCCACTAGCCATTGTTATATATCAAGCACCACCTCTTCCTCCAAGAATGGCTATGCCTAACTTTCCTTTTCCTATTCCACCTCAACAAGGGAATCAAAATTTGAAGAACATATCTGATGTTGCCCTTCCAAAATTCTATGGCCTTATTACAAAAGACCCTGAAACCTTTCTCTTTGAGTTTGACATTCTCTGTAGGAGCTATGACTACACAACTGATGCCCATATGTTGAAATTATTTCCCTCTACTCTGAAGGAGGCTGCTCTAAGATGGTTCATGGGGTTGGGTGCAAATGTTGTAGCAAACTGGACTAAAATGAGTAATTTATTTCTTCAAAAATATAAAGAATATTGTAGAGGTCAAGATATGAAGGGGGATGAAATTTTTAAAATCTCACAGAAAGAGGATGAAACCTTGGAAGACTATGTTTCCAGATTCTTGTTCAATGTGCAGTGTAACACAACTTAAATGAAGAATCTAAGAAACATCTTTTTCTAAGAGGTGTTCGAGAAGAAAGCATGGAAGCCTTGGACCTAATGTTTGGAGAGGATGTTACACAAAGGACATGGAATGAAATCAAGGAGATATGTTAAAACTATTCAAGAGATATTGTAAAGAAAGGTAGATGACTAAAGAGCCTACCACATAAGACCAATGGTGGGTCAAGAGTATCTAAGATGGAGTTATCTAACCTACTTTCTAACTTCAAGAAAAATATCATTAATGATGTTGATACTTAGTTGGATACCATGCAAGCTCAAAGGAAAAAGGATGAAGCTGATGCTATGCTGATTGAATTCTACCCTCGTTGTAGAGAAAGGAAGAAGAACTGCACATGCAAGACCATTGCAGCCATGAATGCACAACCAATTCCTACTAAGTTTAAAGCAATTGATGAGGATATAGGAGAAATGATCTATGTTGCTCAAAGATGTCCATGGACTTAGAGACAAGCTATGCCTCAAGACCCTCTAAATAATTTTGGTTATAATAATAATCATTGGCAAGGCACTATTCCTCCAAATTCTACCCCTTAAGGACAAAATTGGAACAATAGTTGGCCCAACTAGTAGCCACGGTATAACCAAGCCTACCAACAACCACCTTAGTATCCACAACAAAATAATTAATGGCCTCAACAAAATAACCAGTATCCTCAGTGGGACACTAACCAGCAAACTATCTACCAAGGTAATTGGCAGCAACCACCTTAGTGGGGGCCTAACCAACTGCCTCAGCAGCAAGCCCTAATGCATTAACCTTAATAGCAAGTCCTGATGCCTCTACCTCTTGCAGCCAATGTTAGCCTACAAAAGCAACCACAACTTCCTGCTCAACTAGCACCAAATCCCAACAACAAGAAATAGGCTTATTCTTTGCAAATAAATGATATTCATCTAAAATCTGGAACGAAGTTGCCTCCACCTAAAGGAACTATAATAACTGAGTTCAGTGATACTAAAAATGTTTCAACAAATCAACTAGTTGATGCCTTAATTCCCCCACAAGCATCTACTCCCCCATATTCACAAAGGCTAGTCTAAACCAAATCCTGTAGCGATTCATCTCCTAGACCAGCTTAAAAAAATGACTATCCAGATTCCCTTATTGGATGCGCTTAAGGATATTCCCCCTTACAATAAAGCCTTAAAAGAAGCATGTGTCAAGCAGTTTGGTAGAAAGAAAAAGGATCCTCCTACTGTCCATGTGTTGGGACAACTTTCTGATTTAATGTTGAGCAAAGCCTTGACACCTGAGTATTTTGACACAGGAAGTCCTATGGTTACCATAGACATAAATGGCATCCAAATTTAGAATGTTTTAATTGATCTAGAAGCATCAATTAATGTCATGACTAGAGAAGTCTTGTTAAGACTTAGCATTATTAGATTAAGGGACACTCCTACAATACTTCAGTTAGCAAAAAGCTCAACTATCAAGCCTGATGATATGATAGAAGATATCATTGTAACCTTGGACTCCCTAGATTTTCCTTCAGACTTTGTTGTGTTGTCACCTAGAGGTGCCCTTGGAGGATATCCATTAATCTTAGGAAGACCTTGGTTGGTCATTATAGATGCATGCATTGCATGTCGATAAGGAAAAATGAAAATATCAGATGGTGCCAAGACTAAAAAGTTAATTTTGTACTCTCCTACACAACCACAACTAGAGCTTGACCAAGTTTCTTGGCCAAATCTTGGTGATCATCCTTCAGAAGTTAATTCTATTCAACAGCTCATGATGCTTAAGAGAAACCCATTTGTTGTATCCTAGGAAGATGATGATGTACTAGCTGCAATCCTTTCTGATCAGTATGATTCTAAGGAGTTTGCTTTTGCAAATCCTACTGGATCCTTACAAACTGTATTGCCTAATGTGATGCATCTCAATCTCCTATAGCACCTAATTACCTTCATACATTATTACCCCATGAAATTAAATCTCCATCAATAGTAGAGGTTTTAAAGATAGATAAGGTAAAGAGAGTTGAGATTGCTATAGGAAAAGAGTTGAATGTCAATAATAACCTTACTGCATCTCAAATGACAAGTCTCATTAGACTATTACAAGATAGTCAACAAGCCTTTGCATGGGACTATACTGACATGAAGGGCTTAGATCCTAGTCTTTGTACACATAGAATATATATTAACTCAAAATGTAAGCCAGTGAGACAACCCTAGAGGAGAGTAAACCTAGCATTGAAAGATATAGTCAAAGTAGAGTTACAAAAACTTCTTAGTGTTGGATTTGTCTATCCTATTTATGATAGCCAATGGATGTCACCTCTAGTTATTGTTCCAAAGAAGGGAGGAAAATGGAGAGTATGTGTAGACTATAGGGAGCTTAATAAAGCCACTAAAAGGAATCACTTTTCTCTGCCATTTATTGATCAAGTATTGGATAACCCAACAGGAAGGGGATTTTTTTTCATTTTTAGATGGTTTATGTAGATATAATCAAATCCAGATCTCTCCAAAAGATTAGGATAAGACAACATTCACCTATCCATGGGGAACATTTTCTTACTTTTTCTTACCATTTGGATTATGTAATGCACCTGCAACTTTTCAACGAGCAGTACTTAGCATATTTTCTGACATAGCTGTTGATTGTGTTGAAATCTATATGGATTATTTCACCACTTATGGTGAAACATTTGAAAAAGCTCATGCCAACTTGGAGAAGGTGTTAAAAAGGTGTCAAGAATACAACCTTTCTCTTAATAGTGAGAAATTTTATTTCATGATGGAAGGAGTTGTTCTTGGCCACTACCTTTCCTCTTGTGGAATTCAAGTGGACCCTGCAAAGATCACTGTAATTACTAATCTACCAACACCAACCAAGAAAATAGATGTCAAAAGCTTTCTTGGACATGTTGGTTACTATAGGAGGTTCATCAAAAAATTTAGTAAGCTTACTACCCCCTTGTACAACTTACTTAAGAAGACAGTTGAATTGGAGTGGACAAAAGATTGTGAAGAAGCATTCCAGCAATTGAAGGATGTTTTGACTACAACACCTATTCTTAGAGGACTTGATTGGAAGCTACCTTTTCACATTCACACTAATGCATCTAATACTACTTTAGGAGTAGTTCTAGGACAAAAAGAAGGTACTATTGAGCATGCCATTTTCTATATTAGTAAGAATTTGTAGGGTGCTAAGTTGAATTATACTGTCACTGAAAAGTAATTCCTTATTGTTGTGTATGCACTTAATAAATTTTGGCATTATATCACAAGATATGAGGTTTTTTTCTACACTAATTACTTTTCTATAAAACATTTGATGAACAAACCTGTTATTTTTGATAGATTAACACATTAGCTACTCCTCATGTAAGAGTTTAATGTGAGGATAATAGATAAACCAAGCTAAGACAATGTAGTAGCATATTTTCTATCACAACTTCAAGTACCTGATGAACCTGTAGCCATAGATGATAGCTTCCCTAATGAGCATCTATTTTCAATAGAAAGTTATAGCCCATGGTTTGCAAATATAGAAAATTACCTTGCTATAGGAAGAACACCAACACACTTTTCACCCAAGTAGCATCGTCTCTTGATGGAAAAGAGTTTCAATTTATCGTGGATAGTTGGGTTGATGTTCTACACTAGACCAAATCAAGTAACTCACCAATGTGTGAGGGCAGATGAAACCTATGACATCTTGCGAGCATGTCATGATGAACCATGTGGGGTCATTTTGCAGCAAAGAGAACAACCTACAAGATTTTAACAACTGGATACTACTGGCTTACTCTCCACAAAGATGCAAAAAAATATACAAGGTGATGTGATCGATGCCAACACATGGGAAGGCCCACTAAATTTGATGAAATGCCTCTACAGCCATAGGTGGTGGTCACACCTTTTGACAAGTGCGGTATTGACTTTTTCGATCCAATACAACCCTCTTCTCATGGAAAATCATACATCTTAGTATGTACTGATTATGCAACTAAATGGGTTGAAGCATAAGCTATGACACGTGCCAGAGATCATGAAGTAGCAAATTCTCTATATGAATGCATATTCACTAGATTTTTAGTACCTAGAGAAATTGTCATAGATCAAGGAACTCAATTCACATCCAACCTGATTGTAGAACTCATGAAGAAGTACATGATCCATCATGGTACATCTTCCTCATACCATCCACAAGCTAATGGTTAGGTAGAAATCACAAATAGAGAGATAGAAGCAATCCTCACCAAGACAGTTGCTATTCACAAACAAGACTAGGTTACCCAGCTTCGTAAAGCAATTTGGGCTTACAGGACTACATGGAAGAGCACCACTAGATTTACCCCATTTGAATTACTTTATGGTAAATCTACTTCCATACCTATAGAATTTGAGCACAAGACTTTAAAAACTGCTTTGGAATTGGATGTTGATCTTTCAAAGGCTCAAAAAGATAGGTTACTATAGCTGAATACCCTTGATGAATACCGCAAATTTTCCCTCCATAATATTGAGATAATTCAATAGTAGCAAAAGAAATGGCATGATAAGCTCATCCATGATAGGAAGTTTTCTATTGGAGACTAGGCCCTACTATATGATTATTGTTATTAGCAAACTCCAAGAAAATTCCAAACCTGTTGGCTTGGACCATATGAAATCATTTTTGTGTTTGAGAATGGTGCAGTGCAGCTCTATACCATTGATCATGTTTGCTTCAAACTTCTTGTTAATGGGCACCACTTAAAACTCTACCATAAGCCATATAGTCGTGACGAGTTCCTACAGCAATTCTAGCCATCTAATATTGATCCTACAATTCCTACATCAATTGTAGATAAGTTTCACACTCATTTGTCGTCCTCTCTTTAAGAGCATTTCACTCATCATAATAAAATACTTTCTTGGTGAAAGTATTTTCTCTGTAATAATTCCACCTCACTCCACTTTTTCTCGTCTTCCACCTCACGTCATCCTTCATCAACTTGCATGATGGTATCATCTAACAAAAAAAATTACAAGGTTCATACACATATTCAAGTTTAAACTTTTTCTTAATGTGTTGTTCTATTTTTAGTTACCTTTGTCACTAGCAATTGTAGGAGCTATTGCCTAATTGTAGGAGCTATTGTCAAGAAAAGAATGGTGATCCATAACAATCGTGAAGATAAACTTATATGGGAAGCATCTCAAGATGGAATATACAAAGTCAAGCTAGGCTACAATCTTATAATTAATTTGCAAAGTTGGGATAATATTGATATCCCCCTAGATCTATGTTGGGATATAACTTGTCTACCTAAGGCAGGCGTCTTTCTTTGGGCAAAAATTCAAAATAGGATTCTAACAGCTAATAGATTTACTAAAATGGGATTCAAAGGACCTTTTAGATGCACTCTATGAAAATGCAATTCTGAAAACTTGGATTATATACTATTTGAGTGTCCCTTTGCTCAAGATTGATGGTATTGGGTTAAAAATAAGCTATCATGGATTGCTCCTCTCCCACAAGATATTTAGGGTCTTCGAAGGGGATGACCAATTAAAAGTAGGATTAGTATTTATGAAAAAAATTGGAATATAATACCATCTATCATTATGTGGGAAATATGGAAGGAAAGAAATAGACAAATATTTCAAAATATAGAGCTTTGTAAGATCTCATTTCTCAATAAAGTTGAGGCAGCTATCACAGAAGTTATGAACTGCCATCTTAGGAATATAACTAAAACAAAAGGGACATTATTAGGATGGGATGGGAATATGAGGAAAAAATAGACACGTCTAATCAATCCCCCCATAGTGTATCCAAAATAGGATTTCGTAGCCCAAAAAAAATGCATATGGGAAGCACCTTCGATAGGGTGGAAGAAATTAAATTTTGATAGAGCATCTAGAGGGAACCTTGGGAAAGCAGGATTGGGATGCATAATAACATCAGAAAATGGAGAATGGTTGTTAAAATGAGCTAAACCTTTACGCATTATTACTAATAACATATCTAAACTAGATGCATTAAAAGAAGGCTTAAAATTAAGTATTAAAATGAAAACTAAAAAATTAATCATTGAAGGTGATTCCCAAATTATATTAAATGTGGTTAGAAAGCGATAGACGTCAAATTGGATTTTAAATGCTAAATTGGAAAATGTATGAAGCCTTATAGATCAATTTGTGGAAGTTAGAATTCAACATATTTTCTATGAAGGCAACTTAGATGCAGATAAATTGGCAAATCAAGGAGTGGAAGGAGAAGAATTTATACATGGAGTAGGATAAATTGATATTAAATATTGAGGTTTAGAATAAAATATAAGTTTAAAGGATCATACTTGCATCGTTTCAAGTAGTAATTATTAAAATACATGCATAGCAAAAAGCGAGTCTTACACTCATGAGGCATCTAGGAAATAATCATTAACTATTAGACTCAAGTTTAGTAGTGCCCTTCAATAATTTAATTCATGCATGTCTACGAGATATAATCAATACCTTTTTATACGAGTGACCATTTTTTATTTAAAGCATGACTTCCTAAAACTTTTCACGAATTTTTAACTTAGCAATCCCTGTAGACAATAGGTTAAGCATGGAGTCTTCAATTGCCCTCTTTCATGCTTTGAAAGTGAGGACAATGGCATTTAGAGGGTCTATGAAGCAAGAAAGGTAGAATAGAATTCTTAATCCATAGATGACATTACTAGGTTCGCTATCAACTAAGCTATTGGGGAGAGGGCGTTCAATTATGATTTTACCTGACGAACCAACAACTCTGTAATAGGTACCTTCATAGGACATCTGGCTAGGGCTAGTGTCGAGAAAGGGGAAATAGTTAGGTTATGTTATAACATCTTTGATATCACCTAGTTAATAGGTTTGGAAAATGATGTCTTTAGCATGGATGAAAAATTGTGTATTTCGCTCCCTAAGGTATACATGGCATATGAACCAGAGGAGCTGCAGCTTGTCAACATTGCTAGGAGACCATCCATGTTCATCAGAGACAACATAAAATTCTTCAATGCATGGTCAAAAATGGAGGCTATCATTAATTTCTTGCTAAGATGGAGAGGAGTGCATGAAGACCCTAGCAAGGATTGGGTGATCAATTTTCTTCAAGCATTTGAAGCCTATGTCGAGCTAGCTACCAATTTTGATGGCCTGGGTAGACTAGAATTCTCACTGCTGAATTTTATCAAGTCCAACAAAGAACTAATGGTGTATGTATTCCCAGCAGGTCAATAGCAAATGATGCAAAAAAGGCCAAGGGCATAGTCACGGTATGCTGGAAGAAAGAGGAGGCTCAACATTAAAAAGCTCTATGAAGGACCGATTTTTTGGGTTGTCTATGTTAAGGATAGCCCTTGTCAAGTTTAGGTTTTTTCAGTTTAGCAATATATGTTAGTTATGGCCCTACGTGTGGCCTCTTTTGGTTTTTTCTTCGACTCCTTACCTAGTTATAGACTCCATTGTATTTTTTTTTATAGTTGTTTTAGGTTAGGTTTTATGGTCAATATAAGGATAGTCTAAAACTAGTATGGATGTATTACATTATCTAGCATTTTGGGCACGAACCAGAACCTGCTAGTAGGGATAATACAGAATTTTTTTTGAACAAATGATATATTATGTATAAAGGATTCACTAATGAACATATAGTTTAGCTCTTGATATTAAAATCGAACCTAATTAGCACCAGTAAGGTAATTTTGGCCTTAAATTAGTAAGGTTTTATATACTAATCTAGGTTTCACACCTATGTTTGGATTGCAGATCAGAGAACTATATTTCCCTTGTTTATTTCTTGATTGTGCTTCTTTTTAGTAGAGGAGTTCTTCATGTTGAATGTTTTCCATTAGGTAGATGGTATTTTCTATTAGTATTAGCATCTATAGTAGTTAAATGTTAGTATTAGAATGCCTTCAGTTTAGCTTAGAGAGGATTATGAAAATACATTTCACTTTAAGAATTAATGGTAATATGAACAGATAGCAAATTGAGTTTCAAAATTAGGAGATAGTCATAAGTATTACATAATTCTTCTTATAAATCTGATCAGTATAGCTTAGGATACTATTAATATGTCGATGTTTAGCATACATATGATTAATGCCCAATATTAGCTAGAGTGAATTTATGAATATTAAATTTGAGGTGTGGTAAACCCAAAGTAGGAATGAATTGGAATTACCTCCTACAACTTTGTTTCGCAAAGACTATTAGTATGTTGATCAGACTTTAACCTAACATCTTTCTTCTTATCACATTGATTTTGATTACTAATCTCCAATAGGAAGATAGTTGTATTTTGTCATGCAGATGCTTGGTAGGGCCTTTGAAGATTAAAAGTTGGAATCCCACCATTTTAGTATCCAGTTTTATTTACAATAGAAGTATCTTTGTAAATGTATCATCTAATTATGTAAAATCACAAACGTAAGAGATTCATGCATTCTAGGGTATGCCACTTTTAAGTTTGTATAATATAGGACTATGGTCTCGGGCAAGACTGGAGATTTTCTTTCTTCGTTTTTCCTATCAGTGCCCATTTGAACAGAGAACAATGTAACTTTTTCTAGTTTAATATAATATAAAGGCTTTTTTCATTTACCAATCAAAAAAATATTCAAAACAACTTATTATCTATTTTTTATTAATTAAAATAATCAATAAAATTATTTTTTTATTAAATAAAAATGCAAAAATTTAAATTAACTATAATATGATTCCTAATTATCTAGAATAATAAATAAAATAGATTTGTATTAATTGAAGCTATATATATGTATGTGTGTGTGTTTGATAAAACCAAAAAGAACTTATTATTTAAATAAAATAATAAATATAAATTGTCTTTTTAATTTAATAAAAATATCAAAAATAAAGTAAACAATAATAAGATATCTAAATCTCTTGAATAATCAATAAAATACATTTGCATTAAATAAACAAATCTAGCACCTCCTATTAAAGTTGATAAACATTGATCTCTAAAACACTTAGTAGGTGATAATTTGACTCATATTAGATTTTTCTATAGAAACTCCCTTTTGGCTTGATAGATATTAGCACCTACAAAATAAGATTAAAGAACCATTAGCATTAAAATAAGATTAATGGTTCTTTAGTACTCTATTATGACTAATTAGCAACTACAATGATTCTTAGGAGAAGCATCAAATTGATAGATGTCATTCACTGCTACTAATATGACTCTATGGGGACAAACATCTAACAAAGATGGATCAGAGTTTTAGGAAATGTATGATCAACAAAAGTCAATAGTTCTTGCAATAAAAAATTGTTGCATAACAAAATATAATGGCAAGGTAATAAGCACACTGGTGACTACTTAGTTGTTCATTAACCCTGATGTTCTAGAGGAAAAATAATTGTAATCTTGGATTTGATCAAAGAAGAACATTTATATGCTCACAACAACAACACGACTTATAGATATCCCTCAACTATTAACATAAAAATTCTTTAGCACAATTGAAGTGGGTTGTTCAAAAATGTTGAATGTCATTCAGTGTAGGGTCTAATAAATAGTGGTATACATCAATTCATATTCATTTTACTATCCATCTTGTCCCAATCAATCACAAGGAAAATAATGCAAGAAAAGAGTTATACAAACTAAAAACAATGAGTGATATTGTTCTAAGTATGCAACAAGCTTCAAAGAGTGCAGCTATAGATATGTTCTTCAAGCACAACTAGAAGATCACACATGCACTATATCAACAATTGATTTTGAAGAAGTTGCATCCAAGATGGTAGGAATGTCTACAAAACAACTATATATGTTGCAATACAATGAAGAAGTAAAGGAAAGTACTAAAGAGATTATTCAAAAAGTAAAACATAACCAATTTCTCTTCACAATATCAAGAAAAAATGAAACATACAATAATTCAACACAACTAAAATAAACAATCACCAAAGTCAATACAATTGATTTAGTCAATGAAAGCAACTACCTCCTAAATGAGATTCATGTTGTGTGCAACATTTCCAAGACTTAATATCTCAATTTATTCAACTACTTTTAAAGTGATTTTTCTTAGAATAGAAGTTGTACTTTGGGCCATGTTGTATCAAAAAGTGATTTTCTCTATTATAGGGTTCCAAAATCCCTTCAAAACTTATCGACTAATTTTTAAAATAACACTGTTTAGCTTATTATTGCAATGTGATTGATAATCTATACTATTTTAGATATGAAATCTCAATTTAGGATTTATAGGTATTATGAACTAAATTGTGAATGATCTTTTCTCTAGTCCATCATTGTATGGAATACATTTTTAAAATAATAGAGTTAATTCATTATTATTGATATATGAAGAATGAAATTGCTATTCCAGTCATTAAATGTTCATTTATGATGTACGTGTATTGTACAAAAAATTATGAATATTATTTTAAGTACTCCATCAATGCACAAAGTATGCTTCAAATACAGTATAGTATGTTTATATTCCATACTCTTTTCAAACATCTCAAGTGAATACTATCAATACTACTTTCAAACACAGTATTATTTGAGAGAGAGAAAATAATTACTATTCATAAATAAACTTTCTTCCTTTGTAGGTGATGAACATGGATGCATAAGATGCCAAGGCACAATCCTCTGAAGTACAAAAAATAGAATCTTGTAATAGAATTTTCTTGTATTATGCTTGGCATAAAGAGGAAATTTTATGCACATCGTGCCATAAAAAAAAAATTCTCAAAAGAAATATTTGGGTTCATAATACCTATCCATGCTTAAACATCAAGAAATATCAACAATAAAAAAACTCATAGTCCCAAAGAAAAAAGTGCATAGACACACAACTAAAAATAAGAACACAATTCACAACATGACAATCATTAAGTCCAACAAATTTTTAAAGACGAACAATTTTTTTTAGAAAAAGAATTGATGCACTATTAACATTAGAAACATGCAACATATGTAATGAATGCTACCATGGTATGCATGCTTATTCAAAAAATAAAACTACTAATTGTAGAAGATACATTTATTAAAAAGGAATACATCAATTCTCCACAACTAACAATACGAAACCATTGGAACAACCATTAGTGTTACAAAACCTCACTCAACTAGAAGAGATGTTCATTGCACATGGTAGTCTGATATTTCAAGCTACCCATGCTTATAGAGGTCAATTTACAAATATCATGGTCACACAATTAGTTTTCCCCAAGATATCAAGATAGTAGTAAAGACTGTTCCACAAAGATTCAAAGATCTTGATGTAGTAATAGTTCTAAGGATAAATACAAATGGAAAGCATTATGATTGCTACATTTAGGAGTCATGTAGAAAATGCACTAGCATAAAAAATAAGAAACGACCTATATTATATGGATGCCAAACTTAATGTTAATGCTCTATTAGCATTGCCAAACTCTAGTACACACATTCAGAAAAGCTTCATATAGTTCAAAGTGAGACTACGGAAACTATGACAACAAATTATGATGTTGGTAATATGCAAGGTGAAGAGGGTATTGAAATAGAGAACTCAATTCCATTTATGGAAAGACTACCAAATAAATGAAGTGAACTAAAAATTATTAAAGAATATTTACAAATAAAAAATGAGGTTGACCTCATTATTGACTGGCCACAAATTAGCCCTAGCTCTATTAATGAGTACACTATTAAGGGTCTATTTGACATGGCATTTCCCATTCTCTTTCCAGATGGAAAATGACCCTTTAAGACCCCTTATGATGAATTATGATCCCTAAGAATAAATCTTAGGGGGATGAAACCTAATAATAAACCTTAGGGGTTGTAAAGGGTCATAGGACCCCTAAACCCCCCCGCCCCCCCCCCCTCTCTCTCACACACACACACACACACACACACAAACAAAGATCATAAATATTACCTTTTCTGTTAGACATGGAAAGTTTTACCTTTGCTATTGCACATGGAAAATTATATCTTTGTTGTTGCAAATTTCTTGCATGAAGATCATAAGTATTGCACACATAGATCATAAATAGAAGATGATACAATTTAATAAATGAATTTTTTATTCAAAAGATAATCTGTCCATTGTTTATGCTATCATAATTTCCATTGGTGATTACTCCTATCAAGGAATGTAGATTTTGTTGGCATGAACAGATTTAAAATTTTCAATTTTTTGCAAATTATCGCCACGTTTTTTTCTCTCTAGGACAACTGTAACAAATGAAAATAGATATATAATATTGTATCTAAATTAATTTAAATATTACAATTTAATAAGTATATATTTAATATTTTTCTAAGTTATATTATATTTATAAGTATATATTTAGTATTAATATATGGAAATAAAAATATTATTTTGATGTGTACTATACAAAAAAGTTGGGCCTTAATCATGTACGTTTATTTTAAAGGCAAACTTCACATAACAGACACACGCTATGGTTTAAATTTCCTAAGCCTAAGGCTTGGGCAATCCAAGCCACAATGTGTGTACACTATAATGTACACACTTTTTTGTGCATATACACTATAGCTTTTGAGGGACCAAAAAGGAATTTGGCACCTTTTGGTCCCCCATTTTGTGCACTACCCTTTAATTATATAAGTTCAACTCCTAATATATTTAAATTTAATTTAAATGTATCCCCTTCGACGTATTAAATTTATTTAGTACATTCCCTCCATTAAATGCCCTTTTAAATAAATTCACATTTATTTAAATCCTCCAAAATTTAAAACGTCCAATCTAAAGACCAACAATACACCCATCACCTCACTTGCTAAACCTCTCGTTCCCCTAATGACTTCCTAACCTCACTTTAAAAGTGATTTCATACCTCAGTGCTAATGAGTTATTCACACGTATGTGAGTAACTCTTCCCTAGGAAGTTATCCAACTCCCTTAAATTCTCCTTATATCTATTATACCTTTTTCATCCAAGCCCTCTTAATGATAATAAGTGTCGTTTTCTCAAAAAAAGATTTTTTTTTGGCTCTGTTTAAATATATCATCAATAAAATTTAAGCCTCATAAGCCACCTTGACTACATATTATCATTAATATAAATTGAACATTAAAAAATATCATTTTTTTTCTTGTTAAAAGGTTTGACCTTACTCTCTAAATGAGGAGTTTTCTTAAGCTGGAGTTATTTAATTAAGAATAAAAGATTGATGAATATTCAATTTGTCTATGGTATTATCCACACAACATCTATTTATAATGTTGGTTTCTTACACTCAACAATTCGTTTGTCCACACACAATGACATGACTGCAAAAGTGCAATACCCCATAATATACAACATGTTCTCATTTGTATTTTGCATTTTTACAACATTGCAGAGGCAGAATAAGGACTAGACCAATGGAAATGGCTACTTGTCACACAAAATGGTATTGCTGCAAAAAGGCAAATATGAGTAACACATTGTGTCTTCACAATTTTTTTTTATAGCATTGTGGAGGTGGATTATGAGGACTGAGAGTAGTGGAAATGACTATTCTCCACACAAAAAGACACCACTCCAAAAACACAAATTCATATAACACAATGTATTTTCACTAGATTTATTTTTTAACATTTTTACAACATTGTGGAGGTGGGTTATGAGTGTGAGACTAGCCTAGTGAAAATGGTTATTCTCCACACAAATGACACAACTACAAATACATAAATCCACATGATACAATATGTTTTCAATGGATTTTTTGCATTTTTATATCATTGTGAGGATGACTTATGAGGATGAGACTGGTGAAGATGGTAAATCCACAAATGACACACCAACAGAAAATAAAAATATGTATACACAATGTGTTTGCATTGGTATTTTGCATTTTACAGCATCATGGAAATGGAGCATCATGATGAGATCAATGAAAATGACTAATTCTGTACACAAAATGGTGCGACTACAAAAATACAAATCCACATAACACAATGTGTTCTCACTTGCATTTTTACAGCATTGTGGAGGCGGATTATGAGGATGAGACTAGTGAAAATGGTTACTCCCTACAAAATGACACAACTACGGAAGCACAAATCTGCATAATACAATGTATTTTCACTGATATTTTTTATGCATTGTAGAGGTGGATTATAAGAATGAGACCAGTAAAAATTACTTTTTCTCCATATAAATTGATAAAGAGTTCAGAAAAACAAAAATGTGCACAATACAAAATGGCTGGACTACAAAAATACAAATCCACACAAAACAATGTGTTGTCACTTGCATTTTTACAGCATTGTGGTGGCTGATTATGAGAATATGAATAGTAGAAATGGTTACTTCACATAAAAGAACGCAACCACAAAAACAAAAATCAGTATTTTTACTGGTATTTTTCGATATTTTATAACATTGTAGAGATAGATTATGAGAATGAGAGCAGTGCGACTAGAAGAATAAAAATCCGCATGATACAATATACTCCAACTTTCTTTTTCCCATTTTTACAACACTGCTAAGGCATGCAGAGTATAAAGATTAATAATTACCACAACTCAATCAGAGTATGAGAATAAGATTTATTCTTATGAGAGATGGATTCATGTTAAATCGCTACTCATGAAATATGGGCCAATGAATTTGACTCAAAATCACACAGTTAAATCCTGATAGCAATATCACAATTTGACTTGCTGTATCTCCTACTTATCATTCTTGACCTGTTATAAACTCATTCAAAATCAGTCAATAAGGATTAATATCTCTGTAATCTGGTATTGTGCATTCAGGAGACAAATGCTTAGATGTGAGGCGATAAAACGGATTAGACAATTCTAATCCAGGAGAGAGCTCGGCGTGGGCGGCCTATATGACGGATTGAACTTATTGCAATAAAATAATGCAGATGTTAAGGATAGCGCAATGGGATATCTATCTGGCAATATGTTTCATGTTTCTCTATTAATTTTAGGGACATTTGCACTTATTAATGAAGGAAATGAGCAGGTGAATCTGCAAGCAGATGAGATGAATGCACTTTTGGCTTTAAAGAGGAGAATTGTGGTTGATCCAGAAGAGACGCTGTCCAGTTGGGATGCAGAGAAGAAACATCCATGTAACTGGACTGGAGTTTCGTGCTCCCTCAAGCAGGGGATTTTCAGGGTGGAAAAGCTCAGCCTGGCTGGGCATCGTCTGGGAGGAGAGATTCCCCCACATCTAGGTAATCTCACTTATCTCAAATATATGATTTTTTCTTCCAATTCATTCACCGGATCAATTCCTTCAGAAATTGGCAGATTGAGGGCTCTGAATCATCTGGATTTGAGCCGAAATCAGCTGAGCGGTGAATTACCCTCCCAGCTTGGGGATTGCTATGTTCTGGAAACCTTGAATCTGGGCAACAATCTGTTCACGGGATTCGTACCCGCGTCCCTCGGCAATCTAACGAATTTGGTGTCTCTTGAGCTTAAGGGAATTGTGAGTCTGACGGGTGAAATCCCTGCAGAGCTTGGTAAGCTGAAGAATCTGGAGAAGTTATGTCTGTCGCGGAACAACATTACTGGTGGGATACCTCCAGAGCTTGGCGGGCTCAGAAATCTGCAAGAACTCTCTCTGGAACAGAACGCTTTTCTTTCTGGAAGCATTCCCCCTGTTCTTGGCAGGCTTGGGAATTTAAGAATCCTTTCGCTCTTTATCACTAATCTGAGTGGAAATATTCCTGTCGAGCTCGGGCAGCTGTCTAATTTGGAGATCATGGATTTGTATCTTAACAGGTTAAGCGGTGGGGTTCCAAAAGAGCTGGGGAAGCTGAGGAAAATAAGGAGGCTTTACTTGTGGGAGAATCAGCTGTCCGGAAGCATTCCTCCGGAGTTGGGTCAACTTACCAGCTTGGAGGATTTTACGCTTTCTGTTAACTATATGAGCGGTAGCATTCCCCCTGAGCTCGGACAGCTGAGGAGCTTGAAATATATATACTTGTCTTCCAATAAACTCAATGGGAGCATCCCTAAGGAGTTGGGAGAGCTTAGGAATTTGAGAACTCTCACTGCCCCTGCAAATCAGCTGTGTGGAGGTATTCCCAAGGAGTTGGGGCAGCTGAGTGAGTTGGAAAGCATCTTCTTGGGGTCTAATAATCTGAGTGGAGTCATTCCTAAAGAGTTGGGAAATTTGAAGAAGTTGGAGGAACTTTCCTTGTCTTCGAATCAGCTCTCTGGAGTTATTCCTGGCGAATTGGGTCAATTACATAGCCTGAGAATTCTGCATTTGTCGTCGAATAATCTGACGGGGAGAACGCCTCAAGAGCTGAGCAGGCTGAGTAATTTGGAGGAGCTTCTGCTGCAGAAGAACAATCTCAATGGCCGCATGCCTCCGCAGATTGCACAGATGAGATCCCTGCAGTATCTCAACATGGGCAGCAACCTTTTGTATGGAAATATTCCCCCTGAATTGGGTAGGTTACAAAAGTTGAGATATCTTTCTTTGGCTCTGAATAACTTTTCAGGAAGCATTCCAAAGCAGATAGGCCAATTGGGTGCTTTGGAGAGTCTTTATTTGTACGTGAATCATTTCTCCGGAAGCATTCCCCCCGAGTTGGGCAATCTCAGTAGTTTGCAAGAAATGCATTTGGGAAACAACCATCTTTCCGGAGAGATGCCACAACAGATTCTCGTGCTTCAAAATCTACAGTCGCTGAGCTTGAGCGAAAACAATATAACTGGCAGGCTTAAATTCAATTCTTCTTCCTGGCGGCTTCTACTCTTCATCGATGTCTCAGGCAATAGATTATCTGGTGACATTTCCCCGGCCATTGCGAATTGCTCTGAGCTCAACTATATCTTTCTTGACAACAATCTGTTTGAAGGGAAACTTTCCCCCGACCTTGGGCTAGTGAAGGGCATTTCAATCTTATCTCTCTCGAATAATGAACTGGAAGGAAATGTTCCTGATTCCTTTGGAAATCTCAGCAATCTGATGTATCTCAATCTCGGCTACAACCTTCTATATGGATCTGTACCTGCGAGCTGGAAAGGGATGACAAAGCTGAGATTGTTGTCACTGAAATATAATCAGTTGAAGGGCTCTTTGGCCGAGTGGATTTGGGAATCGAAAGATTTGCATGTAGTGGACTTGTCAAACAATCTGTTTTCTGGGCACATTCCGAATCAAGTTTCTGAATTGAAAGCTCTGCAAGCTGTACCCGACCCTTCAGAAGCAGGGTCTCAAGACGACATATTGTGGGGCAGCTTTGACGCTCTCTCAGGCAATGGCTTCACCAGTTCAGACAAAACCAATGCTCACTTCATTTTCAAGGGTCACCAGCAAGATTTCCAACGTCTTTACCGAACTGAGGGCTTCATGGACTTATCCAGGAATCAGCTGAGTGGTAAAATTCCCACACAGTTTGGCTTGCTGAAAGGACTCAGAAGTCTAAACGTTTCTTCCAACAAATTGTCTGGCCATATTCCTCCAGATCTAGGGAGTTTGCCAATTTTAGAGTCCCTGGATCTATCGAACAATATGCTAGACGGTACAATTCCCAAAGTGCTGATCAAGATTAACTCCTTGGCAATCATGAACCTTTCATATAACAGACTCTCTGGATTAATACCAGATGGTAAGGTGCTCCTCTTTTTCTTTCATGCTTGTTTGATTATTTTGATATTGTGACATTGCTATCAGAATTTAACTGTGTGATGTTGAGTCAAACTCATTGACCCATGTTTTATGAGTAGTGATTCAACATGAAGCCATCTCTCATGAGAATAAATGGAACACTTAGCACTGGTGCTTCACCCCTGTGAGCATCACTAGTGTTCCATTTATTCTCATGAGAGATGGGTTCATGTTGAATCAATACTCATTAAACATGGGTCAATGAGTTTGACTCAAAATCACACAGTTAAATTTTGATAGCAATATCACAATTTGACTACTTGTGGAAATTATCTCCTACTTATTTTGATATTATTCAAATATTGGAAAAATTGTAAAATTGAAGTACAGATAAATTATTTTATTGATTCAATAGAATGGTTTCGCTATGTTATAATCTTGTTTCATTTGATATCAGATCTTGAACTTGTAGGAAGAGAAGAAATACTATTATTTTTTATGCTAATGACTATTTGATATATTTTGTTGCACATCGCCTTTCTATCTATTATCGTAGTGTAGATAATGTGGGTATAGTGAAATCTTGGCTCAAAATAAACAAACAAAGAGTTTACATTCACCCATAGGAAAGGTGAAGCCATTGATTTGAAAGGTGGGTTGATTTTAATGGAGGAGATCATAAGATCTTGTAGCAGCCACTAATATGAAGCCCAAGCATAAGCCATAGGGTTTTGTTAAAAGAATTGAAGTCTTCTTTAGGCAGACAACGCAAACATCACACACTAAGGTTCATTCCTAGAATCGAAGTGTTAAATAGTCAAGTATGTAACGTTTAAGGTAGAAGCCACCAATATGAAGCCCAAGAAAAAGCCATAGGGTTTTTTGTTAAAAGAATTGAAGTCTTCTTTAGGTAGACAGCGTAAACATCACACACTAAGGTTCATTCTTAGAATAATAGTGTTAAATAGTCAAGTATGTGATGTTTAAGGGTGACCCTCTTTAAGAGACCAAGTATAGAAACCTAAACACATAACAGCCAAGACACAGTTCTAAAAGAGATTGCCACACTTTGGTAAGAGGGGAATCTACACCAGTCTGAAGATAGATGTGATTAGTTAGTGGTGGAAATTAAGGAAGAGATTGTTAGTCCTCCGGATCTAGGGAGTTTGCCAATTTTAGAGTCCCTGGATCTATCGAACAATATGCTAGACGATACAATTCCCAAAGTGCTGATCAAGATTAACTCCTTGGCAATCATGAACCTTTCATATAACAGACTCTCTGGATTAATACCAGATGGTAAGGTGCTCCTCTTTTTCTTTCATGCTTGTTTGATTAATTTGATATTGTGACATTGCTATCAGAATTTAACTGTGTGATTTTAAGTCAAACTCATTGACCCATGTTTTATGAGTAGTGATTCAACATGAAGCCATTTCTCATGAGAATAAATGGAACACTTAGCACTGGTGCTTCACCCCTGTGAGCATCACCTAGTGTTCCATTTATTCTCATGAGAGATGGATTCATGTTGAATCACTACTCATTAAACATGGGTCAATGAGTTTCACTCAAAATCACGCAGTTAAATTCTGATAGCAATATCACAATTTGACTACTTGTGGAAATTATCTCCTACTTATTTTGATATTATTCAAATATTGGAAAAATTGCAAAATTGAAGTACAGATAAATTATTTTATTGATTTAATAGAATGGTTTCTCTATGTTATAATCTTCTTTCATTTGATATCAGATCTTGAACTTGTAGGAAGAGAAGAAATACTATTATTTTTTATGCTAATGACTATTTGATATATTTTGTTGCACATCGCCTTTCTATCTATTATCGTAGTGTAGATAATGTGGGTATAGTGAAATCTTGGCTCAAAATAAACAAACAAAGAGTTTACATTCACCAATAGGAAAGGTGAAGCCATTGATTTGAAAGGTGGGTTGATTTTAATGAAGGAGATCATAAGATCTTGTAGCAGCCACTAATATGAAGCCCAAGCAAAAGCCATAGGGTTTTGTTAAAAGAGTTGAAGTCTTCTTTAGGCAGACAGCGCAAACATCACACACTAAGGTTCATTCCTAGAATCGAAGTGTTAAATAGTCAAGTATGTAACGTTTAAGGTAGAAGCCACCAATATGACGTCCAAGAAAAAGCCATAGGGTTTTTTGTTAAAAGAATTGAAGTCTTCTTTAGGTAGACAGTGTAAACATCACACACTAAGGTTCATTCCTAGAATAATAGTGTTATATAGTCAAGTATGTGATGTTTAAGGGTGACCCTCTTTAAGAGACCAAGTATAGAAACCTAAACACATAACAGCCAAGACACAGTTCTAAAAGAGATTGCCACACTTTGGTAAGAGGGGAATCTAGACCAGTCTGAAGATAGATGTGATTAGTTAGTGGTGGAAATTAAGGAAGAGATTGTTAGAATATTTAGTAATTCTTCTCAGATGTATAATTTTTCTATTTAAATTTTATTTTTCTACTTTGTTTCAAAAAAAAGTATTTGATGAAAGCTATGGCTATCTTGTATGCCATGAAGCTGGCTTGTGCTCTTAGATGGCCAAAGCTTATTTGTTAATCTAAGTAGTTGTTCATTTGTTGACTAAGCAACACTCTAGATATATCTTAGAACTTCTACATGAATGTATTAACAACTTTACATAATGAAACAATCGCAATTCATTTGATAAGCTCTTCTAATCTCATAATCAACAAACCAATCTATCTTTTATTTCTCTCAATTCTAACATTCACATAACTGCAGGTGGTCAGTTCAATACCTTTGATAATTCATCCTATTTAGGCAACGCGGGGCTCTGTGGCGCTCCCCTGTCCAAAACCTGCAAATCGAAAAAGAGAACGATTGGAACGGTATCCCCGAAAGAGAATTCCAAACAATCCACAAGTGCGATTGAATTAGCCGGCATAGTTACTGGAATCACAATCTTCTTTGTGGTTTGTACTGCGATCTTCTTCAAGTGGTGGAGGCGTTCTTCTCAGGCCACTAAAGACTCTGCTTTTGACATGGAGATGCATTGTTTTGGAGAGGGTTTGAAGGTGAGCGAGCAAGAACTATACGATTGCACAGATGGATTCAGCGACACAAGAATCATAGGAAGGGGGGCGTCGAGTACGGTGTACAGGGGTGAACTGAGAAGAGGAATGAGCGTTGCAGTCAAGAAGCTCAATGTAGATCAGCTGGGCATGGAGGCCCAACGGAGCTTTGTGGCAGAGTGCAAGACACTGGGTAAATTAAAGCACAGAAACCTTGTTAAAATTCTGGGTGTTTTCTCCAATTTGGACACCAAAATGCTTCTGCTCCAATTCATGCCCAATGCTAATTTGGACATGCATTTGCACGGCTCAGATGTTTGCCGACTCAGCTGGCAGAAGAGGGTGAGGATTGCGTCAGGCGTTGCAAATGCTCTCATGTACCTGCATGAAGAATGCGGAGTTGGGCAGATCGTTCACTGTGATTTGAAACCTTCCAATATCCTCCTTGACCAAGATTTTGAGGCCCATGTCAATGATTTTGGGATTGCACGCTTGATTGACCCGGACCTTCACGGAGCAACAATTTCCAGCACATTCAGAGGCTCGCTGGGATACATTGCCCCTGGTAGTCAAATATTTCTTTTCTTTCTTTGCTTATAAAAGTGTTATTTTTTCATAGCATGTGATGTTTAAGATTTATTTGTCATTTTTGTTTTATTACAGAACTTGCATATAGTGAAAAGGTTTCAACGAAGGTGGATGTTTATAGCTACGGAATAGTGCCGCTTGAGATGATTACGAGGAGGAAACCCACAAGCACATTTGATGGCGAAATGACATTGCGTGAGTGGGTAAGGTCTTTGTATCCGACTAGGGTAATGGATGGAGTGGATGATGTTCTCAAAGAAGATGCCACAACCGATCAAGTTGTTTCCCTCTTAAATGTTGGCCTCCTCTGCACTCAAGCTGCTCCAAGTAGTCGTCCATCTATGAGGCAAGTGTTGTCTCTTTTGACTTCTATCCACAACGAGTGCAATTAAATCTTAGTAGTGTAGGGCAACGGTCTTTAAACATCATATTCTAAGGGCTGAATTAAGCATGGAAAAAATTAGCCAATTTTGACTTCTTAACACTATTAGTCTAAGAGCAAAACATTATAGTGTAATGTTTAATGTACAGGGTTTCAAACAAGTCATTTCTCTTATGTTCTATCGCATTGTTTACACATTTTCTACCATCAAAATACCCACAAGTCCTCTAGAACTACAATATCATTTTCACATGCCTAAGTATCATATGTAATTAGTTCAAGTATAATCTTTATTATTTAGAAGATAAATTTTGATTAATAAAGATATGACACTTTACCTATTTTGATTTACTATTGGTTTTAATTGCTTATCTATATTGTCAATATTAAGTATACAACTATTATAATTGTTTCACTATTAAGATTTGTGATGCTTAAGTAGACCCTCTTTACACTACATTTCACTTTGAGCAAGCCCTATATGTGGTTAAGTTTGTGAAGTAATTTTATTAAAGCAAAACTTTCAAATATTGTAATGTATATTATTTTCTTGAGTATGTATTACTTATTCATTAATTAATGTGATCATCACATTGAATATAGTAATCATTTTAGTTGTATTTTCTTATTGTTATGTAATATTATATATTTATGGTTATTTTTAATACAAAATAATACTTTTGAATGCATTTATAAATAAAATCATTTTTATATATCACAATAATTTTTTATTAAAAAATTCAAACAAAGGATTAAACAAATTGGATTTTATTGATTTTTATTTGTCAAGTTGTATCATTTTTATTTTGTGGAGAATAACCAAAGCTATATCATAGCATGTAAGGTTTCATTTTTAGAATATCAAGTGACACTTTCCTAGCCTAAGCTCTATTTACATCATATGTGCTTTTTGTGCCTTTATATGTCTTAGAAAATAAGGTATCCATTTAAATCAATGACATGGATTCTAACTACAAATTATACAATGTATAATTTATAGAAATCATAATGTAGATATTCATGGCCACATACATCACTTTCATCTAGGAAAAACTTTAAGAACCCTAGTGAATTTTTTGATACTCGTATAAATCATATGTACTTATATAGGTGAAATTTTCAATTCTCGTGCAAAGAAAATAAGTTGTGATGGAAAATCATTGGCAATCAGCCAAAATTATTGTGAAATTCTTAGTGATATTGTCAAAAAGTGAAATAGACATGACAAGTAATTTGATGATTTCAATTGTGGAATTTTACTTTCTAGTCCCAATTGCTATTTTTTATTGGTGAATTTTCTTCAGTGCACACAACAACAAAAGGTAAATATTGGCGATTTTTCCTTAGTACAAATGCCAACAAAACAAAAATATTGGTGAGACCACACACAACAAAAGAAAAATATTGGCAAAATACATGGGAATATAAATCAAATAAGACAAATATATATGTAAATTATTGTAGAAAATAATTGTAGCACAATACGTATTTTGATAGAATTAATACAAGGGAGTTGGCATTGCCTAGTTATATATTTACCAAATAATGAGTTACAAGCAAATTAGACAAATATACAATCGACTTATATTAAAATTCAAAATTGTATCAATTTCAATACATAATAGTGCAAAACTTCAATAATATTATAATTTATCAACATCTTAAAAAAAACCCACCGAATCCATGAATCAAAAAAAATTGTTTCCCTTTGGATGGCATCACCATATTTTTTTGTCAATTTATGCAGAGGAAATCCTTGATGGCATTGAAACCTTTGTGCGCAACTTCCCTACACACTTCAAGTTTCTTAGACACACTCTAGAGAAGAAAATGTTGTATAGAGCCAAATGGATCCCCTTAGCTTTCGCCAATTTGGAGCAAGTCCTCATCACGAGCCAACAAACCCACCCCTAACCATGCCATGACTAGGATATCCTCCAAGCCAACTCTTTATTTTTTGTGAACACAAGAGGCAACAACCCATCTTGCCTCTTGTTGGACTAACCACCAACTTCCCCTTTGGGATTCATTACATTGCTTAACTACCTCCTATGTTCTATAAGTATAGTGGTTGTATCAGGCATTGATAGGTCAATCTTTTAGTGCAACGAAAACCCTAGTTTGTAACAAGTGATATCAGAGCTTGGTCACAGGTTCGAATCTCCTTGGGTAACACTAAGGGGGGGATTCTTGGACTAACCACCAACATTCCCCTTCGAGATTCATGACATGGCTTAACCGCCTCTTATGTTCTATAAGTCTAGTGGTTGTATCAGGTATTGACGGGTCAATCTTTTGGTACAACGACAACCCTAGTTTGTAACACCTCTAACACTGTGCCCAATTCTACACACCATGCTAAGAAAAGGTGGGGGAATATCCACATCTAACTTGTAGCAATCCTTTGGTGTAAAGTACTCATGACCCACTAGAATTGAAACGTTGTAGATGCAATCATTTTCATCACAGTAGAATATCTTTCTAAGTTTGTAATGAATGACTACCACCCAAAAAGGATAAAATCACAAATTACACTAAAAGTTAAACAGAGAAAAGTAAACAATAGTTAAAGACATCATCATGATGAAAAAAAAAAATGCATCTACTCTAATACACCTTTGGGTAAGAGCACAAAGTTGAGTCTCAAACCCATGGAAGTTCACAGAGTGGGATGACACTTCTCACGAATAGGGCACCCAATTTTTTCAAACTAGGTACCCGATTAGGTTTGGGAAACCAATCCATTTTCACAAATCAGGTGCCCATTTTTTGAAATCGAGTGCCCAATTCATGAAATTCTCAAAGCTAATTGGGCACCCAATTTTAAAAACTGTGCACCCAATTTTTGAATGAATTAAGCACCTGATTGTTTAAAATATTAAAACCAAAATTTTAACCTTTTTTTACTCATTTTACTATGACCAACAATGTGATAGCTATTGGAAGAAGTTGGGAGCTCAATTTTTGGAACCCTACCGAACCCACCCCCCCAACCAACATTTTTTTATGATGTACTAGTTATGTTTACTTGTTTTAATTATTTTATTTCACTATTTTCTATTTTATTTGTTTAAAAAAATAGATTTATTTTATTAATTTTATGTCTTTAAATATTTTTTCTTTTTGATAGGTAATCGGTTGAAGCCTAGATTATTTATTGTTCATTTATTAGAATTGTTAAGATTAATCATTATTATGTGTTACTCTTGAGTAGATTTGAACCCAAGACCTCCTCGATGAGAGCCTCACAATTTATCGTTATGTTTTAGCCTCTTGCCTTTATATGTCATTAATTAATTTTATTATGAGTATATTTAGAATTTTCTTGTGTTTCCTTAATTTTTTTATATAAATTTAGTATATAAAACACATAATGGAAAAACTATTAGCAAAATTATTTATTATAGGTTCAATTGATAATTGACTTGACATAAACTATAAGTGTTTAATAGAGAAACATAAATTGTAGTCAGAAAATCAAAACATTAGCATTACGTAAAATAATAAGAACAAAATTATTAACATTAGGTAAACCAATAAAAACAAAATCTCATCACATAAAAAAACTAAATTGTAAATCCTAAACTTATAAAACCTATAAATATATAAAATTCTCATTCCTCTCCTCTTGTTATCGAGCTCCTCCCTTTCTCTCTCCTTTCATCCCCTCTCTCTCTCTCATCACTTTCTCATTCTCTATCCCCTCGACATTCCTATTTCATCTCTTTCTCATTCTCTCCTCCCTTCCTCTTTCTCCCCTCTCTTTCCCTCTCCTCCATTTCTCTTTCTCTCTCCTCTCCTCTCTCCCTCTCCTCCCTTTCTCTTTCTCTCTCCTCTCTTCATCTTTTATCTCTTTCTCTTTCTCTCTCCTCCCTTCGTTCTCCCTCCTCTCTTTTTGTCTCCTCTCTTTCTCTCTCCTCCCTTCCTCTTTCTCTCTCCTCTCTTCCTCTTTCATCCCTTTCTCTTTCTCTCTCCTCCCTCTTTCTCCCTTATCTATTTCTCTCTCCTACCTTCCTTTTTCTCTCTTCACTGTTCCTCTCTTCCTCTTTCTCTCTCCTCCCTTTTTGGATATCTAGATGTTCATTTAAATTTTTATTTTGTAGATGTTCATTTAAAATATTGTTTTAGATGTTTGGATTTATCTAATTTATAGGTCACATTTAATTATAGTTAAAGTGATGGATTATTAGATGCATTAGAGGTTTAGATTGTTTAAAGATGTATTTACAATGATGTTTGAGATATTTTTTAAAGTAAATGGTAATTGTAAATTATTATATCATATTATGGTTAAGATTTATTTAAACCATATACTTTAACCTACACTTTAAACTTATGTATTTTAATGTAATGTTTCTCTAACACTAATATATTAATTCATTACCCTAAATGTAGTCCTAATTCAACTATAATTGAAATTCTAGGTATAGATTAACCCTTGAATATAATAATAATTGAACTCTAACCATAATTTTGAACCATAACTATAATTCACTTGTTGACCCTAACTTTAACTAAAATATTTCCATCAACTTGAACCCTAGCCCTGTTCAACATGTTTAGGTCAACCATAAGAACAATCAACTTGATGCAGGAGCATCTTGCATGGAAAAATTATTGGGAAAAAAAAAAAATTTGAAAAAAAAAAAAAAAAATGTGGAGGAGAGAGAAAGTGACGAAAATTAGAGAAAAAATAATAAAAAAATAAAAAAGGGGAAAAAGGAGAAAAGAAAGAAAAAGAGGATTTCTATTTTCGAGGTGCATAGGTGGCATAATAGGAAAAAATAAAAAAATAAATAGTTGTCATTTCATTTATCGAGGTGTGTGGGAAGAATTTTAGAAAGTTATGAATATTGTAGAAAGTTTTGGAAGTTGTAGAAGGTTGTGGAAGATGTAGAAGGTTGTGGAAGTTGTAGAAGGTTGTGGAGGAATTCTAGAAGGTTGTGGATAAGTCATGCATGGGGTGGTAAGTGCCTATTTAAGCAAGGCCTATGAACATTTCTAAATCAAGCTTGAGAAGAAGGTGAAAGCTCAAGGGGGAAGCTTGAGGAGTAGAAGCTCAAGGGGGAAGCTTGAGAAGAAGGTGAAAGCTCAAGGAGAAGTTTGAGAAGTAGAAGCTAGAAAGTGTGAAGGCTTCAAGGTGTGAGAGAGAAGGAGGAAGTGAAGAGTGAGTTTTCCTGAGTCTGTGGACAGAGCACCGAATGTGAGGCAGTTTACAGCAGGATTATGGTGGAGTTGTGAGTGTGTAGACCGAGCGCCGAATGTGAGGCAGTTTACACTTGGATCTTGGATTAAGTTTGTGAGAAGAGCTAGTGGCTGCGGTTTAGAAACAAGGAGATTGCTTGGTGGCTTGCGAGCACAAGTTGAGATCTTGGAGGTTTCTACCAGAGTGTGGATCTGGACTAGCTTGGGTTTGGATTGGATCTTGAGAGATCTTGGAAAAATGTTATTGTAATTGCTATTGAATTTTCAGGTATAATAAAATTGTCTTTATATTGTTGCATTATTGGTTGTGAGTTGGTAAGGGTGGTGTGGCCTTCGTCAGTGGTATCAGAGCATACCTACATTAGTGGTATCAGTGTGTACCTACATTAGTGGTATCAGAGCGGGAGATCCTGAGTGTACAAGAAGATCGCCGAAGTGTGAGGCAGTTTGTACCAGGACCTTGGTTGGGCAAAGTTTATCAAAGCTTGTGGATTGCAAATCCGTTGTCCTAGACTTGTGATGTGGTTCCTGATTGTTCGTGCGAGGTGGCAGGTTGCGATCTGACTTGCAAACAATTCAAGGTTGTCACAAGGAGCGTAGGAAGGATTTGTTGCAGAGGGTTTACGAAAATCTTGGAAGATGGCTCCAAGAGGATTGGACCCTAAGATGATTGCGAAAATCCATGATATAGTGGAGAGGAATTTTTCTAAGATGTTTGCTCGATTGGATGCTAAAGCTAAGAAGGTCAAGGTGGAAGAGGATGGTTTTGTTGATCAGTTTGTCGAGCCTGATGCAAAACCTGTAGAGCAACTAGAGGTTGTTGCTAAAGATATTCCTAATGTTATTGATGTTGGGACAGATGTTGGTTTTCATGATCAATTGGTTGAGGAGATTGTGGAGCACTCGGTTGTGGATGATCTAGTTGATGTTGGTAGTGAATTGTATGTTGCAGAGCACTTGGTCGTGGATGATCCAGTTGTTGTTGGAGGTAAGTTATGTATTGCAGAGCATCTTGTTGTGAGCAATGAGGTTGCTAGTGTTGAGAGTTTGGCATGTGTTGATGGAAATGTACATGTGGATGCTGATGTGGAGTTTGTTATTGCTGGTATGGACGCACTAGTTGTTGATGTGAATGGGAGTTTGCTAATGAAGCATTACATTCAGTTTGTTCTTGGGCATGAGCTTGTTGATTGGATGGTTGAGATTCTAGTGTTTGATAGAGTAATGCAGATGTGGAAGATTTTCATGGTGGTTTTGTTGTCCCTATTGAGGTGGAAGCCTTCGGTGAAGATGAAGATGGTGGTAGATCTTTCTTTTGGCGTCAAAGTGTGGGACACACTTTTCTATCTACCGGGGGAGTTTGATGCAGGAGCATCTTGCATGGAAAAATTATTGGGAAAAAAAAAAAGTTGAAAAAAAAAATTTGAAAAAAAAAATGTGGAGGAGAGAGAAAGTGACGAAAATTAGAGAAAAAATAATAAAAAAATAAAAAAGGGGAAAAAGGAGAAAAGAAAGAAAAAGAGGATTTCTATTTTCGAGGTGCATAGGTGGCATAATAGGAAAAAATAAAAAAATAAATAGTTGTCATTTCATTTATCGAGGTGTGTGGGAAGAATTTTAGAAAGTTATGAATATTGTAGAAAGTTTTGGAAGTTGTAGAAGGTTGTGGAAGATGTAGAAGGTTGTGGAAGTTGTAGAAGGTTGTGGAGGAATTCTAGAAGGTTGTGGATAAGTCATGCATGGGGTGGTAAGTGCCTATTTAAGCAAGGCCTATGAGCATTTCTAAATCAAGCTTGAGAAGAAGGTGAAAGCTCAAGGGGGAAGCTTGAGGAGTAGAAGCTCAAGGGGGAAGCTTGAGAAGAAGGTGAAAGCTCAAGGAGAAGTTTGAGAAGTAGAAGCTAGAAAGTGTGAAGGCTTCAAGGTGTGAGAGAGAAGGAGGAAGTGAAGAGTGAGTTTTCCTGAGTCTGTGGACAGAGCACCGAATGTGAGGTAGTTTACAACAGGATTATGGTGGAGTTGTGAGTGTGTAGATCGAGCGCCGAATGTGAGGCAGTTTACACTTGGATCTTGGATTAAGTTTGTGAGAAGAGCTAGTGGCTGCGGTTTAGAAACAAGGAGATTGCTTGGTGGCTTGCGAGCACAAGTTGAGATCTTGGAGGTTTCTACCAGAGTGTGGATCTGGACTAGCTTGGGTTTGGATTGGATCTTGAGAGATCTTGGAAAAATGTTATTGTAATTGCTATTGAATTTTCAGGTATAATAAAATTGTCTTTATATTGTTGCATTATTGGTTGTGAGTTGGTAAGGGTGGTGTGGCCCTTCGTCAGTGGTATCAGAGCATACCTACATTAGTGGTATCAGTGTGTACCTACATTACAACTATATAACTCTATCTTAATTTGAAACCTAACAATAATTATATTGTAACTAGAGCCAAAACAACCCTAGTCGTAGAATGTTAAAAGTAATCCTAATCGCTAAATGCCCAACTAGTATATGTGAACTAAAAAATAGGACTGATTAGAACTTATAACACACATTATGACCTCGTAGGACTCCCTAGGTCCCCTTAAGACAAACATGTAACCTAATATTATGGTTATGTGTACCATATGGGGTCCCTATGTGTCATTGAGTAGTATAAGACTTATTATTACCTAATGACACGTATTACATCCTATTAAGACATATTAGGACCTATCAAAATGTATAACACATTACGACCTACTAGAACTCCCTAGGCACCCTTAACACAAACATGTATCCTAATTACCTATATGTGTACTATATGGGGTCCCTATGTTTGAAAAATCCAACCAAGCATTACCTTTTATACCTTGCCATACCCTATTTGATCTCATCATCTCACACCATTTTTGAATCACCATTTTTTCACACTCCTTCCACTAAAGAGAGTTTATTGTCTATTGTACTAAACATACAAAAAATAGTTATGTAAATTTCTAATCCCAAAATCACACATTAATCTCATATTTCCTACACACAAGAATCAAACATTGCAATATTCCTTTTAATTTCAAATGTCATCAGTATTGAGTCATCTAACATACCTTTCACTTGCAACATAAATAAATCAACTAAGATTTTTCCATCCTCTATCACAAGCTCAACTTTTAGTCACCTTTGGCATTAGGCATGTTATTATTTTGAATGACCATAGATGAGACATGTTAGTGTGGAATGATAAGAAGGCTTATGTGTGTTTGTGGTGCATGAGCACCACATTAAACTATGGGGCTCCATGATGAAGAAACGATGTTCATAGGTTAAAAAAATTATCTTATCCACTTTGATCCTCATCATTAGGGCTTCCTAAGTTTAAATTTCTCATGTTTGGCTATTTATGCTCTCTTTTTATAGTCAAACAATGACAATCATGTTTGATGTTTAACCTTATGTATGTGTCATAGTCCATAAAAACATAATAAAATATTTTGAGAGCTGAGACTAAATGAAGAATTGAATCTTAGGATCCATTCAAGGAGAAGTAATGCACAAGACTATAGAGTGGATATGAATCAGACGAGGCTCATTTCAAAGAAGACAAATGCATAGTCTCACATATTATTCAATGAGATTAACAATGAAGGATAATAAAATATTGAAAAGTGTGTTACCTTATTGAGATTCCCTTAGTTTCAAGAATATTTTAATATTATCTACTTAACAGGGCCAACCATGTGAAGGTTTCCAAACTCATCCCCCTCCCCCCTCCAATATCACTCTAAATTCCTCATTAACATCTAGCACTCATTCAACCACTAATAAAAAACAACATTCATTCATTATCACATAACACTAGTCATTAACACATAACATTTATTAAAATTCATTAATACGTAACATTCATCAACATTCATGGAAATCAATTTCAAGTACACATGATAGGATACCATCTTTTGGTGTTGAAGCATGTTCATCCAAAATTGGAGATGCATGTGCTTTCTCTCTTTACCGAAATTAGGTGTGCAAAATTTACTCTACTTCATTTCAATAGACCACTCAATTGTGTGGTGTGCCCAATTGATGCAAAGAAACCTTTTCACTCAACTCTAATATTGAAGAGAAAGGAAATTGATCTCCTTTGCACAAGGATGCTTCATAACCAATAGATGATTCCCCCATTTCTACCTAAAAAGAATTTCCAATATATTGTATATGCTCTATCCTATGATCTATGAAGGCGAGTTGCAATACTTTGTGAGATGTTGGATATGTGTCACAATAGATGCATGGGATGACTTACATGTTGAATGCAATATGAAGTTACAAATGATAGGATATCATTATGCATTGGAAGGACATATTGATTTATTTTCCAAGTACAAACAATAGGATACTATCTTTTATTCTTGAAACATCTGCTTCCAATTTTAGGGATCCATGTGCTTTCTCTCTTTATTGGATTTAGGTGTCCAAAATTTGTACTGCTTCATTTCAATATACCACTTAATTATGTGGTGTACCCAATTGATGCAATGCAACCTATGTACCCAACTTTGAAGAGAAATGGCATTGATTCCCTTTGGATAAGGATGTTTCACAATTGGAATAATATTTGTGTACACATAGTTCACTATCCTTAAAGATGATAGTCATATTTATTTCACAACTCAAGGGTTTTCCAATGAACAATGAACAATGATCACTTACTTGTCTATTAAAACTAATTGAAAACCAATACTAGAAAATCAAGATGATTTTGATTTACTATATTAACATGATGGATCCTAAAATCACCAATGTATAGACTAGTTACACATGCTAAAAAAAAAAAATATTACCAATACTCTTGAGGCTTTCCTAATTCTTCATTAATTTTTCTTAATCCTTTATCCAAAATAAACTCATACAAACTCTTTACATCAAGGTCGAACCAATATATTATGATGTCATTCCTTTTGTTTGGTTCATAAGCACTTGAACCTTATCCACATTATAGGTTTCAAACCAACAAGACTGATTCATACACTGTCATAATTCACAACTTAGCAAAACATCATTGATCGTATATAAAATGATCTATCTTGAGTGTCATCATCTTACCAATCTTATACCACTTATTTTTTATTAGGTCCTTGACACAAGGAGAGTGCAAGAAGAATTTAAAACATGTACAATAAACTCAACTTGCAACCTTCACACCCCTACTCAGAGTTACACACAAAAGCTACACACTAATACAATGAAACCATAGAGAACACAATGGCATATGTGACATAATTTAGGTGTAATTATTCCACTTCATATCTAGAATAACCACCACGTGTGTAATGCCCTACCATGGAACCCAAGATAAATTAACCTAATATGTCACTAAGTTTGCCAAACTTTTTTTTTTCAAAAAGAGCAAGAGATAACATAGTGGAAGCAATAACTCACATACATACAAACAATCCATAAACATATTACACCTCTTAAGGGTTCCATGGCACTGAATCACATACATAAGTTTTATTAAGATTAAATCTAATACATAACAAAATCCACATCAGAGAATACCCATAAGTATGAATCAAATGAAATAATATACAAATACATAAGATGTAACATGGCATAACCCAAATGCATAATCATCCTCTATACAAGTCACAGGGTATGAAATGCTAAAAGAATATACATCATGAATAAATACAACATCTCATAAGATCTCCAATAATCAAGTATAGTACATCAGAATATGACCATCGAACATAAACACAAGATCAGAAGAATAGAACAACTACACAAATACATCCCCCATGTTGAGGAGATAATCTCAAGTCGCGTATAGATAAAAACAATCATGCAACCATTATCTAGGTCAAGGAAATCCTAATAGCAATCTATCTCAAAGGTACCAAGACACAAGTAACATCTAATCCCAGAGGCAACAAAAACACATAGGAAATCTACTAGGTAAGTGGGAAAGTGTCATCACATAAGTCAACTATAATGTTACCCTAATAGCCTCTCTAGACTTTGGCCCCCTAGTGACTCTATGTGGCATTAGTATTTGTTCTTACGAACAAGACAAACTAACGAAGCAAGGTCACAACCAAGCACCCTCTTTACTTCCATCCTAGCTTGTACTAGCACTCGAGGCATGGACAAGCTAATCCACCGATTCTTATTAATTCATTTTAAACCCATTTGATGAAATGTTATCACTTATTAATACAACCTACAATGGGTTACCCAGGCAACCTCTTTAGGGCTCTAACCTCCATTGCAAGCCTTCCCAACATACATAAATATAACCTACCCTAAGCCCATAACAAAAAAATCTCATTGAAAGTCACAATGACCACATTACTTCTATACAAGCAACTAGAAATCACAATATAAACATTGATCCATATCTCAAAGTTCAAATCACATAACCACAACATCACATACAACATCATAAAACAATAACTCATAGGCCTCTGGTAAACATCCAAAATTGGTTAATGTACTAAATTAAACTCAACCCCAACACAAAATAAACCATATAGATTATTTAACAAGTGTAGTTTTATAGTTCATTTGGTTTGAAATCATAAAAGTTTAGTTTTAAATGGTTTCAAGTTTTCATTTTCAAAGTTTTATATTTGATAAAGTTTTTGAGTTCACAAGAATAATAAAAACTGCTTAGTATAAAAACCATTTCATATAAAATGTACCATTTAAACAAAATCCTAGTTTTATTAAAAACAATCAATTAATGATTACTATTAATAACTATTAAATTTAATCCTAAAAAGGAAACACAATTTAATTTTATTAAATAGTAATTAAAACTCCATTTAAATTAAATTAAATTTAAAACACATTTTAATATACTAACCTTAAACTATATTACAAAGCTTTATTTAACTAATACAAAAAAAATTATTAAAAAACATTTAATAAATGTTAACAAATTAATATTTAATATACTATAAATAATTAATAAATAATTTTAAAAACTATTTTTTTGTGGGACCTGCGATCATAGCTCCTTGGGCTCACACAATCTCATCTCCTCAAAAGAGACAGATGCTCAAGCAATTGTTTTGTAAGCATTTGTACACTGCTTGTAAGCAAATTGTGGTTTGCTTATAGTAGTCACACATTGCTCAACATCGTTGGGAAAAGATAGGGGGTGGGGGTAATGGCCCACCTCTCCAAAATCTTTATAATTATATATATATTTTTAAAGTATTTTATACAAACAACAAAAGAACCCTAATAAAAATTTCCACTATTAGTTCCACAATAATAATTTATTCTTGTGGTAATTAGTAAATATATTTTTAATACATTTCCAATATAGATCTGATAGGGAAAAATAATTGAAACAATCAAAATTGTTAAATTAAATCTAGTTTTCATTTTCAAACCCTATCCTAATCTTATTTTTTTATAATTCCAATTTTCTAATAAGGGTTTTCAATTGATTTCTCTCATAGACATACCAATAATGAATAACAATAATTTCTCAAACAAGGGTTTCAATTAAAACTATTTCTGAATCAAGATTCTCAAATGAGCACGAAGAAGACAAATGAGAGTTTTGAAGTAATCTACTATGAAAATTTCAACAAGGTTCCTACCTCGATTTGATGCTAACCTGTTGAACGCTTGGCGATTGCAAGAATTCCCATCTCTCAAAACCCTTTTTGAAAATTTTCTCCTCCAAACTTGTGTGTGGAGAAATGAGCTCTAATTATTTAATAAAGAGCCTTCTCCTTTAGGGTTTCAGTTTTACAAACACACAAAAAAATTTCTTTATTATTTTAATTTATTTTAATTTCACGTGCAAACTTTTTGCATTTTAATTAAAATATACTTTATTTAATTTATTCTCTCAATCTTTTATTAAATAACAAGACACATTTAAAATTATATTTATTAGTTTTAAATAATAATATTTAGAGTTTATTACAAAAATGAAACTCCTAAATTAATTATTATTAAATTAAATATATATAATTATGCCAAATTTGAAACTTTAATTAAATCTTTAAATTTAATTCTTCTATTTAATTAATTCCTCAATTAATTAAATATAATTAAAATTTGATTTTTCTTTATAATTTTTTTGTTAAATTAAATCATTTAATAATCTTTTTATTTGATTTAATTATAACTGAAAATCACAACAGACCCACAAATATGAATAAGAAAACTTATCTGAAAGACAAAGTACAAATTTGAACTCAAGGGTCAAAATCTTGATATTACATCACTTGACGAATTTGAAAAGGGTAAGTAACTCACATACTTGTTTTATATTTTAGGACAATTAGCTCAGGGTTAGGATTTGGAATTGAGAATCATTTCCCCTCTTTGCCATTGAGATACTATGATAGAGCATGCTTATCTTGGCAATTCAGGGAAGTGATGCCCGCTACTTGGAATTTGCATAAAAGCTGAACATGTGTGTGTGTGTGTGTGTGTGTGTGTGTGTGTGTGTGTGTGTGTGTGTGTGTGTGTGTGTGTGTGTGTGTGTGTGTGTGTAAACTAAATAGGCAATGTCATGGAGTGGTGCATTGTGTAGATCCTGACTAGCAGATGATTATGACTCCGTCCCTCAACCACATCAGAAATGTCAAACATAAAGTAAAACATACATATACATCATACACATGCAAGTATGGGGTAAGTAACCATGAAAAACTGTATATGAATAATCCATCTAGCTATCATCATGAAACAACTAGAATCACTATATGAACATACAAAGCATCATCATCGAAAGAATTAACATGAACATGTGAAATAATTGAGTATCAAGTAGTTCATCAAATATATAAACTGAGTATAAAACAACATCCAATCAAATTAGGTATCTGAGTACCACTAAATCATAAAACATAACCATAAATATGGCCTAAAAGAATTCGATAATATACCATGAAAAGCAAACTAGGGGTAGGCATTACAATGTGCCTAGTTGCGAGGCCTTCCAAGTTGCGGCCTTAAACTAAATAAGAAATATACAAAATCATAGTATAGCTCACATCTTCTATCTTCTCCTATCTAAGAATGCTAGTGCTTCTTCTAATCTCTTCTCATCTTCTCACTACCTCTTGAAAATATACTTTCCTACATCTAACCAAGTTTCTTTTATAGCTAGCTAAGCCAAAAGTCATCTAGGCAAGCATTAATTACAATTTAGATCCATACTTGGAAGAATAAACAAAAACACATGCAAACTATCATGTGAAATTGTGCACACTTAAATGCCTAATGAACCTGAAAATGATGAGAATTTGATATTAAGAAGAATCTTGTGAAATGAGGAGATTGAAAGAGGAATTTTTTTTTATTGATATAAATAAATGTTCATTTATGAAGGAAGAGATTGTGTTCTCTATGGTTTCATTGTATTAATGTGTAGCTTCCACATGTAACTCTAAGCAAGGGTGTGAAGGTTGCAAGTTGAGTTTATTCTACAAGTTGTTCTAGATTCTTCATGTACTTTAGTACATCAATCCTTAACTCTTTTCTCCATGCATTAGTTACAAACCATATCATCCTCTTTCTTTGTTAACTTTCCTTATTGACACCATCCTGCATTAATCCTGTTACAAAGAGGTTAGTTCCATAATCACTTTTTCTTTCATGAAATCTGCCATCAATATACAGTAGTATTCCATTCCATTACTTAATAGGAAACACTCTTCATCGTGTCAATACATTCAAAAGGAACAATGATTTTTCATAGTCCTTAATGAACAACTTTTATTTCATATTCTAACCATGAAAGACAATATTAGTTTACATTCATATGCTATTACAAATTTTGTAAGAATGTCTTCATTTTCCATAGAATGTCTATACATGTGATCCAAGTTCTACTTATAAGGGAAAATGGTACAAACACCAAAATAGCCTATCAGTATTTAGTCAATTAGTTACACAGTTTACGCAAATTGTATCATTTTTCTTCCATTAGGATATCCATTGAAGAGCGTGGATCATCCCCTCACTTATCATCTCCTTAACAAGCAACTAACATCAATTACAAACCTAAAAATAGTATTCAGTTGATCAATTAGACTTCTTACAGTTAGAATGTAGGAATTTCATTGTATTTTCCTACTAGGGCATCATTTTAATCCCACATGGAATCACTTATCCATCTAAAACCAACACCAAATGAAAGCTCATTGAGTTTACTATCAAATATTAAAATCTAAGGAGTCTTGAATGGTTAATTTGTGAGTTAATACAAACCCTTTGTGCATTACCTTGTTATGGAGGCTTTTAAGACATTTTTTTGTCAAATCCACTTGTTCATTCATTTTGGGTCACATTTAAGCCTCAAAGAAATTTATTTAGAGCCTTAATTTTCTATTTTTAAACATCAAATCTATACATTACAAGAACATTCTCAAGGTTTCTTTGATAGTTGTAAGTTTTCATATTCCTTTCTAACTGGCAATGACAATATTTTGTGCAAATGTTGAAAAAGTCATAATTTTTGCAACACTACACTTTTACAACTTTTTGAGCAATATTGTAGTTTTTCTCATCCTTCCCATATATTTGTACATAAACCATCCAACCATATCAAAATGCATTAGAGATGAAAAATTATAGTCATTTTGCGTCTTAATAGACCCTCACACATGTTTTGATATAATTGGCCAAACTTAGGACCTTTAAGACAATATTTACAACTTTGATCCATTACATTACACATGAACCTTGAAATGGTTCCAAATGACTCAAATGTATACATAGACACATTAGTGACCCAAATAGGACCTTGAATATCTTGATAGCACATTAGTACAATGGGTTCTCTTGCACCAAGGATCAAAACATGTGTGAGGGTCTATAAAAATGTTGAAGGTGACAAGTATGTGTGAATCCATGTAATGTAATAGTTTCAAATTCAACAAGAATAAAGTCAGTTTGGCAAATGATTTTGACTCGTCATATGCCAATGATATATTTTATGCATAAGCATTTCTTTGCATGAGAATGGATTGGTAAGGCTCGTCAAATGGTTGAATCATGTAGAATGGAGAGTTAAGAATCTTTTGAAACAAGTTTTGTTTATAGCAATGCAATAGAATGAAATATCTAATGCAATGTTCAAAACTATGATAAAAACCCTCAATAACAGTGGTTGTCATGATGGTTTCACCATATCTGTGAATCTAACCGTTAGAAATTTTTGAGATTTTTTAATTTGGTAGCAAAATCACTAAAATTTCATTTGGTTTTGGTTGTGTATTGAAAGGTGGTTGAATATGAAAATGCCATGATGCCCTGGAGGGAAAAACATAGTGAAATTGAAGTTTTGACAATAAAATAAAATTGCTCTTCCAAAATACTAATGTATAAACTTCCTAACTATTGGAAAGGCTAAATAAGGTCCAAAATAACTTCTATAAACCCTTAAAAGTGTGAGTGAATAACTCTTATATGTTTTGAATGACCAACTTCATGACTATAATATGATTGCATTAAAAAAAGTATCCTTTGTTGATAACCATAAAAACTAAGTGTGTTGCAAGGGAAATGAGTTTTCTCTGTTATTAACCCATTTATCCAATAAAGAGCACATGAAGCATAGAATTGGGAAGATTGGATTGTCTTTATGATCAAACCCTAATTTTCAAGGACATATAAGGCTAATTGGTTGAATGATTACTATGATCTGAATGAAGGATTATAACTATGTATCCTCTTTTTGTAATCAGTCCATTATACTTGAGTAATGACAAACATGAAGATGCCAAAATCTCTTGGTTAAGGGTTCAATAATATTGAAATGGTTTCATAGATGTTACAATGATCTTGGTTGTAACATGGATAGGACTAATGATCGTAGAGTGATCAACATTAGATCTACAAAAAAATATCATATCATCTAATGATTAGATCTACAAAGAATCTCTTAAGTGCATATATACCCCTATTCTCCTCAACATCATAATATATATCTCCTGCATCCTCAAAATGAGATGCAATCCTTGGGCATCACAATTATCACAATTATCTCACCTATGGAAAGTTGGAATGGGTTGCTTGGCTCTAAATGGTGGTACACTAGGATCTCAAACTAGTTATACACTATGAGATGAAAGGAATGACTTGCTCTTGTTGTTGCTCCTATAATGGATTCTACTCTCCTTGATGAAATTTTCTTTCTTTAGTGATGGATATGTAACTTATCCTCCACCAACTAAATCTTCTAGTATTGAATATTTTTCTTACTATGTCCTCCTATACTTTCTCTCTCTTTGTTGCATATTGGTAGTTAGGTTTTGGTCTGAATCATTGCCTTATCCACTTGCAAAGTGTTTTCTTTTTCTTTTGGTTGCACAAGCCTTATCTACTCTGACCATGACATTAGTTCAATTCTTTAAAAATATTGCCCATGTTTTTTCAAATTTTTGATAGTATTATACTTTGTCAAAATTCTGACAAAAAGATTATCTGAATTCCAACAAATGTAGGCAATATTTAAATAAAAAATTCAAACAAAATTCCTTTTTTGAATAAGAAATTGTGGCCAAATGCATTAGTAGTTGAAGTCCACAAAGACATGTGTGGGTCCCATTCAAATGGTCTCGCACTTCCTTAAAAAATTTTTAGAGTTGGTTATTATTGGCCTACAATGGAGACAAATATAGTCAAATTTGTAAATCATGCAAGAAATGTTAGATGCACGATAATCTGATATATACTCTAGTAAGGGATCTTATTCTTTTTATCACACACTAGCCCTTTCAACGATGGGCATTTGACCTTGTAGGTTATATTTATCCAAAATTGTTAAGAGGACACAAGTACATAATCACATCCACAAAGTACCTTACGAAGTGGGTGGAAGTGGTCCCTCTCTTTGCAATGACAAGAAAGAAGGTGTCTATGTTTATCCTAAACTACATCATCTACCACTACGGTATACCTTCATCATAACTGAAAATGTAGAAAAATTCAAGAAAAAGTACCTAAAAGAACTATGCAAGTGTGTCAAGATCAAACAACATTGGTCATCTATATGCTACCCCCAAGGTAATGGACATGTTGAGCCCTTCAACAAGACCATTCTCAAGACTTTGAACAAAAAATTACTAATTTTGAATGAGATTGACATCTTTAGCTCAATCCAACTTTGTGGGCTTACAAAATGAGCATAAGTACACCAATGGGAGAAAGTACATTCTCTCTTGTCTATGGGCTCAAGGAATTCTTGCCTATCGAAGTAGAAATACCATATCTTCAAATTTGCATGAGAAGGATTGTAGAAAACAAGAATTATCACATATATAGAGTCTGAGAGCTTGAACTATTGGATGATGTAGAAAAGTCACATATGATGGGGACACGACCCAAGCACAGAATGGACACAACAGGAAAGGGAAAATTTTATTAACTGTGAAAATATGCTAGTACATTCAGTATAGAGAAAATAGACTTCAAAACATGCCCTAAGGGCTTACAACAGTATAAGTTTGGAGATAATTTCTCCTTTTAGTACCTCCTCTCAAACTCCACTCCGAACTGCCTTTTACAATGCCAGAAATGTTCTTAAATAGACCCTGGAGGGTTAAGGATTAGGAATACATTCTAGAAAGTGCTAGTAGGCATCCACCGACCAAATAGAAGGCTCTAGAAGTCGCATTAGAAGTCGGCGCAAATTATAAGAATTTAGAAATGGTAACCGAACTTCCGAGAGGCATAACTTTTGAACCGTAGCTCCGATTGATGAACTGTTTACATTTCCAGAAAGCTCTCAAAGCGCTCTATAACCCTATGGACTAGCTTTGCTCGTCCCCCATTTTTTGGCCCTTTTCGAGGTCATTTAATGCCCCTAACCTGACTTTGAAGCATTCTCAGGATGTCTCCAAAAACTGAAAAATTGCGATAACTTTCAAGCCGTGGGGCCTTTTGACTTGATTCTTTTTCTGGAATGCTCTAAATTACAATTAGATTCATCAGGCTAATTTGCACTTTCTAGTTCACCAAAATGATGGCTCAATTACATACTCCTATTTTTTTGACATTTACACGTATCCCAAGGTGATTAAAAACTCTAACCCAAAACACTAATAGTGGAACTGTGAGAGTTGGAACCTTTATTTGATCCAAATGGGTATCCAGAAATGAAAACACATGAAACAGAAACTAAGTCTAAGTACTTTTTTTTTTTGGGTGACACAGGATTGCCCTTATACCTCTGGATGCTCCTGCATCAACATATCACATTTATGTCTATTAGAAGAGAATGTCCAAAGAATACGATAAGGAAGTATAATAGAACTTTCAAAGTTGGTGATCTGGTTCTACAAGAGAATTTGAAAAATCAATAGAACCATTCTTAGAAAAGGAAGTTTGAATCCAACTAGTTGGGTCCATACAACATCATGACAACATTTGGCTTAGGAGCATATCAACTCTCAACATTAGAGGGTGAACACCTTCCAAAACCTATCAACACAATTCTTTTTAAGAAGTTCTACACCTAACTTTTTCTTGTCCACAGTTCTTGTACAATACATAAATGGTCCTAAAAATACAAGAAAGACATCATAAAATAGTTCCTCAAGAAAAAAATAGCATATGGTCTTGAATAAATGTGTATCTTAGTATCCATCTCTCAACATATACATTTCTACCACAAAAAACATCAAAAAGTCCTTTAAAAAAATATTATTATAGTGAAAACTTCGCAAACAGGTACTGTAGTGAATCTGGAAAAAAAAAGCCTCAAAATACAAAAACATCAAAAGCTCAAAAATATGAAAAAGGGAAAAGAAAAAATCAAGAAAAATGCCTTGGATAAAAATCTTGTAAGTAGGTGCCTTGGTAGCAAAAATAACAATCATGCCAAGTGGTGAATACCTGATAAATATGTGCCACTTCTAAACCTTGTACTCCATCTATCAGATAGCCTTTGACTATGACTCAATTAACTTCCACAACATCCTATGGTCTAGAATCGTTTTTCACCTAGGTCTTGCTAGGGAGAAATTCCATGCCTTAACTGTCTATGGACAAACTAGGTGTTTCTCATTTGAGAAGATTCCTTTGTACCGCTAGCTTCACAGATCACAATCAGGTGTCCACCATGTTTCACTGACTAGCCATCGCAATTTGGGAGTCTACTCTCCTCTCTATCCCCACCGCTCCATTTCCAGCACCCACAGATCTACATCTCAATGGAATACTTGCCCCATGAACTAGTGGTTTAATGATACCTGTAAAACTTTACATTGCTCCTTGGGCTTGGCTTTTGATACTCATTCCCCCGCTTTCACCAACTTACAACTATCTTACAAACATTTTCTTCGCCATAAGAAGTGGTTATTTATTTCTTCATATGGATGATCCCTTCGCGACACGTTTTTTTAGTGTCCCAAGATGTTTTAATGCATCGTGTTCCCCGGCGTAGCCAACCCCAATCCACCCCAACCTTCACCTTCTTGCCTCCCTTGTCTCCACATTGTATGACATTTCAAGTCAGCTCCCTCCCCTTCCTAGCCCACCCCCCCATTATCACTTGTTCTCCACCTGTATCATTTACGAGGCCATCAAACTTATGAGATGCAACAGGATGGCTGATGAGGAGAGTTTTAGGCTAAGCTACGCAAGCTTGGTACCATGATCCTAGGCCCTTATCTCTCTACACTCTTTAATAGAGTGGTTTGTTTTGGTTTTACGAACTCATGGTCAAGACACGTTATTCACTCGATCCATAAGTCTGGGCTAGCTTCCAATCCCATAAACTATAGGACCATCATGATTGGGCATACATTTTCCAAACTTTATGCTAAAACATTGACTACTATTTTATCTAGTGAGCTTGATAGGAGGAATCACAAGGCTAAGGGTCAAGTAGGATTTAGGGTAGACTACCAAACCATGGATCATATCTTTACAGTATGGGCTATTATCGAGGATGTTTGCCACCACCCGAATAAAGTCTACTATTATTTTATGGATTTTTGTAAGGCTTTTGATTCCATCCCTAGATTGACCCTTTTTTAGAGACTTAGAGATATTGGTTTTTCTAAAATCTTATTGATGACTATCATGAGGTTATATGAGACAATGATTGGTAGACTTAGGACCACAAAGGGTCTCCCTGACCTTACCCAAAGCACCATTGGGGTGAAGCAGGGTTGCCCTCTCTCGCCCACCTTGTTCGAGATCTACATTGATGAGCTCGAGGCTTTTCTTAGTGATTCCTCACTTTCGGATGATGGTTGTCATCTACACCAGGTATTGATCTTCGTCCTTCTCTTTTCTAATGATGTGATTCTTCTTGCTTCTTCTCCTAAGGGTCTTCAAAGGCTTCTAGATAGACTTGCATCTTTTTGCGACATGAGACAGTTGGTCATGAACCTTGAGAAAACTCGTGTTATGTTCTTCAACGGTCTGAAGACCTCACATCTCCATTTTCACTTCCAAGGTCAGGAAGTTGAGATTACATCATCCTACACATACTTTGGGGTTAAGTTTTCCAGATCTCGTTTCAACTTGAGATCAACCATTCAGCCTCAGATCAATAAAGGGTTGGGTTCCCTTGCCATGCTCGAGAGCAATGCTTTAAACACCACTTTCAAGATACATCGTCTAAGCTATCCCTCATAGATTCCTTAGTAAGACCCATAGTGCTCTATGGCTCGGTGGTATGGGTCCTTCCCTTTTAAACTCGAATTGGGTCATGATCAAGCGCACCCAGATTCTGCTGCTCCATCGGATTATCAGATGTCATCAATCTAACCCCCATAGTATTATTTTGGTTGAGTTTGGAGCTCACACATTTAGGCTTGCAACCATTTTTTACTTGATCTAGTGTCTCCACCATCTTTGTGGCTTTGCAAACTCAACTGCAAGCCAACACAAATACCCTTACTTAGCCTACAACCCGTTAGTTGCTATTGTAGCCTCTGAACCAAACACTAGAGCCTGTTGTTGGTATGCTTAGGCTACTATCCTACTGAGTTCAGTTGGGATCACCATCGACCCTCTCCCTCCCTACTAGTTCTCATTGGACACTCCTGCTCATCTTCTCCCTTCTCAACAGGAATTGAATGGGCATCACAAACTTGACATCTATAGGTAATATATTATAAGGACCTGGGTTGATCCTCTGGGGGATTACGTCCGAGGATTGCTTTCTACCTCAAGCACTTCTCAGATATTTGAGATGGGATTATTGTACGCCCTAAGTACTTACACGGATATTGGACACACACCCTATGTATCTCCCTCGGCTCCTTTAGGGTGGGCTCGTACCGACTCCAGATCTAGGTCGATCATCATATTGCTAGATTGGATCAGGTGTGTAGACTTTGTACCTTAGTAGAGGCAGAATCTAAGATCCATTTCCTTTTTAGATGCCCCATATACTATGAGATTAGAGGGAGATTGTATTTTCTTTTTAGAGATTGCAAATCCCTCTTAGATTTTTTCAAGTACACAGATTAGCATTACATTGTGCTCTATCTCTGTGAGTCCTTACAACTTTGTGACCATACTTTACAACTATCATTTCCTAGGAGTTAGACCAGGCACAGCTTATTACAACCTTCTTTTTGCCCTTAGCTCTAGCTTGTGGTGTAAAGCAACCATACAGTTTCCCTAACATGAGCCATTCCAGATATGTGAGACCCTGCAAGGGACCTCTTTGCTGGCGACACTCCTCTCGTAGCAATCAACCTCACCATAGGGCCTCTGGTAGCTGCCCAGATCAGTCGTTGTTGCACTTTTTCCCTATGAGGACAGATACCTAATCTTTTTGGTGATGTCTCCTACTTTCTTCTTCATGTGTTGTACTTGTTCTTTTGTGGACACTGTTTGGTGCTCTGTTTGTTTGCTATCTTCTTGGTGTAAGCTTCTAGTCCCATAGACCCAAGTTGTGGTATTTTGTTGGACATTAATAAAATTATCTTATCTCATCTTATCAACACCACCTAAATAGTGTTTCTTAACACTAGCTTGGAACACCAACATTTCTTAAAATTATCAGATAAACTATCTCAAACACTCGTGTTGATATCAATCAAGTGTATCTCTCAACAATGTCTACCTTCATGCTCTCATGAGCATATGTTTCTAAAACATTGGAATAGACTTCAATACAACCCTTATCCAAACCGTTGAGCTATTATTGATTATACCTCCTTCACAAGAGGACCAATTATGGATTTTCTTTGTGTGTTATCTATTATTACTAATTTTTGGTTATCTTCCCTTGTTAGTCCCTCTAGGATGTCACTTGACTAAAGGATTGGGGCCATGAGGCATGGTATTTTATTGGATTTCTACTTGTGGGTGTAGTTTCAATGATCCTACATGTTCTTTGTATCAAGTGTCCATGGTAAGAGATTCCATCACGATTAGGATGCCACATATATCTCTGCTTGACTCACTTGGACACTTAGGTGAGCATAAAGCTATATCCATAGTTGTTGTCATTGTGTTCAATCACGCAAAACCTCACTCATGCTTATCTCAGCTCTAAATGTTTTGATGTTAGTGTAATCTTGCAATACGACCAATTTGAAACTAGTGTAATGGCCTCATGCCTCAATGCATACAATTTCTCACATTTATCTGATAAATATCATATTCATACCCTTATGACTGCAATGGGCACCCATGGTTGTGTGATGCCACAATTTTTCAAAACACTCAATGATAATAACAAGATGACAAGGAGACCAATCCTAGAGTTTCATCTCAGGCTTGCATTCTAGTCTGTGTATCTGGAATGAGCTAAGGTACGCCTCCATTGCAACACATCAAACAAACATGGTTCTCATCAATCCAATCGATCAAGTACATGAATCATTCCTTCCCATCTCCAATCATACCTTTTGTTAAGTCTTTAGCTCAATTTCCTTCATCCTCCAATCGAGGGGCTATTCATCATATCATCTATCCAAGTGTTAAGTCATATAATCCCATGTGCAATATGCTTCTCAAGAATGGCATCATCGGAAAATGTCTGCACCATCGCAATGGGACTGATCAATGTATACCTACAAGGACAACAAAAGGCATTAGTACACTACATGATATTAGAGCGCAAACAAGCATCAAATCTAAATATAGTTCTCGCCTGCTATCCAACACGAGGTATCCAAAGGATTCTATAATCCTCCAAATTTATAGTGATGTCATCAGTTGGAAAATGAAAGGCATTATGCTCCGAATTGAACCTCTCAGCCAACGTTGTCAGCAATCTCATGCTAGCAAGAGTGTACGTATGGAAATTTAAATTGCATAGTCAAAGCACTACGTGACTTGTGTGCGGGGCCTATTAATTTGCTCAGTTGCGGGTTCAAAGCTTTTGTATATTTTCAATTACAATTCCCACCATTTCTTTGAACAGTGATGATCAAATTTTTATTGGATTTGTAAGAAAGTACATTTTTAAATTGAAAATATCAATCACATTATTGTAAATGATCGGTAACATTGATATTTAATATGACTATAGTATGTTTTACAATTTAAAATATTACAAGAAGAAAATATAATTAAATTAAAAAACATTTTTCAAATATGAAATATTTTTTTATTTAAAGATTTCTTTATTAAAAAAAGTATATTTATACTAAATGACTTCATAATTTTATAATTAAAATTTGAAATTTGAAATAAGTTTTAAATTTTTAAATAAAGAGTAATTATTAAATCTATTTTACAATTTAAATACAAATTTAAAATCTTATTTATGTTTAATTTGTTGATTCTTTGATTTCTAAAGAAACATAACAACAAACTAAATTTAAATTTCATAAATACAAAAAAGTTCATAAATTTTTTCATAATAATATTTTTTTTTAAATGTTAAAATAAAATATATCAAATAAAAATAATAAAATTGATACTTTATACAAAAATATCATTTTTCAAATATATTTGAATATAAGATTTTTTTTAAATGTAAAGAAAATATAAGAGTAAATCAAATCCACACTATAATTACAAATATAGCTCATAATTTTTTTTAAAAATAGTTTAAAATATATTATTGAAATAATATTATTATCACATAAAAAAATCATCATATTATTAAAAAAAGATACTTAAACATCACATATAATTATGGATGATCCTCCTAGGGGCAATATGTTGTCTGATTCTCATAGGGAGTTTGTTGCGGCTTCTCTGTCCCCTTGGTTCCTCGGATCTTTGTCTTCTGAGGATTGGGTTGCTGAGGTAGCGAAGTTTGAGGGTGGTTGGATTGCGGTTAAAAGGAAGAAGACTAAGTCTTCTGCTCCCCCTTTAGATATGATCCTTCGGTCGCGTAAGGATAAATTCAAATCAAAAGAAAAATCTTTTGTTCCCTTATGTTGACTGATTTTTTAGTGATGGTGAACTAGCCAAGTTTCTGGTTGCAAGAAACTGGTTTGGGACATTTGTCAGATTGCTTTGTTCCAATCTGTTGACTTTCCAGGTTCCAATGTTCTTTTGGTTGATTTTTCTGGTCACATCTGTTGGTCTCAGGTCTCTGTAAAACTTGGTTTAGGTGTTTTGCTGGTTTCAAGTCCTCTTAATACCTGGGTGTGCTTAATGGTTTATCTTTCTTTTAGATGTAAAGGGTTTCAGGACCCCTTCAAAACCTACTTTTACCTTAATCTAAAATATCACATATAATTATTCTATTTGTCATAAATATAATATTAAAAAGTCTGTATAGCTAACTAACTTTTGTCTCTATCAACTCTATTTATATCTAATCTCTATCCTTTCTACACTCCCACCAAACAAATAATATATTTACTAAGATACTATTTTTGAAATATAAATTCTAATATGGTTGCAATAAAAATCTTATTTGTAAGATTAAAAAAAAAACTATATTATGCAAAGGTGCCTAAACATCATACCCAACAAATCTATATCCCTGACAACAACCTTTTCATCACGACAACCTCTATTCCTTTTCACACTCATTGTTTTATAGCAAACTCTCTTCCTTACTATTTGGATTTCTATAGATAGTTTAATGTGGTTGATCTTGTAAAATATTATCACACTTCAAAGAGATTGTACAATAAGTCATGTCTATAGGAATGCTTATCTAAAAATCATATACTTCGTAGAATAATTTGTATTTGTACATTTTAATTGGTACATTAAAATAAAACTAGTTTTACACCTATATTGTAGATTTAACTTAACAAAACATGTTCTCTTATGAAATATTCACAATTCTAATATAACAATTATTTATAGTGTTCATCCAACATATATACAAAATATACAAACTAAATATACAAACAAAACATCAAATTTTAAATTCTTAACGAGAGAACAAATTTAAATTTTTGTATAAAAGTAAACCCCCTCACCCCACCTCTCTCTCTCTCTCTCTCTCTCTCTCTCTCTCTCTCTCTCTCTCTCTCTCTCTCTATATATATATATATATATATTGTAACACTTGTTGCTCAAAAAATATTAAGATCCATTTTAAATTCAATAACCTTTTATTGTAAGATTTACAAATTCTTTCATTTATTACATAGACATCTATTTCAAAAAAAATATTCCAAATCAATAAGCATTTTGTATTCAAAATTATTTTTAACTTCATTTAAACTTACATCTCTCTTCATATTATTAAATAACATATTTACATCCTCCTCATACCATTATTACATAGTATAATAATACCAATATTAGAAGATACATTTTTTGACATAATTTTTAACTTTCTCCATCTAACATGAAATTCACACTATTACCTAATTTCGACATCTTAGATCCATTTTCATTATCAAAATTGAAATTCGATACCATTTTGCTAATCAAATCAATTAATTGTCTTCTTAATAATGTATATCGATGCAAAAACAACTCAAATGCTTCTTCAAAGTTAATCCAAAATCTTTGGTCAACCCTATCAAATTTGATCAAACTAGGGCAATTTATGATTGCCAAGTGGTCAACCTTTGTCAAATTTATCTTCAAATCTATGAGATTCCACTCTCAATAATTCTAGAGCCAATCTAACCACATTCTACCAAATTTATCTCTTTTTTCCATCTCTTCAACCTTATTCAAGGGGCAATAATTTTATACCATTATTTCTCAAAACTATAAAGCAATCAAGACTTAATCACTAGGGGCGTCTTAGCTTCATTGAAACACATCAAGTTGAGATTCCTTGGATCTCTTGCATGAGAGATTTCATCACTTCACATAAAAATTGCTTGGGACAAGTACTCAACCTAAACAAGTGTATAAAGTTACATCATACCACATTAGTTTAATAGTGTTTAATCAACAATATCTATCCTAATATTTGGTTTCATCTCTTTATATCAAGTTGTACATTTAGATTAATCTATGGATATTTGTTCCATCAAGATCATAATTCATATAGATATTCTTCCTTGGATCAAGTTTGACATTAGTTCCTTTGAGAACAAGTCATTGCTTCAAAAAAGATGTTCGACATCAACACATTTTTTTCACTCAAGGTGTTGGTTGCACAATGACTCAAAGTGGGGCAAATGTAATCACCTAAATTTGGTCTAGCAAATTGCTTGCCCCTATCCTCAAATAATCACATTGAATCTTACGCTAGAACTAATTATGCTTAATTCATCAAATAATCTACAAATCAAATGCTATCTTAAGTTTCGACCACCTAAGTCTATAGCATCTCATACCTTATTTAATTATAAGAGTGTCCACCTTTTAATTAAATAAAAGACCCCACTTATGTGCACACATAATCAATTTTTAAAAATAAAATTAAAAGAAAACTAAAAATGGAAAGTGCATATTGTCTTAGAAGTTTTTAAAATTGAGAGCATACAAATCAAACACGGAAACATCAATACCTTTGCTCAACTTTGCATCTTGACCATTCATCTAATTTCTAAAAATCTATGAAATGAGGCCTCTACCTTATTAGCTCAAGGGATCACAATTAATAACATCACTATTTTGTTAGTTTACATTTATAGCATTTAACATCCAAATTGTTAGCTTAATATCATCTTAATTAGCTTTCCTTGATTTGCATGCATGTAGCTTAATCGTGAGGCAAGATAAGCTACAAACCTACCCAAATAAGTCAATTGTATCGTTTGTAGGTTATCTTACCTCATGATTATTTTTTGCGAAACATCAAAGTTTAAATTATCATAACAAATTACTACTCGTAATATAAATTATCAAATGGACATTTGAAATTATTATAGATTTAAAAGTCTTTAAAAACTATATTTTACATAAATAAACAAAACAATTGCTATATATTCTAAACATTCATTATAAATGTACAATATCAAGAATAAATTGTTTCCATTTAGGATCAACCCATTTTTGTTAAATTGAAACTAAACACCTATGAAAATTCTATAAAAACTTAAGAGGTTATACTACAAAATTTAGATGCTATTTTATGAAGCCAATCAATAAGCTCAATAAGATCACTTTAAAAAAGGCACGCTTTTCCTTAAAACAAGTTTTGACTTCTTTTGAACGCCTTTAGTTCTCCGTTTCTTCCACCCTAATCTCTCAACATATTCTTCAATTAACCTGCATTTCACTTCCATATTATTTTTCTTTCAAACCATTTCACTTTAAATAGACCAAACAAACCTTTTTTTAATTAAAAATAAATTTAAAAAATTAAATATCATTTTTTTTAGGGTGAGCTAATTAGAATTCTATTCAACTAGAAATGGAAAAAAAATTACACAAAGATTCCTGAACAACGATAGGTATTGTCCAAGCTTAAAGAAAACAAATCCAAGGAGGTTTATAACATAATCAAACTCAAGATGCCTTGAGATAAGATAAATCTATTAATGTCCAACCAAAGAAGCAACAGACACCAAGACACCAAAAGGCCAATAAGAAAAATACATAGAAGTACCAATTTAAATCATGATGGATTGAACAAAGTTGTGAGCTATGAATTAAGAGAGAGATCCATAATACATAATAGTCCAACTATAATCAATGTTATAAACTCATTCATCTAGATAATCAACAATACTCCACTCACAAGGAGTGTCAATAAAAAAGTCAAAATTTTGGGTCAAGCAAACAATTTGCCCTAGATTTTGAGCCAACGTCCAAGAAGATTAAGTTCTCATATTATTAAAAAAGAAAACTAATATTATTGAATCAATGCAAAAAATAAACAATTCAGCCCACAAACTTTCTCCATAGCACTAAGACAATATAAGCCTCCATGTAATTATTTGTATTGATCCTCAAAGTTGAAGAAAAAAGAGTTAACATTCAACCAATCATTACAACTCACAAATTACCTTGTAAAGCAACTATCCATATTTATCTTATACAATTCCATAGGAAGAGATTATTTCCCAACTTTATTCACTTTACGCAATAATCTAACCTTAGACTTTAGGTTTCTTGAGAAACTCAACTAGTGCAAATCTTACTTTTGTTAAAATAAGATTACCATAAGAATATCCAAAGAGCACTTGATCGTAAGTTTTCTTTTAGAGAGCTTAAAATCTCTTGCCAATATATCCAATAAGACTTTGATAGCCTTGAGAATTCAAACAATTCTTCTTCACCCATATTTGCTAAAGAATAAAAGTAGGTCCTATATTCCATGTAATCAAATGAATAGAGGTTAAAGATAGGAGATCAATGGCAGGAAGCTCAAAATTTAGATAAAAAAGCATAAACAAAATCATGTTTGAAAATAGACCACCATTTTAAGTACAAGCGAATGGGAAAGGAGAATTGAAAGAAAAGATACAACACTCCTCACTAGATCCACATAGAACACATCTAGAAGTGCCTTCAACCCCCTTATTTTTATATTATCCCAGGTGAGACATTTATTTTGAGAAAGAAGCCAAAAATTACAACATAGCCAACATTTCATATCTATTTCAATCCAATGAAATCCTCAACATAATCTTGGATTGAACCCCCAAGTACTATCATCAATCTCTCTCTCTCTCTCTCTCTCTCTCTCTCTCTCTCTCTCTCTCTCTTCATTCTACCACCATGAACACCTTGAAGTAACACATTCTTTGTAGTTGGTAATCGAACATTTGATGGTAAGAGTTGGGATATTTTAAAAGCATCTAGTTCTTGGCAAGATAAACGTTTTCTAGCTAAAGAAAATTAGGATATCCAAAACTTTTGACAAGTCTATTACTCAATTTTCCTTTTGAAGAATCCTTCTAAAGCATAATAATTCTTCCCTTACTGGGAGAAAGCCATTAGGATTAGACACAATATATTTTAGTTGGAGCTTTCCCTTTCTCGCTTGCAAAAATTGAACCTTTAATACAACATGTTATGGGGGGAAATACCAATTGTCCACTTCATAGTACTGAAAGAAGGTCTAATGAAATATTAAAACTTGTACATTCCAATTTATGTGGTCCAATGTCAAAGGCATCCTCAACTAAAATTTTGAATTATGTGACTTACATAGATAATTACTCTAGGAAGGCTTGGATTTATTTCTTTAGGTCTAAAGAGTCTAATGAATTCCTATGCATTTTTGAAGAGTTTAAGGCACATTGAGAGAACTTGTTTGGAAAGAGAATTAAAGATTTTTTTAGGTTTGATAATGAAGGTGAGCAAACTTCTTGTAGATTTCATGATTTCTATATTGAGGCAAGAAGCAAGAGGGAGTTTTGTGTCTGTTACAACCCACAAGTACAAAATGGGGTCATAGAAAGAACTAATAGATCTATTCTTGAAGGTACAAAAGCCATAATCAAGGCCTTCAAGCTTCCTTAGGTGTAGCAGCCTCAAGAACAATAGGCTATGTTCAAAATAAATGTCCTCATTAAATGTGACTCCAAAAGAAGCATTTTCATTAGCTAAGCCTAATGTTAGTCATTTGGGTATCTTTGGTGTCTAGTGTATGTCCATGTACCTAAAGACAAAATAACCTAGTTGGAATATTCAGGCAATAAATGGATATTTGTGGGTTACAATGAAAACTCTAAAGCCTAGGGGATTTATGTTCTTGATAAAAAATAGATATAGGTAAGTAGAGATGTTGCATTTGGGGAAGACATTGCTTTCAAAAAATCTAAATGTTCATGCATGGAAATTGATGAAGACCAAGAGACTCTTTAAGACATGGACATTGGTCACAATGTTGAGATTCAGAGTGAGTCCATAAAGCTTGAAGAGAATGATTATCCAAGTGAGCCTGTGTATCCTATTTATGGGCATAAAGATATTGTTGTGAATAAAAAGATACCTCTTTGGCCAAGGAAAATTATGTAGGAGGTGAAAACATTTACAACTTCTAGAGGTACTTTTAAAGAAAGTTAAAGACTAGATTATCTAGTTATGTTGCATTTATGTGTAATATTATTGGGATTGAACCTTCCAGCCTTGATGAAGCCTCAATTAGCAAGCATAAGAAGATTCTATGGATGAACAATATCAATCCATTATTATGAATTATGTTTCAGTTATTGTACCTAAACCTAAGGAAAATAGTTGTCTTCCAAGTGGCTATTCAAGATAAAGCATGGAGTTGATGGAAGCATTGAGAAATATAAGGCTAGATTTGTAGCACATAAAAATAGACTATAGAGAAATATTTGCTCCAGTTGCTCAATGTACTTCCATTAGGACCATCATGGTATGAAATACAAGGCTAGATTTGTAGCATGTAAAAATTGATTATGAAGAATAAATCGATACTTGATGGGTCTATAATTGTGTAAGAATGATGTTGATCTGAATCTTTACTTCAAAGTAGTCAATGGTGAAGCCTTAATCTTGGTTCTCTATGTTGAGGACTTATTTCTTACTGGAAGAACATCTCATCTCTAAATGCAAGGAGTTAACTTTAGAATTTGTGGCGAAAGACTTATGTCCATGCATTAATTTCTAGGTTTGGAGGTATGCTAGAGGCCAGATGGGGTCATCCTAAGTCAAGGAAAATACACCATTGACATCTCAAAGAGATTTGCAATGTTAGATTGCAAATCAATGTCTACACTGATGGCAACTAACTTGAAGAAATTAAATGAATTTGTAGCCAGTTCATAGCATGTAGATCCTACTTTATATTGACAATTGATTTGATCCTTGATGTATCTAATTAATACCAAACCCAATGTGTGTTGTGCAGTGAGTGCATTTAATCAGTTCATGTCTGAACCCAAACAAATACATCTAGTTACAACTAAGATATATTGAGATATTTGTGTAGCACAGTTTGACATGGCTTGAAGTATTCTCCTATTGTGGACTTTTAAAGGGCTATACATATTTTGATTGAGCGGGGAGTGTTGCTGGTCAGAAGAGCACCTTTTGTTGTTGTTTTAGTTTGGAATCTGCTATGAATTCTGAGTGTAGTAGGAAACAATCATGTGTTGCTCAACAAAAGTTGAATATGTTCCAGCTGCCATAGTAAAACAAGAAGTAATGTGGCTTCATAAGCTTCTTGCATAATTGTTTCGACAATCATTGGATACTGTGATTATTCATTGTGATAACCAAGCTCTATGGAGCTTTCTATCAATCCTACGTGTTGTGATAGAACAAAGCATGTAGAGATCAAATATCAATATATTAGACATATGGTGCAAAGGAATGCTACAATCAATGTCCATTAGCACTAATGATTAGAAACCTGATACTCTCACCAATCCCCTTGCCAAAGTGAGGCTTTAGCATTTTCGAGACAAGCTTGGAGTTGTGGAGATTGAAGCCCTTGTTGAAACGTCTCAACATTAGTGATTCCTTCAGATGTACTATAATGAACCCTTCTTTGTGAGGGAAAACGTTGAGGTAAATCCCTTGTTAATGCATTCTTCTTTGTGTGTGAGAGGTTTGAGGAGTAAGCCCTTGTTAATGCATTCTTCTTTGTCAAACAGGAATCTAAGGCCAAATCACTTGATCCACCCTCTAGGAGTAGCCACCATGGATGGTATGTGAAAGAATTCATAACTTAACACATGTTTATTCACCCTTTGGGAGTAACTATGGTGAATGCCAAGATGAGATGACACCGCCATATTCAATGATTCTATGATGGACACTTGTGCTAATTTATATTTCCATTCATGGGAATAGCCATGATCGACCCACCCTTTGGGAATACCCATGGTGGAGGTCATGTGAGTGATGCCATTTCTCAAAACTTGTATTCATTCGCCCTCTGGGAGTAGCCACGATGCATGTCATGATGAAAGGAAGACATCAATTTGAGTGATTCCATGATAAGCGCACACACTTGTGCATGTTTACAATTCCATTCATGGTAGTAGCCATGATGGAACCACCCTTTGGCATTAGGCATGGTGGACTTTATAACTTAGATATCTAAGAAGAATCTTACTAGCTAAGAGGGAATTTTGAAGTTAGTGTCAGGAGGGTATTTATATCTTCTCAAGTGATCTATCGCATCACTTGAGACAATATTTATTATGTCTAATAAACATCTTTAGCAATGGTTGAGACAAGCATGAAATCAACCATCTAAATACTGATGGAATGAATTAAATCTCCAATTTGTTTATTAATTAATGTTAATCGTGTAAGAAACAATCATATGATAAATTACAATTAAGGAAGTTATGATAAGTATGGATTACTAATAGACATGCCTTTTGGTAATTTAAGAGGCACAATAAGTTGCAATGGAGGGTACCTATATTGCATCAAGTTGTTCATAGGAAATAGACGACAATTATTTATGTACAAACACAATGACCATAATATATAGTAGGAGATATTATATATATCGTAGAGGATAATATATATCTTGCAAAAGACAATACACTTATTGCAAAGGATAGTCTATACATCACAAAAGATAATATAGATTTCCAAGAGGATAATACATTATTAGAGAAAATAACAGTTATGATAACATATATTGCAGAGGACAATAATACATTGATAAATATATTCAAAATCATATATGTTCTATAGAACAATAGCATTGTTAAACCAAGTTTTCAGGACAGGGAGGGTAGGGGACAGGGGGAGGAATTTCAAGGACGACCAATATCTTTTGCCAAGTTTGGGGATGACCCAAGGGACAACTATATAAATATAGGGAAAATATTAAAAATATATAGAAATTTGCATACATACATTGCATTTATAAGAAAGTGTGGATAAATTATAATAACCCTATTCAATTATGCTTCTAGCAATACCACTTATCCAAACATTTGACATTTCAACAAACACTTGGCAAACAACCCAATTATCATTGAATGTATAGTACTTAAAATTCCAAAACAAGATATCGAAAAATGCAACAACTGTTCACAATTTCATTTGACCTTAGCCTTATACATTGCTCAAATAAATATCAAGCACTAGTATATAAATTTGTCATGTGAATTTGCACATCTAAATCTTTAACAAAAAATTATGAATTTATTCGTTAACTTAGTATGCTTAAGAAAATTCTCACTTGCAATCACATAAAGATTTTATCACCAGCAAAATCATAAATGTTCAGCCTGGAGAAATCCAAATAAAAATTTATCAGAAATCAGAGATATAATTTACCAAACTCTCCAAGATAGAATTGCCCTCTCAGCCATAGTCAATATAGTAAGAGAAGACGTTGAATTATTCTAGCCAACATTCACTCCTCGGACACAAAGAATACAATAGAGAAGATTCAATCAATATCCCAAAATATAATTAAATCACTATACATCAACAATGATTCAAAACAATTCTCAAAAACTAATTCACAATACCTCAGTTGTTAATTAAAAAACTACTTCTCAGTATCAAAACCCTTATACTTCAACAAGGGCATCAAAATTCAAAACCTCAGAAAAAGCCCCAAAGGCAACCAAAAAAACAAATTATCCAAGCATGCTTTTCTCAACAAATAGGCTTGTATTTATAATCTCCAAATGCCCTTTTTGTTGTCAAAATGTAACTTCACTCAAGAAGCTTCACCACAGAACATTAATTAGAAGTTTCCATTAGGTTCTCTCACTTGACTTGGCTTAACTAATTAATGAATGGCTCTTTCCAGTGATAACTCAACTCTCAACTTAAATGAAATTATAAAGTTAAATTATAACGTTATAATAAGTCATTTAATAAATTAATAATAATTTGGCCACTAAAAATATAATAACTCCCAATATACTTGTCATTTAAATGTCATTTGAAATAGAAGTTATACCTATTATTTCTTTATGTGACCAAATGCACTTTCTAAAAATAGAAAGGGTCCATCTCGATCAACACCAACTCACCACAATAGTAAGTACACAAAACTAAGCCCAAATAAAGTCCAATTTGAGCCAAATGAAGACCAACATGTAGCTTACTAAATTGTGAACAAGATAAGACCCTCCCAAGCAAAGCCACTGCCATAGAAAACCCTCTATCCACCATAATTAGCCTACGAGGATCACAATAATAGGCTAATCTCAAACTTCAATGCCAACAAAAATAGGGGCATTATAGTCCTCCCTCCTTGAATTGTTTGTCCTCAAGCAATCCGGCAACATAGTGAACTCCAACCTCCACATGGATTCCAAATGAAGAAGTGTGTGACATCCTTGTCAACACTGAACCAACTATAAACTAGCATCATTATGACCAACCACATGTTCTACAACATAGTACCCATAACTTTTGTTGATAATGTAGAAGTTAGGATGTCACTAGAAGGAAACTCCGTAGAAGATCTATGTGCATCCTCTTCTTTCCTGTATCCACCCACATAACATATATTTGACTGGAATCGTGATCATCACCAACAATCCCTAAAAAAGACAAAGCTACATGAGAACCATATGTACTCATGCCAATTCTATCAACAATAGGTGTAGCTACATCAAAATTTGTAAACCCAAGGACATCATCGTCACTGTAGAGAACTTAACCAAATCTACAAATGGTGAAAATTGAGCCCAGATCCTTAGGTGAGTGATCAACACCAACTTCAAACAACGGATTGTCTTATGACAATGTTGCATCCATGTCAAACATAGGATTATCCATGAAGTGAACCTCACCACTGTGTTGATCTGAACTATAACATGACTCTGCCTCAACACCACTCAACTCATCATCAATGACATGTGTACTATCATCAGGGCACACATCTACAACCACTTGCATACTACTAAACTCCTCAACAAATGGTTCAATTGGCACAAAAGTAGCTACCGATATGACATTATCATCACATGCTCCTATTATCACTATCGTTGCATTGTCATCAAATACATGATTTTGGGAACTCATGCCACCAATTGCATCATCTAACTCAACCGGACATGAATTCTCATCACATTCCAACTCAACTATGCCCAACTCATGTGGAGACTCATAAGAAATGTATGACACATTTGCAGCCACAACTATATCATCACAATTCACTCCTTGAAAAAGTGATATCATGCTCTACTCGAATCTCAAATTTTAAATCGGTTGGGTCATCCCTTTGTGATTTTGATTCAACTCATTCACTAGCACATCCAATTGTTTCACAATACCTTGTATCTCAGATTCTCCATCCCTAGGTGAAGAAGTACGCCCTTTGCGGGTATAATGAATACCAAACCTCTTGAAACCATCCATAACACTTAAAACTGAATCTCCAAAACAAAACACCAATCAAACTGAGCCCAATTCTTGTAGACTTGTAGGACACCACTATGATACCACTATAATAACCCTATTCAGTTATGCTTCTAGCAATACCACCTATTCAAACATTTGGCATTTCACCAAAAAATTGACAGACAACCCAATTATCATTGAATAAATGGTATTTAAAATTCTAAAACATGGTACTGAAAAATGCAACAATTGTTCACAAATTCATTTGACTTTAGCCTTATACATTGCTCAAATAAATATCAAGCACTAGTAAATAAATATGCCATGTGAATTTGCACATTTAAATCTGAAACAACAAATGACACAAAATTCTAAATTTATTCATTAACTTAGTATGCTAAAGACAAACAATAAGAGGGGTCTGTTCTGGATATGTAAAGGAGGTTCTCAGGCTTTGTTTTGGTCTGATGCTTGGGATGGATTCCCTTCCATTTTATCCATATACCCTCATCTTCAGCCTCTTTGTGACTCTTTTCTGGCCGCTGGATGGGATAAAGTGGCTCATTACAAGACTCCTTATCAATTGGGACCTGTTGTTGGTTATAGATGGAAGCATTCCTCTGATTGGCCTCCTGGAGGTACAGACATGGATCGTCAGGAGCTTTCTCAAATTCTGGCCTCTAGAGAGTGTTCCTCTTTGCTTGGTCCAAATGTATTGGCTTGGGGCGGTACCTTGTCTGGTAAATATCATGTCTCTGTTGGGTATCAGGAGATAACTAGACAATTATTTGGGGATGCTGAGGTCCCTTGGTGGAAGCAAGTCTGGAATAAAGTTTCTTGGTCCAAGTGCAATTTTTTCATGTGGCTAGTGGCTCACAACCGTTGTCTTACCTGGGATAATCTTTGTAAACGTGGATTTCAGGGCCCCTCTTATTGTGTTTTGTGTGGTAAGGGAGAGGAGTCTGTCTCCCATCTGTTCTTCCATTGCTCCTATTCTACTCAGATATGGCACCTTTGGTGGAGCGCTTGGGGTTGCTCTTGTCGGCATGCTTCCTCTTTGCTTGAGTTCTGGGCTCACTTGGGTAGTGCTCCCTCCAAGTCTTCTTCTCTCCATGTTGCTTGGATTGCTGGCCCATCTTTCATGCTTTGGCATATCTGGTTGGAGAGGAATTGTCGCATATTCCAAGATGTTCGGCTTGGTGTTTTGCATCTTTGGTGGAAAATATCACATTCTCTCCAGAAAACTATTCTTGTGAAGTGTGAGCTTGATGGGGGTATGGATCCGGTTGATCTTGCTATCTGTAATCGCCTCAATTTTCATCTGCAGGATGGGGTTGCGGCTCATAGGTTTCCTTCTATGTCCAGGCAGCTTCACCATCAGAGGAAGGGTCGGGTTAACCGGGATGGGCACTGGACTCCTCCTCCCTGTGGAGTTCTAAAAATTAACATTGATGGTTCTTCTCGTGGGAATCCTGGTCCGGCTGGTATTGGCGGATTGGCTCGTTGTAGTTCTGGGAATGTTAAATTTTTCTTCTCAATTCATAAGGGTGATTATACTAACAATCTCATGGAAGCTCAGGCTATTTTATATGCTGTGGAACAGTGTTGCTTGTGGGGATGGAGTAAGATTATTTGTGAGTCTGATTCCCAAGTGCTGGTGAACATGCTTTCTTCGCAAGAGCTTGAGGATGTTAGTTGGCAGTTGGCCACTGTTGTTAAGCAGATTCTTTTCTTCTCTTCCTCTTTTCAGTTCATTAGGTTCAAGTATATTCCGCGAGAATGGAATAGACCTGCTGATTGTTTAGCCAAATGGGCTTCTAGTCATGATCCGGGTTGGAATATTAGGGATAGAGGGCAACTGTCCTTTGAGATGGTGCAAGAATTTGATGATCTTGTTGCTCACGATCGAGCTCCTTGTTGAGCTCTCCTTGTTGTATTCCTTTCTGTCTTAATAAATTTTTACCCCTCTTTTTGCGGCGACAATTCCCACTCGCAATCACATAAAGATTTTAGCACCAGCAATACCACAAACGTCCAACCTTGAGAAATCAAAATCAGAAATTACTAGAAATCAGAGATATAAATTACCAAACTCTCCAAGATAGAATTGCCCTCTCAGCCACAGTCAATACAGTAAGAGAAGATGCTAAATTATTTCAGCCAACAATCACTCCACAACCATAGAGAAAACAATAGAGAAGATTCAACCAATATCCTAAAATATAATTAAATCAGTATACTTCAATCGTGATTCAAAACAATTCTGAGAAACTAATTCACAATACCCCAACTATGAATTAAAAACCACTTCTCACAATCAAAACAAATATACTTCAGCAAGGACATCAATATTCAAAACCTCAGAAAAAGCCACAAAGGCAACAAAATAAATAAATTCTCCAACTGTGATTTTCTCAACAAATGAGCTTGTATTTATAACCTCCAAATGTCCCTTTGGTTACCAAAATGTAACTTCACTGAAGAAGCTTCACCACAGAACATTAATTATAAGCTTCCATTAGATTCTTTCACTTGACTTGGCTTAACTAATTAATAAATAGCTCTTTCCAATGATAACTCAACTCTCAACTTAAATGAAATTATAAAGTTAAATTATAACTTTATAATAAGTCATTTAATAAATTAATAATAATTTGCCCACTTAAAATATAATAACTCCCAAACTACTCATCATTTAAATACGTCGTTTGAAATAGAAGTTATACCAATTATTTCTCCATGTGACCAAATGCACTTTCTAAAAATAGAAAGGGTCCATCTCAATCAACACTGACTACAAATAGTAAGTACACAAAACTAAACCAAAATGAAGTCCAATTTGAGCCAAATAGAGACCAACATGTAGCTTACTGAATTGTGGAGAAGTTAAGACCCTCCCAAGCCAAGCCACTACCACAGAAGACCCTCTATCCACAATAATTAGCGTACGAGAATCACAATAATAGGCTAATCTCTCAAACTCCGATGCCGAGAAAAATGAGGATGTTACATAAACCATGTCATTTAAACATCATAGAACCTTAACATGCAACATGCCAATAGTCAAACTCAATGCTCAATATGGATTCAAAACTTGGACTTATTGTGAATGTAATATCAAAATAGTAACATTGAAATTTGAAATTAACCTAAAAACAAATGCAAAATTCAACAGCAACAAGAACAATAACCCACCTTCCAAATTGAAGCGCACTGTATCTTTTAATTCTGAAACTACACCTCCAACTCATTTTAAGTGGATTGATATTAATTGTAAAAGGTCTTCTATATAGTTACAATCATGATATAGGTATGTTACAATAAGACGATATCTTGATGCAACCTCCAATATTGACCATATCTTCCACAAAGGATCCAGATGAACCCAACATTGATTTATTGACACAAAATGACATAAAATGCATGTTCTAATTCTGTAATGCACTCTTTTCAAACTCTCCCAACACCTTACAAACAATCTGCTATGTGATTTAGATTGTGTAGCATGATTGTAATAGTGTACTTAATCTTATATTGTCAAATACTAATCAGAGGACCCCAAATAGAGCAAATTAACTACCAAACAGTAATAAGCATGTCAAAGTGAACTTGGAAGCAACGGCTCACTTTAAATTTAAAATAAAATGATTTATAAAAAAAAAAATGACGTTTTTTAAAGCGTTGAGGTTGCCTATCTAATCGGGGAAGCCCATCTGTCCTGGGGACTTCCAAGGTCTCCACAACCATCCACGGGACATACAGGTCTCCCCCCAAAAAAAAATCTAAAGCTCCCAAGTTTTTACGAGATTTCCTGTGAATTTTCAGAAAGGGGAGGGGGGGACATCCCCAAGTCCCCGAAATGTTTTCAATACAGGGATGGGAGTTTTAAGGCCGAGGATCGTCTCTAGTTAACACTAAACACGAGCAAATCTAGTGCAGATCAAGATGTTGATACAAATATATACAATCATATTTGTAAGAGACCAATATACATTAGTTCAACATATAGAATCAGATACACTGTAATCAGCAATTGAAGATCAGGCCTTTGTGAATGGTCATATAATTGACCATATTGTAATTAATCATTTCAACATTTAAAGGAGAGTATTGCTGGGTTTTTCACCTCAAGGTTTGAAGGTTTTCCCAAGGTATATGCCGTGTTTATTAGTTTGAATTCTTTTTCTATTAATCTGATTCAAAAACAACATCAAGAACTCCATGGGAAGCTGAAGGAGACAAACCCCAACTGAAAGTATTTAAAGGACACTATTGCTGGGTTTTTCACGTTCAAGTTTGAAGGTTTTCCCAAGGTATATGCTGTGTTTATTAGTTTGAATTGTTTTGCTGTTAATCTGATTTAAAAACATCATCCAGAACTCCAAAGGAATTTGAAGGGGACAAACCCCAACTGAAAGTTAGGATGGAAGTTCCTCTAAAGGATCAAAAACAACATGCCACAGTTTTATAAACAAACCTGCCTAATTGTGAAAACTTGGCCTCCTTCAAATGCATTATTTCTGTCTTATTATTGTGAAGACTACAGAGATAAAAACCTTAGCCACCAAAACAACCTCCAATCTCCTTAGGCTGCCAATGTGCATGCGCCCAATTTTCAAAGGGGAAAGTAGCTTTGAAACCCATAAACTAACAAATAAGTGAATGCTCTAAAAGATAAAGCACAAACTCTATGATGAATTCACGGTTAATGACCACAAAGAGTCATTCTTGCCACCTTTGCAAACAACCATTCAAATGAGAACAAGGCTCCATTCCATGAGTATCCTCAGTATCATGTACTGCTTGCACTCAAAAATTAATTGCATTAATATTCAGAAAGTGAATCATCATCCATTTGAACTATGTACTTGAAAGAAAAGGAAATGGTCCCCGCTAGAAACAAACATAAAGGATCAAAACTTTCATGCACAAGCAAAAAACGAAGAAACAATTTTTAGAAAACAGAGAGCAATACAGATCTCTCACATGTAATGGCATGTGAAAGCAAGAACATGCAACAACATACAAGGCCAAACAGATTCAGTGCAGCAGATCTATCTTCATTCACAGAAGCAACTTCACCCAAACATTGCATATTTGGAATCCTTCAAAATATATCATAAATTGAACTGTCTAAAAAGTAATTTTAAAATGCCACATAGCTACACGACTTAGTATCTCAATCAAATAAAAAATAAACAGAAAAAAGTTGCAAACAAGCATCATTTTACTTCATATTATCTCCTTCTACAAAACATTTAACTTGAAATAACTTCAGCTTGAAACTTACATGGCACAAAGTGCTTTTTGAGATGATGCTACCTCATAGTCTGGAAAACTTTCCTTGAAGTGGAAACTCAACCAAACATATAGCTCTAGAACCTTAACCAAGAAAATCAAAATCATATGAGAGAGAACAAAGAACATGCCATTATAATGAGTATGGCTAAAGCGTCTGATTAAAATGAATATTAAATTCATGACCGTAAAACACACCTTAAAAATGGACTCAAGCTCCATTAATGCTTCAAATGATGTTGGTACACGAAGGCTTCCAGGTATAAAAAGCTGTTGTAAGTGCACCAAACCTTTTTTCGCATAAGCTTCTGCAAACTATTTGACCATTCAAAAATAAAGAATACGTTTTCAGTTATTTCTGAAAATTTTGAAGGAATCTCTCTGCTTTCCATTTGAAAATAAGATACGTTGCTAAACCCTAGAGATAATAGAGCATTGCTTACTTGAATGAGTCCTTGCACTGAAATATCATCTTCCGTATCAACAGGACTGCACAACTTAATTTTGTTAGTCGAGTCATCCTCATATATTTTTCTGTGATCAGCAAAGAAAATAACTACATTTTGAAACATTAATATACAAAATAAGATGGAATTAATTCTTCTGCTGGTTGGAAATGTCTGTACAAAATAATATGTAGGCCCCTCTTTAGCATATTATGACTTTGTCTAAGTGGTATGATATCATATTTTCACTTTCATTGAGTTTTCTAAAATTAAGTCCTATCTTTAAGTAAAAAAACAAACATGATTTTTAACTTTTCTTTTTCAGGACCACTTCTGTCTTCTGTTTCACTGTTCTAAAATCCAATCTGATCCTTTTACTTTCATTGCTTTTCGATAATTATAGAAGCTACATATGATTGTCTTTGATCTGTCAAAACTAAAATTACAATTTTTGAAAAAATGATGGAAAGGAGTGACAATAGAGCTAATATTAGGAGGGCAAATAGATTAGTGTCAAAAGGAGAAGGCAGAATGAATGTTTAACATGAACCTATATTTTAAAATCTAGATAAAAATATTCAAGAGAAACAAATATTGTCCTTTGTTCTAACCTAAATAACGAAGAAATCAAAAGCTGTGTCTTCCAAAAATCTTCTAAAATTCTAAATCATTAATGGCATTCCTACCCCTAAAGTCAGATATACCTAATATTAAGAATTTAACATCTCCACTTATGATTCCTCAATAGTTTGTTTCCTAACTACTTATTGATATCCATAGGACATGCTAAAAAGAACATAGCCACTTTCTGTCCATCTTATGTTTTACATAGTTACCATACTCATTTATAATCACCACATATAATCTCCTTTTCATCGAAGAAGGAAAACATGGAAAATGTTGGTTCACTATTCCATAGATATAATATCTTCCTTTACTGTGTACTTTCTACTTTAAATGTTGGTTCACCAATTCGCCTACCTGTATCGCAAACTTTAACTTTGTATGCAAGCAGGCAGCAATCAACAACATTTATATTTAAATTTCATGATAGTTTTCGTGCTTGACATTAAACATCTACACTTACACACATTTTCAAAATGTGAAGTTGTATTAGGAAAAGCTAATTATGTGTCTCGAACTCTTCAACAGACTGGCATTTCTTCTTTGGAAACACACAGCTAGACACCTGATTTTTCAACTAGAAACTTCCCAGCCGTTTCACCATTTGCATTATCATTCTCCAAATGTGCTTTGCTGGACAACGTAACCAGTAGATAATATTATTACTACTTCAAAGATTTGATACAGTACCCTTCAGAACATACTATTTTTCAAAAGCATTTTTAATGCATTGACAGTATAGAAACTGCATTCATATTTCCATAATGCAAATCAAGTAATCCTCTTCTGCTTGAACAAATTAGCAATTATCATTGGACTAGTGATTATTTTTCATAAATATAAACTTCAGTATCACCAGTTCTTGCATTGACAGTAAGAATATCGTTAACTAGAAAAACATGATCTCAGGATTTTTCAGTTCTAAAATCAATTTTTAAGATGACTTTTCGACTTGACAGAAAAAGACTAATAGAATCTTAATATGAAAAATATGTTCTGTGATCACCTTTGCCCCACAATGTATCTCAAACTTAGTTACCGGATTAATACCCACGGGTCCTGTACCAGGTTCAGATACACACCTGGTATAGATACGTCTGCGGGTACTTGCTGGGTTCGTCCAGGGTACTTATATGCTTATTTGAATATATTTAAGAATGTCAATTAGCATTTAGTATTTATTCTTGGCATTTGGCATTGATCAATGATCAAGTATCATACTATGAAATGATTTAGTTTTACAATTCTGTATATTTCTCTTTTTATATTGTCTATATAATGTATATACACACACACCACACACATGTACCCGCAAGTACCATAATGGGAAAATCAAATCATGTACACACATACTAGGTTCTTGTATCCAAATCTGTCCCCAAACCCATACCGGTAACTTATATCTCTCATTTTTCCATTTCCCCTTCAAAGAATTCTAGAAGCTTTTGTATCTTGTTACAAGCCAATTTGAAGTGACATTCCTGCTTTTTAAATGACAATAATTGCTGTTTATTTAATATCAATAATTTGATTTAATAATTCCTGTAGGGTGGTTGAATGCAATCACAATCTGTTCAATGACATGGCTTGGAATTAGTGAAAGGTAAAGCAAAATCCCAAGGCTCAAATAGAGGGAGGAAACTCCAGATATTTTAAGCTACAATTCATTTCAAAAGAAAATGAGAAAGTGGGGCAACCCCTAAAGGAAAATGGAGGAAAACGTTGCTTTCTAAAGTAATGGTTTCATCTTGTTTATTTCCCATTAATGTTAATTCATTTCTCAATGGAAAGAGACATTGAGTTTTGTAAATTTTACTTCGAATCAGTAATATTTCCATAATGCTAGCTTTTCAAACAATTATTGTTAATTGCATTTTTTCCTCAATATTGGGAACTCTGCTATTTTTTCTTTTATTTGTTAATAAACATCAATCAATTTTAAAATTAAGAATTCCATTTGTTTGATAAATGACAAATGACATTAAAATTTTCCTGCAAATATTTAATAATTTTAATCTGTAAAGTACTGGAAATACTCTAGTAGCACTCACTTTGTAATAATCCTAGCTGGTTATCGGTCAGCCACACAAATTTTCTATGCTAAGTAGTTGTTTGACATTACGTTGAACCCCCAACAGCAGTGACGCCAAATTCTGGAAATGTAGCACCAATTATCACAGTAACAATTGCCTTCTATGCAGCAGTACAGGCGATTAATAGCAGACCTCAGAAATCCCAATGGAGTGGCAATAATCAACACCCAGCAACAGAGAAATTGGGCTTTCGAACAGCGTATCAACAAATAAGGCATGCCGATATGCAGGTAAATGGTGCCCAGAATTTGCAGCAGATTGATGCCAAAATGAATGATAATTAGGCACCCCAACTCATAAACAATCTGCCCCGGTAAACAGAGATATAGCCTCCTAGCTAACTGAAGTAGTTAGCGCTCACAAAAAGATATGCAAACACCAAGCACACCAATATAGCAGGCCTTTAATTTCAGAATATCCACATTCCCAAATTCAAATACAAATTGTTCTCAAACACAGGAATATAATTCTCCAAAATCAGAATCACGATTTATTAATAATATAGGAATAGGAATTACCAACATTCTGGATTATAAAATGCCAAAAAGTCTTCAGAAAAGGCTTGCCCTCTCAGCCACAGTTAGCACAGACAGAGAGAACAGCAATATTCGAAATACAGATCAAACAGAACCACTACACCTCAGCAGTAGTTTGATTTCACCAATCAGGAAAAACCCTCTCAACAAAACAACAAAAGCAAATAGACAATGAGATGACTCATTTGCTTCATGAAGCCACCTTTTATAATCCAATTGTCTTCACCAACACACCATTAATTAGAAGCTTCCGTTAAATTCTTTTAAGAAGTGACCTTTTTACCACGGCTTCATGAAGATGCTTTTCACTTAAGAGGCTTCAACCATAGTTCAACTTCTCGTTCTCTGCCACTTTTGGCGAGGCCAAAAAAAAATTCTCGGCAAATATTGGGGAGAAATTGGCAACTTCTAAGGAAAATATTCAGATTTTTTAAAAAGACTTTAATTTAATTAAAAATGCATTTTTTCACAAAATTCAATAGGTAGATGCATGTATTGAGTCAGTAAATGAGTAAACAAACCAAACAAGCTGATCTAGATATATATAAATGCAATAAGTAACAAAGTCGCATCCTCATGTGGAATGTCGATGGAGTCACAGAGTTTGAACTTTGAAAAAAAATACAAATAAAAAATACCGAATTGTCTTTGTCAAAATATAAGCAAATAAAAATGTCAAGTTCAATATAAAACTAGTCTACATCTTCCTCTTCCGCATCCTAGTAGTTCTAGTAAAAACTATGGGAGAGGGAGGGGGTCTAGCAGCTCGAGCCATAGTAGTCATTTGTGCTGGTGTTGGTGTTGGCCCTGGCAATGACTCCTTATCATCCTCATCCTCACTATCACTATCCTCACTCTCACTGCCCTCCTCCTGAATGTTGTCTAGTCCCACTGCAATACCACCCTCCTCCATAGCCTTCCTCTCCAACTCATATATTTCATCCTCAGTGAACAATGAAGGCTGCTCCTGTGCTGTCCAATCACCAAAAGAATTTATGTCATCCAGATCAAGTGGCTCAGTTGTTGCTGCCATTACCTTTCTTATGCGCAACTTGAGGTTATAATGCACAAAGACAAGGTCATTTAGGCATTTTTGTGCCAACTTGTTTCTCTTCTTTGTTTGAATAGAGTCGAACAAGCTCCAATTACGCTCATAACTAGATGAGCTACAAGGCTAACATAAGATGCAAAGAGCAAGCTTTTGCAGATTTGGGACATTACCACCCCAATTTCGCCACCAAGCATCTGCAAGATAAATATTAAAGAGTTAGAAAGCAAGATGAGGACAATTTTTTGTAGCTTATTTATCGACTTATCATGCATGTGAGAGACTCCAAATTCCAAATATTGTACTGGGGTTTGAGTGTGTCTGCCTCTCTTTGCCAAGGTTGAGGAGAATGGTTTGCCTGTTGCTTTTGATACACTTCCATCTTGGCCACAATGAGGTCTCTCACCATAATGTCAGGTACCATCCTTTGCATGCATTCACTAAAGCCCTCCATGACCACTCCATTGGGATTCGCATATGATGGAGAGAAGCGGTAACAAAGGTTGAGGAAATACCCCGCTACATGAATGGGTTGGTAGAGCTGATTGCTCCATCTCCAGTCAATAATATCCTTTATGGGCTCAAATTTTAGGCTCTCCCCTGTGCTTATTTCTTATAGCCTCTTTCGCCCTATCCATGGCCTCATAAAGGGACCCCATTGGGGTTTGTTCCCCATCTACCAAGCGGAGAACTCTAACCAAGGGCTTTACCACCTATAATTGAAAAGTAGAAAACAATTATTAATCAAAGAGTAGGGTTGTAAATTAATAATGAAAGACTTGATTAATAAGTACAAAGAAAAATCAAATTTTGAGGTTTCCACATTACCTCAATTTTTGTAGCTCGATCAGAAAACTGGATGTCAAACACAATGCGTGCAACACTCTGCTCGTTGACCTTCTTTGAATAACTTGACTATAGCCATTTTGGACACACAAACATCTGCTTCAAAGGATTCATATGATGAAGAACACTTTGCAATGTTAAAAAAATTGTTGCAAATCTTGTGACCACGGGTCTAACCAACTCCTTGTCTTTGGTGAAGTCTCTCATCAAGTGAAGGACTCAAAAGTGATTGTAGATATATTTTGTTATCTTCCTTGCTTCCTCTACAACTAGTTTCACCCAATCCAATTTCCCTATATCCTCCAAAAGAAGGTCAATAACATGCACTGCACAAGGAGACCAAAACAGTGTCTTATGCTTTTCTTGTAAGATCCTACCCGCTGTCACATATGCCGCTGCATTGTCGGTTATGATTTGGACCACATTCAGCGCCAACCTCCATCACAACATTCTCTAGCATTCAAGCCAAAGTCTCAGTCGTCTTTATCTTGTTCAAGGCATCCAAGGATTTAAGAAAGATTACTTGATCCTTGCAAGAAACTCAAAAGTTGATGATGGTACGGTTTCTTCCATCCGTCCATCCATTTGAAAGTACGGTGCAGCCATACTGTCTCCGTTGTAACTTTGCTCTTCAACCACATTTTTACCCCTAGAAACAACATCTCTCAACAATCTATAAGCACAAAATAAAAAATGAGATTAACTTTAAGTATACAACTTTGATTAAGAAAAATTACTTTCAACAAAAACAAGTAAATTATAAAACTATAGAAGTATTAAAGTTTGAAACAAGTGAAGTACCTCCCACTCAAGGCTGCAGTAGGTGGCTTGTACCTCTTTCCCGCTACCATACAACTAATCACAAAATTCAAAAAATATGGACTTGCTGCAACATTGGAGAGCTTGTTAAAATACGAAAAACCAATACATTTTATGTCAAGTTGCTCATGCACATCACGGTTCCATCTAGTACCCTCCAAGTTGTGCTCCAAGTGTGTTTCTATGCACAAAATAACTATCAACAGAAGAGTTTTGTGTGCGGATCCGTGGGCCACAAAAAGAGCCCACTAACTACTTCTTCATCAAAGGTGACTGGGATACCTAGTCACATGACACAACCCACATCATTTTATTACGGATCATGATAATTGTTTCAGCACAATCATTAGTCGTGATTAGAAAGTAATAAATCATTCTTAAAAGGAAACATACCTTGCGATTCGTAAATAGTTGCCTTTATGGCCAATTTTGCCCTTTCCCTTTTCAACTTCTCCTCTTGGGCACTAAGAAAAACAATCATCTCCCTTTTTATTTCCTCCGTAGTCGCATCACAAACCCTTGCATCATGCTTTTTTATACTAGCAAGGTGGTACTTCAAAAGAGATATGCCTCCACGGATTTGTTTTTTATATTTCATGCATATGCCACTATTATACTTTGTTCCTTCAAAGACATATTTCCATGCAAAGTCCCTAGCCCCTGTTTACCGTACAGGGCAAAAAGATCAACACATGTAGTATAACACGATTCAACGCAAAATAGATACTTTATTCATATATGCACTTAATGATTACAATCCAAATACAATGACTACAATGATCACAATGATGATTCCAAAGTCCATCTCAGATGTGTACATATACCTTTTCGAAGGGGTGACTCAAGCGTCACATGCCCGTTCGGATACTACTCTACTCGTCGGCTACACTATACATTTTACCGACAACATCATCCCCCCCAAAAGAAAAGTCGTCTCCAAATGACAATTAACAAAATAAAATACATTAACTGACTAACTACAACAAGATAGATCTACTTCCATCACACCACTTTCACATTTGTCCTGTGCCTGCACGAAACTGGTCTCCAAACCACGTTGCATCTGTAGCCTCTGCTAATACAATACTATCGCCTTAATCAAGCTGACCTTGATAGCCACCCGTGCTGCTTTCTCTGCTTCCAACTCCTGGGTACCCTGAGCCAAGTGTCACTGTACTGCCTTCAACTAGATGATCAACTCCTCCCAAGCTCTCTATGCATCCACCAAGATAGCCTCACATCCAACACTTACTCCAAGCGTATCACCTCTCTCGGAGGGCTTGATCTATGCTCTCTCCATCTTTAGCACACTATGCCTGCAGCAGCTCTAGGTCTTATCAACTGGTTACACTTCCCACAACTGATAACTGCACCGACTGGGGGTCTAGGGGGCATCACCCCTAGCAGGGTCGAGGGGCAGCGCCACACAAAAGTCCATGGAACACACCATTTTTGCGAATTTCTTCTAATCCCACACTCTTTCTACCAACCACTTGCGTTTTCTACCTGTTTGTCTTTCCCTTCCCTTCGGCATCATACATTATTCATTCTGAACAAATTTTATGTGTCGTCAATCTTTTTTTTTGCTCCTTTCTCTTTTGATTGCTTCCTTCTGCCCTTCTCTTTTGACTATTTCGAACATACAATGCCCAATAAATAAATTGCAATTGCCATATGGCAATATCTGCACGCCTATAGTGGTGAGTATTCCCACCTGTCACGTGGGCCCGGCAACGGCGCCAAATGTTTATCGTACAGCATAAAAAGATCAACACATGTAGTATAACACGATTCAATGCAAAACAAATACTTTATTCATGTATGCACTTAATGATTACAATCTGAATACAATGACTGCAATGATCACAATGATGATTCCAAAGTCCATCTCGGATATGTGCATATACCTTTCCGAAGGGGTGACTCAAGCGTCACGCGCTCATTTGGATACTACTTTACCCGTCGGCTACACTATACATTTTACCAACAATAGCCCCCTTAGGACGTGTACCTATAAATCCATATGGACATGCTACAGGACCAATGGGAGATGCTGCAACTGACTCAAACGTAGAAGAAGTCGTATTTGCTAGAAAATCAAAGAATAAAGCAAAAAATGTATTAGCCTTTAGGTTTTGAAATTATTGAGAAAAACTTGATTGTTTTTAGAAAAATTGCAAAAAGATGGTGTTAGGTCTTTGTCATTACACTCTAAAACGTATTAGAGAACATTACAAATGGTATTCCTAGAGTCTTAATTAAGTTAGATGCAAGATATACAAGTATGGGAAGACAAAAATAAGTTTAACTCAAAAGAACAAAAAATTGAGAAACTTACTTGTGGATCCGGATTTGCTTGGAAAGAGCTTTGAATCCGCTCCTAATCCACTGGAAATCACTACAAATCAATGCCAAACATTTAGGTGCTGCTCCAAAACCCTTCTCCTCCACCCAAGACGCCGAATGCAGCAGACAAAACAATAAAATGATTTTTTTTTGGCACAAATATTTATTGGATGCCGCCCGCGAGAAGATTGCAAGTTATCATGAGAAATTAGCGATATATTGCTAACTTCTCGCCAACTTCTTGCAACGAGAAGTGCAAAATCTTGGCCCCCGAATTTGGCAATAAAAACTCAAGTTTTCTCGCAACTTGGAACTTCTTGCAAAAAGTTGACTTATCAGGGATAAAATGATGAAAAGTTGAACTATGGGTTTAACTTCACAACACCAAATTATAACATAAAGCAACATCAAGTACTTTATATTAATGAAGCTTCATTAATACTCACACCAACCATTCTTGCAAAAAGTTGACTTATCAGGGATAAAATGATGAAAAGTTGAACTATGGGTTTAACTTCACAACACCAAATTATAACATAAAGCAACATCAAGTACTTTATATTAATGAAGCTTCATTAATACTCACACCAACCATATGCAGATGGTGACCAACAACTAATGCCACTATTGAATTGCCAAACATAGTAACTACCAAAAATAGACTTACTAAAAATAGCAAGTACACAATTGAGAGCCTCAAATCTCACTATCAGCTCACGAGGGTCGCGATGATGAACTGACCTGGCTAACAACAGAGACTTGCCAAAATGCAGACATTACAGTCGTCACTCCCCAAGATTGCTTTTCCTCAAGTAATCCTGCAACACACTGAACTCCAACCTCCACCTCAATCCCAAATTAAGAACCACATGATATCTCTATCATCACTGAGCCAACTATACACTAATAACATCGTCAGAGCCAACAACATAAATTGCATGATAGCACCCAAAACCTACACTTTGGATGTAGAAGTCAAAGCATCACCAAAAGACAACTCTTTAGGAGATCTCAACATACTCTCCTTCATTGTACCCTCCCAACCATCCTACCAACAATCCATCTTAGGCACAGACTATAAACACTCATCATAGTATATACTCTACAACCACTATGACAATACCTATCCTCATCCTCAGGCTACTGTAATGACTCCGCCTCAATCTCATCATTATAAACCCACATAGCATTGTTTGCTGCCCCCTTCGACGTCAACGCACAAGTATAACCTTTAGAGAGGCCTTTTGCACCAAAAGCAAAGTTGTATCCTCCTTAGGTCCTCCCAAGAAATATCATCAATCCTCCCAGTTCATTTTCCCTTGTCCACAATACGCAAGGTCTCCTCATCAACAAGCAAAGGAACAAAAGACTTCAAAGCAAAATTGCCTCGAGAAGATGACTCTAAATCCCTTGCTTTCCTCATTGCCTCATGTAAGGAAGATGGGTCCAATAACTTAACCCATCTTCGGAGTGCCTCAACCAATCCCTCTATAAACAACAACACTCGTCTATGCTTTGATATATCATAGACCATAACTGAGAGCCTTTGAAACTCACCGATGTAACCCTCTAAAGCACTAGACTCTATCAGCTCAGCCAACTCTCTGAAGTACACCTTGGGATCCTTTCTATCAAATCTCTCAATTAATCGATTCACAAACTCTTGATTGGAAATGATCTGATCAATGATGAAATGAAACTGACCAATGATACCACCAATCATGAGCAACTTCATCAAGACACAACACACCAAATCTGATAGTGTCAGCCTCAATCATTGAACACAATGCCAAATATGTGTAGAGCTTATGCACCCAAGCTCGAGTTGTCACTCTACCACTATTATCAAAGTGTTAATGTTTTAGCATCAGAAGAAGCAAAACATGGATTATTTGATATACTGATAATTACTGCTGATTCTATAAACTACATGAATGTAAGCATATATATGGATTAATATACATACATACATATATATATGTATGTATATAGATATATATACTTATGTCCTTGTAGTATTATGATATGGATTATCGGTAGCCTTTTATTGTGATCAGGCTCCTTTATGATATCAGGAGATACTCACTCTATCGTGCCACATTATATTCTTGTTATCGGGCACATACTAATCAAAGGTTGTTTGTTATTGTTATTATGAAACATGCCTCCGAAGAGGCATGCCTCTACATGGCCCTTGGGCCACGTAGAGACATGACTCTTCGGAGTCATGTATTCTGATCATATATATATGTGCATTCTAGCAGCAGAGAAAGGAATCAATCTACGACATTCCAGTACCTGCTGTTAATAAATAATCATTGTAAGAAGATTGCACTTTGTTGATATTGTTACATCAGTTATATATCACTTCAATCATAACAGCATACAATTCAAAGAGGGAAGATAAACTGTGATCGCTGCCAAAGAAGAAGTAAATACATTCAGCACTATTCAAGTAAGATATTCTCTGCAAGCATTTATTTTGTAATTGTTTTATCTATCAAAGATCCACAAATATTAACATGGTATCAGAGCTATACTGATAGGAAAACTATTACAAAGTATTCACTCAAATCTAAATTTCAAAAGTTAAAGAAAAAGGTTTTGAAAATCAAAAAATTAAAATGGTGAATCACGTAAGAATAGAAGATAGGCTAGATGGAGCATCAAATTTCTCATCTTGGAAAATCAGACTATTAATAGTGCTAAGAGAAATAGAATTAGAAAAATACATTGAATCAAATTTACCCATGCTTAAAAGTGAATCAAAAAAAGTAACTTGGAAAAGGCATAATAATAAAGCAATGAAGATCATTATAGACTCAGTAACAGATCATATACTTCCATCTATAGCTAATCTTCAAACTGCATTTGAAATGTTCTCCTCCATTCAAAATATATTTGAAATCAACAATACAAGTAGATTATTAATTTTAAAACAAGATCTACTTTATATAAAGATGAAAAATGGAGAATCTATAACCTCCTATTTCTTAAGAATTACTAAATTAAAAGATCAACTTGCAACTATGAAAAATCAAGTGGATGATAAGGAACTAAGCATGATTTCTCTTAGAGGTCTTCCTCTATCATGGGAAACCTTCATTTGAGGTTTAAGTTAACAACTTGAACTTCCGAAATTTGATAAGTTAAAGAATGAATGTACTCAAAAAGAATCTAGACTAGCTTCAAGAGGAATTATTACAAATCAAGAGGAAGACATCCAAGCACCGTATACTAAATCAAACAAGAAAAGAAAGTTTAAACATAACAAGAAGGAATTCAACAAAAATCTCAAATATCAAAAACAACGTGACTGGTCCAAAGTTAGATGTTTTAAATGCAACAAGACCAGTCACTCCTATTATGTATGTCCAGAGAAGCAGAAAATTCAAGCAGCATTAGCAGAAGTTAACAATGAAAATATTGTGAAAGTAGAAAAAGAAAATTATGCATTCTATTTAGCTCTCTCAAGTGAATTAAACACTAACCTCAATACTTGGATCATAGATTGTGGATCTTCTCGTCACATCACTGGATTTAAGGATAAGTTTGAAACTTTCTCTAATCATGCATCTGAAGAAGTAACCATTGGAGATAACTCCTCTTATCTTATTAAAAGAATTGGTTCTTGTTCTATACAACTGAATTCTGGAATTACACTTCAACTCAAGAATGTCTTATATGTACCAAGAATCAAGAGAAACCTTGTCTCCATCTCCGAACTTGCTAATCAAGGATACAGAATTGCATTTCAAGAAGATAGAGTTCTATCTTGGCCCAAGAACTCAACTATTAAGAAAGCCATCTCCATTGGAGTTAGAGATGGGAGTCTTTATAAGCTTTGTAATAATCAAAATCCTAATCTAAACTTAACCATTAGTAATGGTCAGTCAAATTCCTCTGAAATCTGGCTTAGGAGACTAGGTCATCTTAATTATTGAGCTTTATCATCTATAGGGAAAATTGTAAAAGGCCTACCTAATCTGAAAGCTAATAATTTAAGTATTTGTAAGGGATGCACATTAGGTAAAAATACTAAACATTCCTTCCCTAAAAGTGATCATAAATCCAAATCCATTCTTGAACTTATTCACACAGATCTTTGTGGCCCTATGTCAGTCCCCTCTCTTAATGGGTGTCGTTTCTATATAATCTTTATTTATGATTACTCTAGGAGAACCTGGATCTATTTTCTAAAGCAAAAGAAGTCATTTGAAGTCTTATCCAAATTCAAAGAATTCAAAGCCTTAGTTGAAAACCAATCAGGTCAAAAGATCAAAACCCTAAGGTCAGACAATGGGGGTGAATACATATCTGATATCTTTAAAAACTTCTGCATTTTTGTTGGGATAAAGAGGAAGTTTTATGTACTTTATAATCCTCAACAGAATGGAATAGTTGAAAGGAAAAATAGATCTATAGTTGAATCAGCCAGAGCTATGTTACATGATCAAAATCTTCATTATTCATTTTGGACTAAAGCATCTAATACAGTTGCTACATTCAAAATCGATGCCCTCACTCCATATTAGAGAATACCACCCCAGAGGAAGTATTCACTTCCATTAAACTAGATATAAGTCACCTAAGAATATTTGGATGTCCAGTTCATATTCACATACCAAAAGAGAAAAGAACGAAATTAGAGCCTTCCAGGAAGAAGGGAATATTCATTAGATATAGTGAAACTACAAAAGGATATAGGATCTACATTCCTGGACAAAGAACAATTGAAATTAGCAGAGATGTAATATTTGAAGAAGACACAGCCTTTAAAATTTCTAGTAATAGTGATGAATTCATTTCTAAAGAAGATCAACCTACAGAAATTGAGAGGGAGGATGATTCTGATCTCTCTTCCATGTCTAATAATAGAGTCTGAAAACATCAACAATAATAAAAAGAGACCTCTTTGGGCTAAGAAAATGTTAGAAGAAAATCAGGTTGAACCAGATGAAGTATTTCAAGAAAGAAAAAGGACCAGAAACCAATCATGTTATGTTGCATTGCTATCTGAACTCATAAAATCTGAACCTGCTAATGTTGAAGAAGCTCTCTCACATCAATCATGGAAGGAAGCAATGATTGGGGAATATAACTCTATATTAAAGAATGACGTATGGGATGTTGTACCAAGACCTAAGAACAAATCAGTTGTCACTTCCAAATGGTTATTCAAGATCAAACATGCTTCAAATGGCAATATTGAAAGATACAAAGCAAGATTTGTAGCCTAAGGGTTCTCTTGGAAAAAAGACATTGACTATGAAGAAACATTTGCCCCTATTGCCAAGTACACTTCAGTTAGAACAATCCTAGCAATTGTAGGATCCAAAGGATGGAAGGTACATCAGATGGATGTTAAAACAACATTTCTCAATGGCAAGATTGAAGAAGTCTATAGTGATCAACTAGAAGGGTTCAATACTTATGACTACAAAACTCATGTTTGTAAATTAAAGAAAGCACTTCATGGACTCAAACAGGCTCCCAGAGCCTGGCATGAAAGAATAGCTAACCATCTATTGAAGTTAAGATATTCCAAAAATGAAGCTGATCCAAATCTGTATTTCAAAACTAATGGTGATGATATGATTATCCTTGTATATGTTGATGATTTGTTAATAATAGGTGAGGAACATCTCATAAAGAAATGTAAGCAAGAACTCACAATAGAATTTGAAATGAAAGACTTAGGGTTACTTTACTACTTTCTGGGATTAGAAGTCTAGCAACAAGATAACTGTATTATATTAAATCAGGGAAAGTATGCAATTGACATTTTAACCAAATTTGGGATGATGGAATGCAAACCAGCTGCTACTCCTATGGAAATAAATTTACACAAATTGAAAGATGATATGAACAAATTTGAACTAGCAAATCCTACTTACTATAGACAGATTATTGGATCTTTAATGTATTTGGTAAATACTCGTCCTGACATATGTTGTACTACTCATGCCTTGAGTCAGTTTATGTGTGCACCTAGGAAGATACATCTACATGTAGCTAAATACATATTGAGATATCTAAAGGGCACTATTGGAATGGGAATCAAATATGACAAAGTCAATGTTGAACTTCTTGGATATTCAAATTCTGATTGGGTCGGAAACTCTGTTGAGAGGAAGAGTACTTCACAATATTGTTTCAGTCTTGGATTTGGTATGATTTCTTGGTCTAGTTGGAAACAAATTTCAATAGCATTAAGTTCCACCGAAGCTAAGTACATTGCATCTTCCTTGGGTGCTAGAGAAGCAATATGGCTACGAAAGTTGCTATCAGATCTCTTCAAAAGACATTTGAAGGCTATTGTGATTTATAGTGATAATCAAAGTTGTATTAAACTTTCATCTAATCCAGCGTTTCACAACCGCTCCTAATATATTGAAATTCCATTTCATTACATCAGAGACATGGTGAATCGAGGAGTTATTCAATTAGAATACATATGAGCAAACAGCTGATATCCTTACCAGCCTCTTGCTAAAGTGAAGCTGAAATACTTTAGAGAAAAACTTGGTATGATTAATTGTAATGATAAATTTTTGAACTAAAATGTTTATCTCATTTGAGTTTATGCTTCTATTGGTTACTTAGTAGCATTTGATATGTAATGAAAGGTGACGATCTTTCATGGACATATTCATTTGAAGGAAATTATTTACAAAGTGATGATCTTGTAAATAATAAACCTGTGATTATATGAGCATCTCTAGACATTGCTTAAGTGCAAGTAGAGATTATATGTGCATCTCTAGACATTGCTTAAGTGCAAGTAGAGATTATATGTGTATCATGGACATCTCTAGAGATTGCTTAAGTGCAAGTAGAGATCATGATGATTCTGACTTATTGATGTTTTACTTCTCCCTTGCTAAAGAGGGAGTGTTAATGTTTTAGCATCAAAACAAGCAAAATATGGATTATTTGATATACTAATAATTACTGCTGATTCTATAAACTACATGAATGTAAACACATATGTGTGTGTGTGTGTGTGCGCGCGCTTATGTCCTTGTAGTATTATGATATGGATTATCGGCAGTCTCTTGAATATTGTGATCAAGTTTTATTGATTATCGGCAGCCTTTTATTGTGATCGGGTTCCTTTATGATATCAGGAGATACTCACTTTATCGTGCCGCATTATATTCTTGTTATCGGGCACATACTAATCAAAGGTTGTTTGTTATTGTTATTATGAAACATGCCTCTGAAGAGGCATGCCTCTATGTGGCCCTTGGGCCACCTAGAGACGTGACTCTTCGGAGTCATGTATTCTAATCATATATGTGTGTGTGTGCGTGCGCATTTTGGCCACAGGGAAAGGAATCAATCTACGGCATTGGACCACGTAGAGGCATGCCTCTTCAAAGTCATGTATTCTGATCATATATATGTGTGTGTGTGTGTGCATTTTGGTCGCAGGGAAAGGAATCAATCTACGGCATTTCAATACCTGCAGTTAATAAATAATCATTGTATGAACATTGCACTTTGTTGATATTGTTACATAAGTTACATATCACTTCAGTATAATAGTATATAGTTCAAAGAGGGAAGATAAACTGTGATCGCTGCCAAAGAAGAAGTAAATACATTTAGCAATAATCAAGTAAGATATTCTCTGCAAGCATTTATTTTGTAATTCTTTTATCTATCAGAGATCCACAAATCTTACCACAAAGTGCTCCAATGTCATCTTGCTAGCAAACTTAGGAAAATCAATCTATCTAGGCCTTTGTCTCGCAAGTGGAGGCCTCACTCTAGAATGCACCTGTTTTAGGGTCAAGAACCTATCAAAATTAAGTTGTTACTTTATCGCTTGCAGTATAGCATCCTACTCACCAAAGTGTGCCACTAGGTCATCTGCAAAAGGTACAACCTCTAGCTCAATACTGGCTACATCTCCCTCCTGTGTCAAAAACGTGGGCCCTTGCAGCTTATCATATGTGTCAGTCTATCTAGTTTTGTCAGCTATCTTGCCCCAATCCTCAACTATAGCCTTGTTGCCATCTCTGTATTTGTCATCTACTCGAGATCGATGTGGAATAGATGCATCATGAGCACCTCGCTCCTTGCTCTGGTCTCTGGGGAGTGCAATCTGCTCCAATGTCAGAAAGCTATTGCAAAACCTCAGCAACATGGTGCTGACCATGCCCAAGATCCTATAATGTCTCTCGGATCTCTCTATCCACCTCGGAACCAATGCCAGCATCCCTATATCCTCTATCAGCCAAACCACCCAAACTACCAACATCTCTGTCACCCACAATGCCAAACTAAATCTCAGGATTGCCATCTCTAGGTGGAGAAGTGCGACCCCTACAAGTATAATGTCTACTCGAAATAAATCTTTGAGCTGTAAAGCTAAATAATCAATCACTAAATCAAACACTGACAATATTTGAATATAAGAACTGATCACATAACTTTGAGCCCAATTCTTGCTAGCTTGCAGGAAACCGCTCTGATACCACTGTAATACCCCTTATTGGTTACAACTCAGATAGACACTAATTTTCTATGCTAAGTAATTGTTTAATGCCCAATTACATCAGTTAAATGCCTAGATTGTGGTATTTTAAACAGGCTCATGTCTGATGAAAAAACAGTGAAATGTACTTCCCACACAGAGGTAGCCACCCAGGGGTGTCAACGCCAAGGTGTAAAGCCCTAGCTTTCTGAAATGTAGTGCCAAACCCCCAACAACAGTGACACCAAATTTTGGAAATATTGTGCCAAATATCACAATGAATCACCTTTTATGCAATAGTATAGGCAATCAATAACAGACCTCAGAAACACCGAAGGGTGGCAATAATCAATGCTCAACAAAAGAAAAATTGGGCTTTCAAATAGCATATAAACAAGAACCAAAATCACCAAATGAGCTACACCAATATATAGGTAAATATTTCCCACAATTTATAGTAGGTCAATGCCAAAATGACTGATAATTAGGCACCCAAACTCATAAACAACCTGCCCAGGTAAATAGAGATATACCTGCCTAACTAATTGTAGTTAGCACTCACAAACATATATGCAAACACCAAGGACACCGATATAGATGGCCTTTAAATTCAGAATATCTACATTCCCAAATTCCAATACAAATCATTCTCAAACACTGGAATATAACTCTCCAAAATTGGAACCATGTTTTATCAATAATACAGGAATAGGAATTACCAAAGTACTGGATTATGAACTGCCAAGAAATCTTCAGTAAAGGTTTGCCCTCTCAGCTAGAGTTATCACAGTCAAAGAGAACACCAATATTCAGAACTACAAATCAAAGAGAACCACTATACCTCAGTGGTTTGATTTCACCAATCAGGAAAAACCCTTTCAAGAAAACAACAAAAGAAAATAGACGAAGAGATGACTCATTTGCTTCATGAAGCCACATTTTATAATCCACTTGGCTTCACCAACACACCAGTAACTAAAAGCTTCCATTAAATTCTTTTAATATGTAATCTTTTTAGCACATGGCTTCATGAACACACTTTTCACTTAAGAGGCTTCAACTTCACAACACCAAATTATAACATAAAGTACTTTATATAATGAAGCCTCATTAATGCTCTTATAAATATTAACTCCATCAATTAAATGCACCAACCATATGTAGATGGCGACCAACAACTAATGCCATCACTGCACTGCCAAATGGACTTTCTACAAATAGCAAGTCCACAACTGAGACCCTCAAAATCACTATCAGCTCATGAGGGTCACGATGATGAACTGACCTGGCCAACAATAGACTTGCCAAAAAAGGGGACATTGCACACTAACATAGAGATTTTAATGTGAAACCTACAATACACCTTCAGTACACTATTTTACTATCATTCATGGTTCTTACAATAGTCATATCATGTTCATCTTAACAATTACAACATACGGAGTGTAGAACATAAAGTAAGAGATGCAAAAGAACACACAAATGGTTGTGACCAATGACACACAAAACACCTTGGAGAAAAGATAAAATGAAAAAGCTCCAACAAAAGTGAGAAGAAGGTCCTCATTCAACATTCATTCAATCTATACAAGTACATAGATAACCTCAACAGAAAGAATGAGCCTTGATATTATATTCAGAAAACACAGAGACATCTGCAATGTGTCCTTACACTGTGACAATGTGTCACTACTACAATTGTCCACAATGAACAAGATGAAGGTTTCCCAGGAAAGTGAACCATACAAAACATCTCTTACACAAAACCTTCACTAGCACCAAAAACAAGATTGTAAGTCAAGAAAAAATTGAAGTGGCCTTAATAAATAATGATAGGAACATGCATTAAAATCATTCCCTATATCTCACTAATATATATGTTAAAAAGGAACTAGACACTTAGATCATCGCAAATTCAATCAAAGGAAGCATTAGCACCAATAGCATGAAATTCTCCATACTACTGACAAGGGAAAGTGATGACAAGTGCACAAACAAGAAGAGACATCATAAAAAAATGCACAGGTTACCACACAGATTTGAAAAAGAGTACAAAGCAAAGCACATGTGCATGAAGATAGGAAGGGTTGTGGTTGTAAATAAGAAAGCACACACAACAAATCCCCCATGGCACTTTATAAAGTAGCGCAAGTACAAAAGTTGGGACAACATGATGCATAAAATCCTCAGAAAATAGATTCAATTTTGCTACTTTATCTCAATGCATCTACAAATGAAAGTGTGTTTGAGTGATGTTGAAAATGTGGACATGTATAGAATAGCTCAAATGAAGCCATCCCTTGCAAACAAATTTTTGCAAGTGCCAAAATATCTAGGTAATCAACCAAAAAGAGATAAAAAATTAAAAAAAACTAAACAACAAATATGTGCAGAAAAAAATTCAATAAAAAGCATGGATGGTTATGAAGAGTTGATATAAATTCCCAATGTCAACAATTGCAGAAAACAAAACTCCACAGAAAAAGTTATGAGCTTAGAAGCCATGAAAGTAGATGGCATGTTGACATAAGACAATATGATTAAAAACAAAATTAAAGAAATTAATTGCCCAAAACCATCTTCCTATGCTGTTTCATTTGCTAAATTTCAATAACATATGCCCATTGTAAGAACCCTTTTGGCTCTACCCCTGTTATACTGGCATTGCTTGGATGGTAGTTTGTCAAATTTGTATGGTTTTGGTTGTTTTTGAGTTTTATGGTACTGGTCCTCTTAGTTGTCTTAGTTTAGGTAGCTTGTATTTCCAACTTTTGTTTACGTTTGTTTCTCCTAGAAACATCATAATGTAATTGCCTATGTATTGTAGAATCTGTTTTTATTATCAAATATACAATTAACATTATATGTTATCAGGGTGGGTCGATAATTTTTCCTGAAATTTTTAAATCATGTTTTTTATGAAAAATGACTACAATTTTCAAGAATTTATGGTACTAGGTTCCATGTGGAGTTTTCAAGAGTCATTTTCCTACCTGATATTATGAGATCTCATGTTTCTCAGCAAATTCAAAGGACCTTTTTCAAGGCATTTTTTTGTCTGTGAATTACATCTGTTCTTGCATATTTTTCGGTGTGTCTTATAGTTCTTGTGATGTATCTTAGCACTTTCTCTACTCCCAACATTCATTTTCTAAAGCCTAAGCACGATCTTTCTTCGCACCAAATTGCTGCTCACTGATTTTCAATCTACAACATGCATATTGGCAGCTAGGGTTGATGACAACTGTGTTTTCTTTCATGCTCGTGTTGGATTTTGTGCAAGTTTTCATTTTTTCATGGGTGATTTTTGCAAATACCTTGCTCATAACTCCATCTCAAAATTGCTTCAGCTCACACAACCTAGGGTTGTCTAAGATAATTTTATAAATAAATAAAAATTTGCAAGTAGATATTGGTAATCTTTGTTTTCAGCAAATACTAAGACTTCTGGAAAAGAAATTCTAAGAAATCATGGGTTTTTGGAGCAATGGGTTTTATTATGTTTTTCCAAAAGAAATGTGGTGTCCTTTCTGAGGTTTTATAATTTTTCCTATGCTCTTGTCTTTTCAATTTTTTCAAAGGTAGATGTCAATTGAGTTTCAGAGATGGGGAAAAAGGTAGATGTCGAGATGTGTTTGTCGTATAGATATGATACAGGGCCAATTTTTAGGGGAGAATAAGGGACAACTATTAGCTAAGTAGAGGAATTCTTCTATAGAGTGAAATTGCAAATATGTTTATCATAACATTGATAAATCATAGACATTTTAGAAGCTTAATGCAAAGCAAATTAACAAAATACAAATGCTTTAATTGTCAATATATGGCATACATATAGAAAAAAGGCCCAAAGGCTTCAAGTTTCAAGCATAAAATGATATAAATGTTGAAATGTAAACAATAGGCATACTATAAGTCTATAACTAAACTACTGAACAATAAACATAGAAGCTCAACCCAAGAGTCAGCCGTTCATAATAATCACTAAGTCAAGATATATGTAAATATATAGCTGCCCACAAACAACACATGGTAGGTCTAGGAATATAAAGCAAAATTAGAACTACAATTTGAGTCATTGCAAGGATGAGGATCTTCCTAATGCCCCAAGCAATCCTTGAGGTGTTTTATCCTCCTATATCTACATAGCATCATCGAGATTGACATACCAACATAAGGTTGGAGTCTGCCAATACTTTATTGATCTTGTAGCCACAATGCACCGTGGCCAACCACTAACTTTTCTCATCGTCTACAATTAAGGTTGTTCCTCTTGACTAATTGTATGAAGCTATGCATCAACCAATTCCTCTTTGTATTAAAGGAATTGGTAGCTTGTGGAAGAAGGTGAATAACAATTATTCTTAGCTCTAACGCACCCACATCCACTAGGTTCATTTTGAGCTAACAAAGTTCTATATATCTTTGCACTTCGTTTGCTAAAGATCGGACCACAAAGATTGGTGAGTGCAAGACATTAATTGTAGAGTTTAGTAGCATCATTGTAATAACTTTGTTTTGTTATTAGCTCAGACATACCAAATTCTATGCAAAATAGTTGTTTGGCATTCCATCAAACACTTGGAAAACGGTACTATCACCAGTGAAAATATTCTCGAAATGTTGTTGATTTGCAAATTCCCTTAGCTTTGAGTTACCAGGTTCAAAAAATAGTTTAAAGCAAAGGCAATTTTCTTAATAACTATGGCCAAACCAGTTTCAATTGCAAGGAAAGATTTGCATATTGTTGAATATCAAATTAATTGTAAATTCTAATAGCATACCAAATTCTCAAAATTATTGCAATATATATCTTGTTGGTAATTCCATTTGCTTACAAAATAATTGATATTGGAAATACGAATTGCTAGTTTCAACCAAATGACCACCGAATTATTAAAGTTTCAAATAACATTTACAAAAGGAACCTGATTATTGTGCAAGACAATCCCTCCAAAGTCACGTGAGTAGTCATGAACATAAACCACCACCCAAAATTAATCATACACCCTCAGAGAATCCAAATGCAAGTTTGCAAATTCAATTGCAAACCTTCAACAACATCCAACACCGACCAAATTTCATGTACGATAGCCACAACAGACCGCTGTGGGTCAATTACATCAAACACAACCTCCAGATGTTGAACATTGGCTTCCCAGGAGTCAATCGCAACCCTAAAAAATGAACCGTAGGGTTCTTTATCTAGTTTGCAAGTGTATAAGAAGAGACACCAACCACCAAGAAGGATCACATGGCCCACATAACCTCATACTCTACCACAGGTAGGTAGACGGAAGCCTCAATATTTGCACAGTGATCTCCCATAGAAATACGTAGGTGTTCAATTATTAATGACAATCAAAATCCTCATCAACTTAGCAATGAAGATTATTATCAATCATTAGCTAGCTTCTTAATTACAAATGCCACAATCATGAAGCTTCAGCCACCATTAACTTCTCCCAACAATAGTGAACACAGCTAGAGGAAGACAATAATAATTCTCGGAATTAAAAACCCTATACTTCAGCAAGGGCACAAAAACGAAACTTGGAAGATGTCACAAAGACAAGAAAAGAAAATAATCAATCAGATAATCGGATGGTTTTTCCTTCACAATGAGCTCGTATTTATAATCCCCCGAAGGCATTTGTTTCGCAAACGAAAGTTCACTTAAGAAGCTTCACCGATACAACATCCCTTAATAACATATAATAATAAAGTGTCTTTATAATAATATAAACTTTAATAATTAATTAATAAATAAGAGCTCATGCAATAAATAGTCTCATCCGATGCAAGTGATGACTAATTGCCAGTGCCACCATCTGCATTGCCAAATATGGCAACAACCCAAAACAGGCTTGGTAAAAATAGTAAGTCCACAACTAAGACTCCCAAATCACCCTGTCAACTCACAAGTGTCGCTATAATGAATTGACTCAATCAAAACTAGAAATGCCAAAAATGGGGAGATTACAATCATCATTGTAAATTTTTGCAAGAGCCTTGAAGAAGCCATCCTCCACCTGAGTTGAACACAAAAAAATCTTATTAAATAATGAAGATTAAGAAGTCTACATTGCTATTTAAAATTTAAACTAAAAACATGAAAACTACCTCTTCATCTTTAGATGAAGCCACTCTTCTAGGACTCAGTGCATACCATTTGGGATTGAGAGCATAGGTTGCCATATTAAGCGTGGTGCTTATAATGTTCCACAATCATGTCACAGTGGGTCTAAGATGCTCCTCATAATATCCCAAATTAGGGTCCGTACTATAAATAGCTCCCTTGATCTTCCCAAGCAAACTATCAGAGATCTCATAAATCTATCAAAGGTTAAAAGAGAGTGTGTAAACATATTTAAAGACTTGTACAATAGGTTCAATGAAGGAGCAAAATGTATTTGCAAGTGCAAATAAGTTACAAGTTAGAAACGTCTTAAATTTTCAAATTCTTAATTCCTAAATAATAAAATCAGAAAATACCAAAATCAGAAATGATTTTATAAAACCAACAATAACAATTTTCTTACCACATAAAGGACCACCAATTATCATTAGGATCCTTTGTTTCACACTTCGCTCTGATATTTTTGACTTAAACCATCTACCCCACTTTGCATTGACCACTATGGAGTGTACACTCACCTGGACCTCAAGCATCCTCTCCAACAAAATAAAGTAGCTAGCAAAGCTATTCTCCATAGGCTTGATTCCTTCTTCAAAAATGTCATGACAATGCAAGAGAAGATTGATGGTTACAAATAAACATTTGCACATCTCTAGACTCTCACACCATTGTATTTATCCAATCAATTTCTCAATGTCCTTCAAGGTATTGTTCAATGCATGCACGGAACATAGAGTTCAAAAAATGTGCTTATAGCACCCTTCACACTCAATCCAACTAACTTACACACACAGGGCTGAACATGTGACTACTTGTACAACATTAACAAGTCCAACCTCTTCTATAACATCTCTCAAAAATCCGAAATTGCAAGGTTGCATCCTTGCTTTTCCTGAACAATCTAGAGCTCTATGAAGAAAGAGCTTATTGTGCTAGTGATAATAAGTCTGATGAGCGGCTGACATTTGATATTAGTACACCTATCCCTCAACCATATTTGTCTCATGTTCTCCATCAAAATACTTACTATGGTGTACTCTTTATCAACAAAAGTGGTGTGTAGTTTATCTTCTCTAGGTGGAACAAATGAGGGACCAGCAACATAGATATCTATGCACAGTTGTTTATAATATGATGAATGTAACACATGGAATGGTATAGCATGACCAAAAAGAAATTTAGCAATTGATGATTCAGTCATATCTTGTGCTTGCAAATTAAATTAATCAGCAATATTGGTGTCTCTCTTTATCTGCCTTGTCTTTCCTTTAATAGAAGTAGGAGTGGGTGTGGCGCATTCTTGCCTACGAGAACAATCAGCCATTGACAAACTAGCTCACACATTCTCTACTGAAGTCCTTGATTTTGATGCCTCCCGCTCCATGTGCAATCTAACTAGCTCAAGCTTTTTTGTTTGTGTTATTTTCTTGTAACCTTTCACCCCTTAACCAGCTATCCACAAGAGATGGCAATAAACTCTAGTATAACTGACAAAATAATGTTTGTGGCACAAATGGCAGTCCCATTTTCTACTACCCTTAGATATTTTTGTTTAATCTCTATCAACTCTTGTAGCAAATTGTATGAGAAGTTGAATGGGATTGAATGGGCTTTTGCTAAGTCTTAGAGGGCACTCAAATGGGTTAGTGGTTGCTTCCCTTACGAAAATCAAATTGCTTGAAGACCACAATGCCTACCTTAGTACAAGGTGATATTTCTACAATTCCAACGTCCATACTATCGCTACCTGCCTCTCTTTCATTGCTGCTCATGATTTTCAAATATCAAATCGAATTGCAAGTAAACCAAAAAAACTCACAATGCCCTCCTAATGTGTTGCAAAACTTGGAAAATCTAAAGTAAATAGCCAAAAATAAGTGGAAAATGGAAAACATACCTGTAATGAGCCCAAGCCAGCTCCCACTACTCAATGTTGATATTGTAGTTTCTCTTTTTTGGCTTTAATATTTTTTAATTTTTGGATATAATAGTACTGAATTGTAAACACAGTTACAACTAATATGCCAACTTTGAATGAAGACTTAATTGCAATTTCTTGATACAATAAATCAATGGCTGTAAGAATGTGAAGTTTATTAAAAGGTGAGGAACTTGTGATTCTCAATCCAAAGACCAATTTGCAGCAGTGGCACGCTTTGCAATAATACATATCCACACACATCCAAAAATGCAGCTCACAATTTGAGTCCAGTCACTAGCAGAAAACACACTCTCAACCAACCATTTCTCCCACACCAGACACGGCTATAATACTGGGAATGGTGGCTAGGTAAACATCAAGAATGGAAGTAGTAAGAGCACCCAAAATTTATCATGTCCCCAAATTTTAATGTAATTTTTTAAATTAAATTAATTAATTTACTGGTCCCAAAATTTAAATAATATAACGACCTTTAATTAGTTACTTTAATTAATTAATATGGGGCCCAAGTTAATATTTGTATTTGTGGTTCCGATTGATTTAATATATCTCGGAACTATTTTTATTTTAGTTTCCATTTGTAAGTGTTGCCGTCGACTATCTTTGTACACCCTCAAAAAGGTTTTCCTTGACGGGTATTTAAGCACAGCTTGTAGGTAGTCGTAGGTATGCATTCTGATTATTTATTCTGTATTGCGAATTCCCATTGGGATTCTCTGTTGTTCACCATTTTGGAAGTGAAAGACTTTCCCTATTTGGTTTCTCTGGTTTTAGTGGGATTCAACCCTCACCCTATTTTGTCGCCTGTAACACTTCACTCAGATCTAGCAAATTGAAGCACAATCTTTGTAGCTAATGCATATATATATATGAAATTGTATTGAATCATTTATTCTATCATTTTATAGCATATTTGGTGAGTGTGTTGTCTTGATATCAAATACAGTTCGATCTCCACATTTCAAAAGGCCTCAAGATCAATTGTACAACCTCACAAGCGTATTGTACAACCTCCATCTCCACCGTACAGCTTCATCCACTGCTGCTCCCCGTACCTATCTGCTTCCTCACATACCGTACGGTCCTCTAACTTCACCGTACAAACTTATTACCTTCTCGTACAGTCACCAAGGTAAACAACAAAAGATTCATACACAATCTGCTTCAGCAATTGCCTACTGTACACCTTCCCCAGACATTGTACGGTCATACTTCCTGCCATACGGCCATCAAGATAATACCATACTACCTGAACCACTAGCCACCCGAAGCACTAACCTAAAGCACTGACTTGAAGCACTAGTCACCTGGAGCATTGACCCGAAGCACTGACCGGAAGCACTGGCCCGAAGCACTGGCCACCCAAAGCACTGAGGGATACTACTTGGAGCACACAACCAAACTACCTGAGGCACACGACAAGAATACCTAAAGCATACTACGAGACTTTATAAGGAAACTCTAGAACGAAACATTACAGTGATATCAGAGAAGAAACCTTTCAAGAGCATCTTTGAAACTTTCAGGAACATTACCGAAACCATTCTGGAAATCTCCAAAACTTTCAGGAACATTACTGAAACCGTTCGGGAGCATCTCTGAAACCATTTTGGAAATCTTTGAAACTTTTAGGAACATTACTGAAATCGTTCAGGAGCATCTTCGAAACTTTCAGGAACATTACCGAAATCGTTCAGAACATTACAATGGTATCAAAGCTGGTGATCTTGCTAGCCTGTTGGGATGATTCAAAGATTTTGGTATTTGGATCACACTATGGCGTTGGACAACAATGGAGAGTGGTGGTTGAAGGCACTACAAATGATTGGCAAAGAGCTCAGTGAGGGTATTGATCTTCCATTAGATATATTGGAAGTTTGTTTGTGTCAGGTGAACCAATTATCTTCAAGATTTATATAGAGAATCCTTTCGCCGATTATGGAGGCCTTAAGTCAACCCAAGCTTTTGAGACACCATGACAAGTATAAAAGATTAGCAGTTGCAAAATGTCATAGTGAGGTCTCGAGAATTTCGGCTCCTAAAGCACCGTATGATGATAACACCATGATAGAGATATTGCAATTGATAGTTGACAGCTTTTAGAGTCTCAATGACTTCAGTACTGACCCTTTTGGTAGGAGATCTACAATATTGGAGAATTGTGCAAATGTCAAAGTAAGTAACGTTCTCTTAGATCTTGAATTGCAAAATTTGGTCCATGATATGTTTCATCACTTCTTGGTCACCATTAAGGAAGATCATGATACTAAGATTTCAGTTGCTATGGAGAGTCTCATGATTTTGTGCATTAAAGAGATGGATGAAATATCCCAACCCATCACATCTATGTTATGAGTTGTTCGTAATCTAGAATGTATTCCCTCTATAGTAGCATATAGATTGGTCAGTAATGTTTTCAAGCATTGTGAAGAAAAACTAATATCTCATTTGCGCAAGTGGGAGAAAATGGATGACAACGATAAGGGTGATGCTTTAAACGAGGAGAATGAAGGCATGATTATAGTGCCACTCCAGGAGGATTTGCTAAATCTTTCCACTACATGAACATGGGGAGAACACCAAAAAAATGAAGAAGTTGCTTGCATGGATCTTGTGAAGACATGGACGGATCAAGTTGTGCCCATTACCGAAGTTGTGCTCGAGGTTGTGTCTGTCATGGAGGTTGTGTTGTTAAGGATGTGTGCTTGTCACCGAAGCAATGTCCATCATCGTGGTCTTGCCTGTCGTTGAGGTTGTATGTCTGTCACCGACATTGAGTTTGTATCCATTGTCGGGTACGTGTCCCTCACTGTCATCATATTTGTCAACATTGTGCTCGTCAACAACGCCGAGTTTGTGCCTGTCACCATCATGTTCATCCCCGTTGTGTCTATCACCATCGTGTCCATCAGCATTGAGTCCATCACTGTCATATCAATCACCGATGCCAAGTCCGTGTCCGTCGTCAAATTCATGTCCGTCAGTATCATCGTGTCTATTACCATTGTGTCTGTCATCGTCATGTTCATCACTGTTGTATATGTCACTGTCGTGTTCATCACCATTGTGTCTATCACCACTGTGTCCATCACTGTCATGTTCGTCACCGACATCAAGTTTGTGTCCGACACCATTGTGTCCGTCACGAACGTCGAATCTGTGTCCATCGTCGAGTTTGTGTCTGTCACCACTGTGTTCGTCACCGAAGCCAAGTCTGTGTCCATCGTCGAGTTTGTGTCTATCACTGTCATGTCCCTCACCGACGTCGAGTTCATATCCATCACCGATGCCAAGTCTGTGTTCATCGTTGAGTTCGTGTCCGTCACCGATGCTAAGTCTGTATCCATTACCGTAGTTGTGTCCGTCGACAGCGTCATGGCTGTCTCCATCATCATTGTGTGTCTGTCATTGTGGCTGCATCGGTCGCAATAGCTACGTTTGTCATCATTGAGTCATTGCTCATTGTCGAGGCTCTATCCATCATCGAGGCTTCAACTGGGATTTTGTGTGCCATTGAGGTTTGATCTGCAACTAAAATTTTATATGTCGCCGAGGTACTCTCTGTTGAGGATTTTTCTACCAAGGTTCCCTTTACTAAGGTACTCTTTGCTGAGGCTCCCATCATAGCAACACCCTTCATTGAAGCTCCTATCGCTGAGGTAATCACAGTCGAGGCCCCCTTCATCGACATTCTCACCACTAAAGCTCTCTTCGTCAACATTTCATCCATCAGGAATATAAGAGTGATCATTGTGGTTGTGCAAGTGGGTTTGTGCCAGCATCAGTGTCTAGGTGCATGACCATACCCAAAGAGACTTTTGAACATAAAAAAGATTTCATCAATTTGTGTCATTGGGATCCTAGTGAAGGCTACGACAATGTTTATATTAGAGTGGCATAGTGGATGCTTAATGAAAGTGGGATGCAAGGGAGGTTTGATGACAATTCACTCTTTTCGCCTGTGTTTGGTTTGGGATCTTGGTGACTCAGGATACGATAATATTTATATCAGAGTGGCGAAGTAAAAGTTTGAAAGCAATGTGGTGCTGCGGAGGATTGATGTCATTTCACTTGTCTTGCCGGCACATTTGATTTGGAACCCTGGAGCTATTGGTGTTTCATTAGATGATGGATTGCTTGAGGGCGAGCAATCTTTGGGCAGCAAGGATTTGTCATGTCCCCAAATTTTAATGTAATTTTTTAAATTTAATTAATTAATTAACTGGTCCCAGAATTTAAATAATATAAGGACCTTTAATTAGTTTAATTAATTAATATGGTGCCCAAGTTAATATTTGTATTTGTGGTTCCGATTGATCTAATATATCTCGGACCTATTTTTATTTTAGTTTCCATTGGTAAGTATTGTAGTTGGCTATCTTTGTACACCCTCAGAAAGGTTTTCCCCGACGGGTATTTAAGCACGGCTTGTAGGTATTCATAGATATGCATTCCGATTATTTATTTTGTACTGTGTATTCCCGTTGGGATTCTATATTGTTCGCCATTTTGGAAGTGAAAGACATTCCCTATTTGGTTTGTTCGGTTTCAGTGGGATTCAACCTTCACCTTATTCCGTCGCCTATAACACTTCGCTCAAATCTGGCAAATCAAAGCACAATCTTTGTAGCTGATGCATATATATATATATATATATATCTAGAATTGTATTCAATCATTTATTCTATCATTTTATAGCATATTTGGTGTGTTTTCTTGATATCAAATACAGTTCGATCTCCACATTTTGGAAGGCTTCAAGTTCAATCGTACAACCTCACAAGCATATGGTACAGCCTCCAAGTGCAGTCGTATAGCCTTTAGGCCCACCATACACCTTCCCCACACATCATACGGTTGTACTTCCTACCGTACAACCTTCCTACAACCCCATCCATATGGACATTTAGCATTCTAGAACTCGCTATCAAGCACTTCGGGCAAACAAATTATTACACTCTGTCGTACGACCATCAAGAGAATACTGTACTACCTAAAGCATTAGCCACCCGAAGCACTAACCTGAAGCACTGGCCACTCAAAGCACTAACTCGAAGCACTGACCTGAAGCACTAGCCACCCAAAGCACTAACCCGAACCACTGGCCAACCAAAGCACTAACCCGAAGCACTAACCTAAAGCATTGACCTAAAGCACCGACCACCCAAAGCACTAAAGGATACTACTTGGAGCACACAACCAAACTACCTAAGGCAGGCGACAAGAATACCTAAAGCATACTATGAGACATCATAAGGAAGCTCTAGAATGGAACATTAAAGTGGTATTAGAGAAGAAACCTTTCAGGAGCATCTTTGAAACTTTTGGGAAGATTACTGAAACCGTTCAAGAACATTACAAAATTGACGTCAATTGCAGAAGCTTGCAGCCTCAATGCGTGGCAGCCAACCTTCAGATTTTGGGACGTTTAAACCCTTAACTACTCACTTAATTGCAGGGCCTAATTGTTTGGAATATGGGTGTGGTAATACTGATCAACCTGATTGCCTAGATGCCAATGCCAAAGACAGTGATTCTAGGAGTTATAGATGCAGAATCGAACCTCTCAATTGCAGATATAATTTTGTAATGAATCACCAGCAAAACCACATCTTCCAAGTCACAATCAACACAAAACTAGGAGACACCAGCAATTTTTTTAGAATTTAAAACTCCAACTACTCAGCAATCAATTTGCTCCTCAACCACAGTTGATACAGAAAGAGGAAGCACTAGATTTAAACTCTCAGATCAAAACCACTATACTTCAGCAGCGGAACTGCATTCACCAAGCCAAACCCTCCCAAAGGAAATAACAAAAGCAAATACACAATTAGAGGATCTCTTTGCTTCATGAAGCCTTCTTTTATAATGCAATTTAGCTTCATCAATACACCTTTCATTAAGGTAGCTTCCTCAACACCACATTAAATTAGAAGCTTTCATCAAATTCTTGTAAATAAATAACCTTCCAACGCATGGCTTCATGAAGACACTTTTCACTTAAGGAGCTTCACATTCTCAATTCCATTTTATAACATTAAATAACATAGAGTGCCTTAATAAATGTGAAGCCTCATTAATAAACTAATAATTTTGAACTCAATCAAATAAATGCACCAACTAAATGCAAAGATGACCAATTGTCAACACCATTAACTGTACTACCAAAAATGCCAACTACCCAAAATAAACTTACTATAAATAGCAAGTCTACAACTGAGACCCTCAAATCTTGCTTTCAGCTCACAAGGGTCACGATGACGAACTGAACTAGCCAACTGTAGGAACCTAATAAAAATGGGGACATTACAATACCTCTAATGAAGAAGATTTGTGAGCAAAAACCTCGTCTTGCAACTACTCTTCACTCCCCACAAGCTGCTACTCCTTCACAACCTATTCTTCCTCTTAGCAAATACATCGTCTTCCAAAATAGGAATATTTTTTTAAAAGTATGATGCACATGGACCCAACCACAAGAAGCAACCAGCTTAAAATAAAGTTTCTTTTTGGTTTCATGTGTTGCAGTTTTTGCTAGGCCATCAAGAATGGGAATCCATCCTAGGGATGGTTGAGGGACGACCAGGTTGTTCCTTGTATGGATTTCCAAACCCCCGATCCCCTTCAAGCTCCACTAAAAGTTTTGAGTATCATATTCTTTTTCTTGCAATTATGCAACAGCATGCATGATGAGAAAATGGCATCTCCATACTGTACTGGGAATGGAAGCAGGCCAAAAAGGCTAGTTCGCACGTCCCCATGGAGCATATATCAGAAACTAAACCACTATCACCTTTCTTGTTTGGCATATCAAAATACAAAGAGTGTAGAAGACTTTAAATAATTTTTATTTTATTTTACACCATTGTACCTTCAAGCACTAATTTCATAACCATGGGTTACAATACAGAAAGGAAAGGAATTCGTATATACAGATTTCAAGACAACAGTCCTAACATCTTCTTATTGCAAAGGAAACCCCACATCCCTCCATTTTGGCCTTGATTTCAAGATCTATATCATTTTAATATTGAAGATTTTCCCTCTGAAGAAATTTGTTTATCTCATAGTAGTTTACTTGTCCAATGCCACTTACATATCAAATTATAAATTGTGTCCAATGACAGTGTGTCACCAATAGAAACTACTATATGATTGTATACAAGACACTAGATGAATTTTCATTACAATATACTAAATGTACTTGAGAAAATTATAATCATATGTTTCACAAAATGTTCATCTATTGTTAGAAAAACATGGCATAACTTAAAAAAGGAGTTCTATTCCTTATTCTCTCTAATACAATGAATGAAATTGTATGCACAACTAAAAAAGCCCTGAATTGAACTTAAATTACAATATACTAAATCACTTGAGAAAAGTATAATCACATGTTTCATATAGCGTTCATTTATTATTACAAAATCAAAACTTGTCTTGAAAAAGGCATTCAATTCCTTGTTCTCTGTAATACAATCTATAAAATTGTGTGCATAACTAACAAAGCCCTATTATATTAGTATTAAATTGAAAGAGCTTTTGTGTGTGTGTATTTAAAAAACATACGACATCTATTTCCCTATAATAAAAAATAGATCACTATTTAGGCACAATATTCTAAAAATCTTTTACCTAATTTAAAATATTAAGATTTTAATTATATAAATTCTAAATTATTTGGAGAAAAAAAAGAAAAGAAAGAACTCAAAATAATGCCAAAAGTCTCATCTCTTCAATTGTTTGTTTATAATATTAGCTCTCTATAGTTTAATCCATACTTGCAACACTCAATGACTACTTTGCATGTCCCTGAACTAGCCACACTAAGTCAACTAGACTCATATTTTGAGTTTGACCAAGTCTTGCTCCAAGACTCACCAAGTCTCAAGTTTGGACGCTCAAATCATGAGCATGAACTTTGAGCTCTTTTGAACACTAGACATAATATTTCTTAAACAAATTTCACCTTTCTTTGGTCTTTCTTTTTGCTCTAGTTCATGCATTTCACCAAATGAAGCATCAATAAAACAAGAAGTTTGAGAAGAAATTTTTTAGAATTCAAAATTGGTCAAATCATGAAATAAGTGCTACATTTTTATTTTTTTATTTGAAAATGCAAAACTTGAGAAAAATGGCAAATGATATCGAAACAAAATTCTTTGCCCTTATTTCCTAACACTATTAGCTTGTATATGCATCAACTTTTATTAATTAAAAGCTTGTTATTTTTTCTTGCTATCGATTTTTTTCCATGTTAAAACAGCAAAGTCAAGTTAAATGAGGGGTAGAATAATCATGAATGGAAGTATGGGATACTTGGAGCCATCAAGGGCCAAGTCATTTGTAATAAATGCAAGAAGTTTATGACACAAGTAATTAATATATTAAAATATAAACTTGGTAAAATACCTAGACAAAATGGGAGCATGCCCTAAGGTGTCTAATGAAATTAATTTAGAGATGAATTCCCTACTTGTTAAGTTTGAAATGATATAATTAGAAAAATTAACTATGTTCCCTGGGGACACATCCCTCTAAAAAAAGCTAGCATTTTGGGGATGGGGACGTCCTCATCTCGGGGACTTCATTAGGGACTTGCATCTGTCCCCAATTTTTCAAAACACAAAAAATTTAAAAAATAAACAAAAAATGTCACTTTTTTGTCCCCGTTTGTTGTCCCCCGCCCCCCACCCCCCACCCCTATCCCCAAAATCGGCAAAAAAAAAAATTCTCTCCCGTTGTCCCTGTCCCAGAAACTCAAGGGAATGTAGGACAAAGGAAGGAATAGTATCAATGATGAACCAGAGTTTATCGATAAAAAACTTTGGATGGGAAGATAAACTGCTTAGTCATGCTAGAAAACTTCAACTACAAAAATCTTCTCTCTAGGGTATCCTGGTTTACTTCTTGTCCCTATTCAAAATTTCAAGTACGATGGCTGACAAACTGGACAAGATACAACACAAGTTTGCATGTTCAAGAACTGAAAAGAAAAAGAACTATCCTTGGTCAGCTGGGACACAGTCTACACTCCTAAGAAATATGAAGCACTGAGGTTAAGGAAAAAATAGCAATATCAATAGGGCTCTCAACTATAAAATGGCTTGAACGTTGATTATGGAGGTGGAAGATTGGTGCATCACTATGAGGGCTAAGTATATACAAGGGGGATGCTTTAAGGAGAGATTCAAGGATGCAAACCTCCCTCAAGCTCCAAAATTTGGAACAATATTATCAAATGCAAAACTCTGCTACAAAAAAGCCTAAAATGGCACCTTGCGAATGAGGAGAAAATCAGATTTTAGAAGAACCAACTCAAACATTGTTACCCCCTTGGACCCTACCAAAAATTATAATATTTGCAACCTACTGACCCATAGATTGGGAGATAAAGTGGAGGCATACATTAGCAATAGGAGGTGGACTAACCTAGCACAACTTGTGAATAACAATCAGGGTTTGCACATCACTGCTCAAGAGCTAGCTGACAATTTGGAGCACACAAGAATCCCTTAGTCTGACATTGAGGATAGGATTCTATGGGCCCCCACTTCCTCTACCATTTTGTCAATTATGTCGGCTTATGATCTCTCTTTAACCTTCTCCAATACTAGCCAAAAATGGGGCAAAATTTGGGACCTGCACCTCACTCATAAAATAAATTCATTCTGGTGGACCCTCCTACATGGGAAAGTCCTTATCCATGATAACCTTGTTGTGTGAGGTTTTAGCTTAGCCAACAGATCTATTATGTGCAGTAAAGAAAAAAAGACAATCAACCACCTCTTTATCCACTGTGATTTTGCCTCTTACATCTAGCAACACACTTTCAATAAGTCGGAACTTACTTGGGCAATGGATGTGGATCTCAAACAATTTGTAAGCTGGCACAAATTTTCTAAACACCCTCTCATCCACATACTATGGAAACTCATTCCCCCTCACATTTGTTGGCATATTTGGAAGGAGAGAAATAAAAGGGTCTTCAGACACCTGGAAAGCTCCCCCAAAGTCACCCTTCAATTGGGTCTGTGGTTGCTATCGAAGAATGTGGCTACTAGTCAATGGAAAAGCCTTAACTCCCCACCTCTCTTCAAAGGATATTGGGGTTGCTAAGGATTGGAACCTCCTCTAAGGATTTGACAGGCTTGACAACACTAAAAGGGTGGCTAGAGCCAACACCAAGTGGTCTCCATTCCCAATTGGATGGTATAAACTTAACTTCGATGGGGCGGTTAGAGCAAAGCGACAGGCAAGTGGAGATATTCTAAGGGATCACAAAGGAAGATGTATAGCTGCCTATGTGAGGCCTCTAAAAGATCACATGATTAACCACGTTGAGGGTATGGCGCTTCTATGGTAACTAAATATTGCCATGTCTATAGGGATCACTAATATTGAAACACAAGATGACTCTAAGGTCATCATTCAAGGCATCCAAAGAAGGCGCAATGTTGGGTGGAAAGTTTGCACAATTCTTGATGATTATGCCAGCTTGCTTCTAAGATTCTAGAACCATAAATGTGGGCACATTTATAGGGAGGGAAATGCGGTGGAAAACTCTATGGCTTCCACTAGGCTTCAAATGGAAGGGTTAAGATGGTGGGCGGTGGTAAATCAGCTTCCAGAAGACACAAGGATCCTAGTAAGGAGGGAGGAACACATGGGTATTTGTTAACCATGCATAAGATCAATTTGAGGATTACGTGGCAAGGGAGAAAAGGTATTGAGGGTACCCTTTACCTTATCTCTAGATCTTTCATATTCCAAAAAGGCACCTGGACGATTTTAATTATTAACAGGAAAGGCAATCCTGAGCTCGATCCATGTGTGTATTAGCATCACACTATAAGGATTTCACATCATCAAGGCCGGATATTGAGCAATCATAATCTCATTGCTCCCAAAAAGGAATTTAATACAGCAAGCAAGTTGAGTAACATGGTAAAGAACCCAAATTGACTCGGACTAGATATATGTGAATTTTTTGTGTGAATGTTTGACTTGAAAGTTTAGATCTAGAAATGTTAACTTTTTTTTTCCCAAACTGACCATAAAGATCCCACTAATTATGTAATGATCCCCGAGAAATAGGGCATATAATTGTTTGATAGAATAATTATGATTCATTAAAAAATTTCTAAATGTTAATTATGGGAGGAACAAATAATAAATCCACTTCTTACAATAATCATCCCTTATTTATCAAAACTAGATCCATTTATTTAAGCTAAAGATCTAAACAGAGTAATTTACCATTGTAATGAATTATATAAGGAATCATATAATAAATAATATAATAGTATGTTATTGTAGTACTTTGACTATAATGAATCAGAGTAACATTAATAAATTATAATCATGAATTCATTATCAATTAGAACAATAATAATTTAATCATCATAACAAATTAATTATCACAACTTAAGCTAATTAATAAATATTTCTACTATCATAATATGAATAACTAAATTAAATAAACAAGTGAATCATTAAAAAAAATTGAGTCATGACAGACTAGGAAGGCACACAGGAAAGCATATTTTTTACCTTCTTAGGCTTCCGAACAAACAAGTAATACTATCTAGATTGGCGTAAGGGACTCTAGCACATATATCTGACTCAACATTAGCACGAAGATAAGGGATAAGGGAAAATAAGCCAATTAAAGCATACTCGGGAATCGATTAAGAAGCACAGACGCACAGCCAATTTAGAAATAGAGGAAACCAAGATATCTAACATTTTCTCCGAGGAAGAGTAGGAACGAGTACTCTATCGCAGTCAAAGATTGAGGGCATCCATGTCTGAATATCTCAGCGGAGTATATAAGAAAAGTGAGCAAGACATTCCAAGAGTCTTATGCACTCAATTTACCATCCAAGCTTCCCAAATCATAATCATGTGGCCAAGACAAAAAGGTCAGCGGTTACCAAGAAAAGGACCAATCACAGGAAAATTCATATACAAGGAGACTGTTGATGTTTAAAGATCATATTTTGCAAATGTACTAACATTGCCATTGTTATTGTTGTGTTTCAAATGCAGATTTGAATCTCATATAAATATGAGAGGAGACATGATGAGACATGTCTCTATAGTTTAATCATCATTTAATAAAAATAATATATCAACAAAACAAAAAAATGTAAAACTACATATATATATATCACTTAACATGGATAAGTATATGTAGGAAATGATGGTTTACCAATAACCAAAAAGTATCTTAGATCGAATCAATCTGACTGAAGCTACAACCATAACACTCCCTCTTAGCTAGAGAGGATTTGTAGAACACATTATGCTCTCAAGCATATGAAGAGATGTCATCTTAGTATGTTATTTCTAGAATGGCATATTTAAGGATATCAACATAAATCCATCAACTTAGATGTTAACTTTCAATATAATCCAAAGTATGATTCAACAAGAAATATCAATCATATGATATTCATCATACGTATATTCTTTTGGTATGTGCACTGGCATCAAATCCTTGACACCTACCAAAAGAATATATTATATCCTAGAAGGATATGTGTTATCTGATTTCCGGTACTCCGAGACAACTTAACGAGAAATCACAATGTCATGGTCTCTACTATGACAAGTATCAAGATCTTCAGCACTTCAGGACAACTTAATGAAGTCTATCATGATAACAAGTCTACCAATTATAAGATTGTCACCTTAAAATAGTTACCTTCTATTTATATATGTCAATGAAAGATTGTCGCCTTTCATTACATAACATAAACGAAAATAGTAACCACCATGAAACAAGTCAGAGGGTGGTACAAGGGCTTTCACCTCAATACTCTCTCACAGAGAAGAATGCATTACAAGGAATTTCACTTCGAACTTTTCCCTTATAGAGAAGAGATCACACATCAAATTTCTCCCTCTAACCAACAATCCTAGGAAGTCAAGTCCTCTAGTTAGTCCCTTAGAGCTATCTTTGCCTAAGGATGCCTGTTGAACTCCCTCTGAATCTGATATCGATCTTCCTAACTTTCAAGTGATAAGTCATTACTTCCTCATGATGTACACAGGAGCAAGCTCATAATCTCAAGCAGTCTCACACATGTATTCCTAAACCTTCTTTGAGTATCAATCTTCTAAGCTCTTGCATTGCCTTTGAAGAAGAGTCATACTCCCTCTTAATGTAGAAGAATACTTATAATCTCAATCATTAAGAATATTTGCTTCAAGAGCCTCACTTTATCCAGTCGGGCTATCAAATGACTAATGAAATCTAGATCACAACTTCTTTCGAGCTATTCTCATAAGATTGAGTTTGCACAATATTTTGGTAGCATGTGTAAAGTGCCAACCTTGTTTTCCTACAAGAACATCCTCAAACATAAAGGAAAAGTTCAACGCAAATAGCTCTTATTAGTATGTATAGAAACACATAGATTAATATAATACTCAAATATATGAAATACTTATCTGCACATAGATGAAAAATCTCCCCTCTAAAGATGGTTCAAGTGGGAATGGAACATTGTTTATCACTTTCCTACCCCACAATGTAAAGTTCTCACTCTTGATTTCCATGTGGCTATAAGAATGTTTTCGATCGTCTCTTGATTAATTTAACTTTGCACGAGTCTTTGCAACAACTACACCATTTTGTCAAAGTAGGGAGTTGTGAATTCTTATTATTTCCATTGCCTCTAGACTATCACATCAAATGTCATTCTAAGCTCGTGTATTAGTCACATGCTTCCCTATCCTTCGAATGAAGGGCACTAAGTTTGTAATTCATCAATTATAGTCTTTTGATTAGGGAATATAATCTCATAAGTGTTATCAAAACTTCAATTATTTGATATCTTTTTTTTGACACCCACAATTTATGGTGGCCCACTTCACGCAATTCATCATGAGTTGCGTCTACATTATTGGAGGTGAGGATATCAATATGGATCACATTATATACCATGTTTAATCTAGTTTAATTCACTCTTTGTCTCTTGTGTATTCGACAAGTATTCTCGAACAATTCTATTATATTCTTGCCTACATATAGAATAATATACAAGGTCCATGGTTCCACTATTGTGTGTGCCTAATGTTGTGACATTTAATCAACCTTGTACACTGGAATGCAAACATTACTAAACATGGATTTGGATCATCAACATCTCTTCAAATGAGAATAATGTTAATCAACTGCTTCATATGTTAGTCTTGATGTGAGGACATGGGCATAAAAATTTCCAAAGCATGCCACCGTTTGTTCATAATGATTGGTCAAAATAATTGTACTAGGAAGTTGTGTGGAGAGAAGGGCATAACTTTCTAATGCCTTCAAAGAAGCTATCAGCCCTATCTTTATTTTCATTGAAAATCATTCAAATAGACATTGATATTGATAACCTTCTACCCGTGCAATAGGAGTAGCTTCCAACTCGTCGCAAAATCCTTATAACTTGTAGTCGCAGGCCTCGGTTTAGCACATCTAAACATATTTAGTAGACTCACTATCTAATCGAGGGTATTGATGGTGCTCAAGCAAAAACATTATTGTGTAAACAGGTTTTCGATGGTGTCGAAGCAAGATTCAACCCACAGGCAAAATATTGATAAATTTGACAAGCATGTGTAATGGCATTCCACTAGCTCTTAGAATGATTGCCTCTTATTTGTTTGAGCATGTCTCATCCTTCCTAGATATTTCTATTTGCCAACATTAATTGATATCCAATATATAGTTTTCTGATCTATTGTTGCTAATGAATCTATGGCAAAGATATTGATTAATATAGTCAACTAGTTAATATTCTAGTTGATGCCATTAGCATTGATAATATTGCACATACGTATAGATGCATAATACTCATCGGTTATATCTACCTTCCTCTTCTTATCTAATTTGTTATCACTACCTCTTCTGTCTTTGTTCCCTATGTGTATCTTCTTCCTATCACCATGCTCTATTAACACTAATTTCCACCCCATATGGTATGACTCCACATTGGACTAGATTCCTTTTGGTACTCCATATTTAATATGCAAAGAATCATTGTCGAAGTTTGCAGATTTTGTCTACTCAATTTTTTTATTGTGCCAGATATGTGCCTTCCTTACTTACAATCAATGGTGTCGGTTGTGATTTATAATTATTTGTTTCCAACTGAATAATGATTCTTTCTCTTTTTTCTCTTCTACCTTACCATGCATTTCTTGTATTTCTGATGTAGAGTTTAGTGTCAACTTTCCTCAATGGATTATTTATTATTACCGATCTCCTATCGTCTCTCCACATTCTTTATTATTGAAGTCGTGTTAACAACCTCAATATATGCAAAATCTGGTTTTATACTACAGAGATGGAAGTTGTTGGTAATCTTCACTCTAGTACGTGACTCACAATCCTCAAATTCCCTAAGAGGGATTACTATCTCAAACACAATTATTAACCTCTAATATCTTATAATGTTGAAATCGATAACCCTAACATTCAATACATTCCCATATTGGTACATCTAGTCTACACAAAATTATGAGGTGGTCATATGGTAAGTATTCAATATACTCAAGTCACAGCCAAGGATTCCCACACATCTTTTGTCTTTATCTATTGACAGCCAGTTTCCAATTATGTTTACCATCTGATGTAAGGTATTGAAAATCTATATTTCTTAACATTCATAATAATCCCATTACATTGTTCACTGACTGTGTATTCTCTATATTTGTATCGCTTTCTAAATAAAATACTAAATATTGGGTGCCCACTCTGTAATTGTTGACTGTTTATGTCAAATGGTATTAACGTTGAGCTGGATTCACGCACATGCGCGCGCGCGCGCGCACACACACACACACACACACACACATCATTTTTTCACTACGTATTTAGCATCTTTGGAAATGCTTAAGCAGACACCACCTTTGTTTATCATACATGACAGTCCTTACTATAATCTCCCTCGTCAATTTCTCCGTCGTATTAAAACACGACCCTTGTAATATTTTTGGATCTCCCCTGACTAGATCGCTGATGCTTTTGTCGTAATATCATTTCTTGTGCATGTATAGCTACTGCCTTGACTAAGATGATATCCCTCTTCCTCTAATTGTGCAGATATGTCTCGTTCCATCTAGTCTAGCCTATGTTGTCAAACTCCCTCTAAAATGTTCCTTTGCCATCGATTTCTTAGCACTAATGATTATAGGTTTATATTATAATCTTCACAGTTATTCTATGTCCCTTGTTCGTATCTAGTTTACCAAGTCAAATAATCAATTCCCTATTCCTCTTCTCCTGTGATTTTCAATTGCCTCCTTCCCAACTATAATGCTGACGATGAGGATGCTTGTTTGTATATGGTAAACAGGTTTCCAACACTCTATAATTCCTTCCATATGACTCCCAACGCTTCCTCCGCTCTTTCGTCACTTCTATCTGCTTGATATATTTCCCTGGGATTGTATGGCATTTTGCCTTCCATCTATTAGATTATTTGTCTTCATTTCTTGAGGTACATTTGCAGTTTAAATTGGATACCATGTTGATGTTTAAAGATCATATTCTACAAATGTATTAACATTGCCATTGTTATAGGTGTGTTCAAAATCCAGATTTGAATCTCATATAAATATGAGAAGAGACATGTCTCTATAGTTTAAAATTTAATAATAATAATATATTAACAAAAATACTAATATGTATAACTATATATATATATAAAATTTAACAAGGATAAGTATATATAGGAAATGATGATTTACCAATAACAATAATGTATCTCAGATTGAATCAATCTGACTAAAGCTACAACCTTAACAAAGGCAAAGGACAAACGTGGACATATTAAATACTTGATGTATCTATTAAAGAAGCAACTCCAAAATACATCAAAAGTCTACAATGAAAACAACTAAGGAAAAGAAGATACAGAGATGACTAATAGCAAGCCACCTCAAAAATATTAATATCATAAATTATTCTCAAGAAGAATTCTAATTGCAGAAAGCATTCATGAGATTATCAAAATCTAAATTCTTTTGGAATTATGTTAGAAATCAAAGGTCTATAATGATCTTTCATATTATCACATTAACGGAAGGGAAGGATCGAAGATCTCTGAAGGTTTAAAGGTCGGTCTACTGAAAGGCTTTTACATATGCATATGAAAGGATGAATATACCTATGGTTATTCATAATGCTTACAATGAGTAGAATCTCTCCTAAGAAGGATGGATACATCAACATGATTATCCATAAGGTCTTATTGAGTGGTTAGATTGTGAGGAGATCACACTTAGTGGAGAGCTACTCTAAGACTAGAATCCCTGGGAGGCACTCCCCCAGCAACTAAGTGTCGGATCACAACCTCTCTTTAAAAAGGGGTATTAAATGGGAATTAGAATTTTAGCTCTTAAATTTGCATATAAATTAGTTATATCTTACTTCTTTATCTTTGGGTACTAATGTATGTGTGTAGGATTACTAGCCAGGAGCTCTGGGATTGCTGACCAAGAAAAAGGGACATTACAGTGGTATCAGAGCAATCGATCTTGCCATCATGTGAACGACAATTTATACAAACTTACAAGAGAACTAAGAAGACTACAATGAATGAAATAGCCAATGAATTAAGAACCTTCATGGAACAAACCAATCAAACCCTCATGAGTCAAAACAAAAGATTGGATAAATCCAATCAAGCCCTTCTAAAAGCTTGCAAAATATGGAGAATTCTATTAATAACCTCAAGAATAGCTCTTGCCATGGGAGAAATATAAGTTCAAATGAACCAAATATTAATGAGTCATCATTTATTTGAATCCCAAGGCCACCCTTCTTACAAAGGGAAGAAATACCAATGGAAGTGGAAGGAATAGACCAACCCATCAATAGTACAGTAGATAATGCAAGAGCCCATGCAAGCATTGAACCTGAAATTAGGGATCTTATAACATTTGTGGAATTTCGTAGGAGTACAAAACACAAGGTCCCTAAAAGATCAACAAGGCATATAAACAAAGATCTTAAACACAATGTGAAAAAAGTGATCCTACCCAATTTTGATGGATCAAGAAAAATGACAGCCCATGCATGACTCCAAAAATTAAACTCCTATTTTACTCTTAGCCCAATGACGGAAGAATATGCCATTCAATTCGACATACTCCACTTAGAGGAAGCATCACATTAATGGTGGCATAGTGGGCTCCTCTCCCTAGGGCATCAAAACATAACATCTTACCAAGAACTCTCTCAAAAGCTTATCAAACGATTTGATCAAATCGAACCTGAATGGTACTTCAAAGAACTAACCCAATCAAAACAGCATGGAACAGTAGACGAATTTGCAAATGAAATCCAAAAACTTTCAGTCATTGTTCCTGACTTATCCCGAAGAAGGTTTACATATTTATCTATGGAAGGCCTAAAAGATTCTATTAAAAACATAGTCAATCCTTTAGAACCTCAAACAGTGGAAGAAACCATCCAAAAAACCAGAAAGGTGGAATCTCATGTATCCAAAGAAAGACATAGAGCTTATCCTCCTAAAACTCCAAATAAGCAAGAAAGATCAAGAAAAGAAAATAAAGATAAAACATGTTACTTTTGCAAAGAACAATGGAATACAAGGCACTGATGTCAAGCTAAAGAAGCAATTAGGAAGAGAAATGAATTATCTAAGATAGGTTTGTGTGTCAAATGCAAAGAACCTTGGGCACGAGACCACCAATGTAAAAGGGGGAAACTATATAAAATGGAAGAAACTAGTGAAGATGAAACACCAATCAAAAGAATAAAGGTGGATGAGAAGGAATTTGGGACACTAGCGGTGGTAAACCAAGAAAGTGGAAAGAGACCTATTCGTGTCAAAGGAACATTAAAAGGCCAAAAAAGTAATTGCATTAATAGACTCGAGGGATTCTCACAACTTTGTCAGCAAGGATCTAGTAGCAAAGAGAAGGTTAAAGTCTCAAAGAATCAAAGGCTTCAACATGATAATGGATAATGGTACTACTGATCAATGCATAGAGATCACTCCCCAATTAGAGATTACTCTAAATAATTATACTATAAAAGCAGGAATTTTTTGTGGTGAAATTACAAAATGATATTGTCCTTGGAATGCCTTGGATTGACTCCTTAGGGCATTTTGCTATAGATAACCTCAAGCTGGAAGTTAGTTTCAAACACGAAGGAAAACATATAACATTAAAAAGATTACATAATGGATCCCCCAAAGTAATGTCTTGCAATAGAATAGAACATATCCTTCAGCATGACCAACGAGATTGGATAGCAAAACGTATGGTTTTGCATAAATCACCCACTGATGAACTTATGATTCATGCAATTATACGCCCCACCCTAAGAAAACATAAGCAGATCTTTGAGAATATCCCTCTAGAACTACCAACCAAAAGGGGTTAGGAGCATTCCATAGAATTAGAGGAAGGAGCCAAACTAGTCATAACCAACCCTTCTAAACACCCACATAAATACAAAGAGGAAATTGAAACAAACTAATAGAGAATTATTGGAAATGGGACACATTAAACCAAGAAGAAGCCCATTTGCTTCTTCAGTAGCATAGTTGCAAAACTTGAACTTGGCAACAACTTGACAAGCCCCTTAAAAGTTTATTCAAGAAAAAATAGGCCATTTAAAAAAATTAAAAAATTAAAAACTCGGGAACCTAAAAAACCGCTAAAATTTAAATCAAATATACATTTTTTTGCAAATTTCAATGCTAAGATGCATCTAATGATTTAATTAAAAAGAACACAAAAGAAACAAGAAGAGTTCAGATATATATAAATGCATAGTGGGTACAAAATCACATTCTCATGCAGAATGCTGATGGCGTGAAGCATAATAGTAAATAGTTTGTGTCAAACTAGAAGTAAATACATCATTACAATCACATCTTCCTCTTCCCAGCTCTACTAGAATACTATAATTCTCTATTTTACATAATATATATAGGCTTTTTGCCTTCTATTTTTAAGAAAAAAATTAAAATTAAAATAATAAACTTTTTTTTTAAGAGCTTTCTAAAAAACTCGCCAATTTTTTGCAAAAACTCTGGCAATTAATTGGCGATTTTTTCTCTAGCCAAATCACGATTAAATCTAGTAAAAACTCGTTGGTCACAAAAACTCGGTGATTAGTAGAAACTCACCGATTTTTCAGGGATCATGCCAACTATGCTCAGTAGTACTCGGTAAGGAAAAGGATGGAACTATGAGAATGTGCATTGATAACAGAGCCTTAAACAAGAAAACTATCAAGAACAAACACCCAATTCCCTGGATAGATGCGTTGATGGATGAATTACATGGTGCTTGGTATATTTCAAAAATTGATCTAAGATCCGGATATCACCAAATCTAAATGAGGAAGGAAGATGTTCCAAAAATGGTACTCAAATGCCATTATGAGCATTTCAAATTCCTAGTACACCCATTTGGCCTCCCAAATGCCTCAGCTACTTTCCAATCATGTATGAACTATATTTTCAAGCAACAATTAAGAACATTCCTCCTCATATTCTTTGATGACATTCTCATTTATAGTAGAAGTTAGGAAGAACATTTGCAACATATTGAATAAGTCCTAAATATTTAAGAAACCAGGTCATTATATGCCAATTTTGAAAATGTGAATTTGGGCTAAGTGAGATTTTTTACTTGGGACATAACATTAATGCAAAAGGAGTAAGCATAGTTGAAGAAAAGGTCAAAGTTGTTAAAGAATGGCCGAAGCTGAAAACTCTAACCCAACTCCATGGATTTGTTGGCTTCTGCAGGTACTACAGATGATTCCTAAGAGGGTTCTCTAAGAATGCAGCCGCTCTCACAGGCTTAACTAAGAAATATGTTTTCTCATGGAATGAGAAGGCTCGGCAAGCATTTGAGTGATTAAAAGAAACTATGAGGTCATGTCCTATTTTAGCCATACCTGATTTTACGATGCCTTTCGAGTTACAATGGGATGCATCAAGGAAGGGATTGGAGGAGTCCTCATGCAAAAGTAGCATCCTATAGCATTTGAGAGTCGCAAACTCACAAAAGTGCAAATACTAAAGAAATGCTGGCCATAATGCATGCCTTACCCAAATTCCAATAGTATCTAGTTTGTGGGAAGCTCCTTGTGAAGACAGATCATAATAGCCTACGTTTCTTCCTAAGCCAGAAAGATCTTAATGACCAACAACAAAAGTGGGTAAGCAGGATTTAGGCATATGATGTTGACATAGAGTATGTGAAAGGGGTAAATAACGGAGTTGAAAATGCTCTATCGAGACATCCCCACCTTAATATGGTTACTAGTATTTCAAGAGATTGGAAGGGAGATACCATTGCTAAGAATGCAAAAGACCCTAAAGCCAATGAAATATTGGAAGGAAAAATTCCAAATTAAGATTTCAAAATCCAAGACGATATGATACTTTACAAAGGCAAAGTGTTTCTAATCCCTCAGTCAAAAATTAAAAACACAATCTTAATGGAGTATCATGCTAGTCACCTATCCAGCCATCAAGGGTATTTCAAAACATAAAAACAAGGGAGAAATTTGCTTGGAAAGGTTTGAAGAGAGATGTCCAAAGGTATGTACAGGAATGTATGACATGCCAATAGAATAAAGCAAAACAAGCACATCATGTAGGCCTCCTACAACCCTTACCCATTCCTAATCAGAAATGGAAAAACATTTCAATGGATGTCATAATTGGGTTAACCAAAAAACAAGGGAAAAACAATATTTATGTGGTGGTGGATAGACTAACTAAATATGCTCATTTTTTTCCAGTTACCACTGAATCATCAGCACATCAAATGGCAGAACTATTTTTCAAAGAAGTATTTACACTCCATGGTCTCCCCCAAAATATAATCAGCGACAGAGATAGTAGATTTCTTAGTCAATTTTGGTAAGAATTATTCAAACTAGCAAGAACCAGTCTAACTCCTAGCACAAGCTACTACTCCCAAACAGACGGAAAAACCAAAATAGTAAACAAGTGGTTAGAAGGATACTTAAGGAACTACATATCAAGGCAACAAAAGGCATGGATCAAATGGCTAAATCTAGGTGAATTTTGTTATAGTACAACCCACCATACGCCCATTGGAATGACCCCATTCAAAGCTTTATATGGCCATGAGGCCTCTACATTTGGTAGCTTGACTACACAGGACAGCAGAGTACCAAGTGCCCAACTTTATTCAACAAAGCACAAATATTTGAATAGCTCTAAAAGAGAACTTACAACAAGCTTAGAATCAACAAAAGATCCATGCTCAAAGGAACTGCATTGAAAGGACATTTGTTGTTGGAGATATGGTATTCTTAACATTAAAATCATATAAACAAACATCAATTAAAAGGAATGAAGCAGAAAAACTCAAACCGCAATTTTATGGACCTTATCAAGTACTAAGAAAAATTGGAGAAGTGGCGTGCGAGCTCCAACTTCCTGAAGGGAGTATGATCCATAATGTCTTTGATGTCTCAAAGCTCAAAAAGGTACTAGGGAAGCAAATAGAACCTTGTGCGGCACTACCCCCACTTGATGACGAAGGACAACTCATTCTTCAACCTGAGATTATCTTAGCTACTCGAGAAAGGAAATTGAGAAATAGATCTATTAAGGAATAGTTAGTCCAATGGAAGAATCTACGCAAGGAAGATGCCACATGAGAAAAGGAAGAAACTATCAAATTGCTTTAGAACAAGCAAAATCGAGCAGGAATGACCCCCAAGAAATAGGGTAAATAATTGTTTGATAAAATAGATATGATTCTTTTCCATAATTCTAAATGTTAATTGTCGGAAAAATAAATAATAAAATCAAATTCTTATAATAATAATCCCTTTTTATCAAAACTAGATCTAATTATTTAAGCTAAAGATCTAAATAGACTAATTTACCATTGTAATGAATTATAGAATGAATCATATAATAAATAATGTAATAGAATGTTATTATAGTACTTTGACTATAATCAATGAGAGTAATAATAATAAATTTTGATAATGATTTTAATATCAATCGAAATTTTAATAATTAAATCATCATAACAAATTAATTATCACAACTTGCTAATTAATAAATATTTCTCATATCATAATATGAATTGTTAAATTAAATAAACAAGTGAATCGTTAAAACAAATCTAAACCACAATGGTCATGACTCATGGGAAACTTTGCCTATAAATGCACAGTCACGACAAACTAGGAAGGGATGCAGGAAAGAATACATTTTACTTTCTTAGGCTTTTGAAGAAATAATTAATACTGTCCAGATTGGTGTAAGGGACTCCAGCACATATACCTGACTCAGCATTAACAAGAAGAAATACAATTAACAATAAGGCAAAATAAGCGAATAATTGAAGCATACTTAGAATCGATTAAGAAGCATAGACGCACTGCCAATTAGAAACAGAGGAAACGAAGATATCTAACTTATTCCACTAGGAAGAGCAGGTACAAGTAGTCCATCATAGTTTCTTGAACACTCTAAGTCGCATTTGAAAATCAGCAATCTTCATTTGCACGCATTCTCATGCGTTCCACCTTCACACATTTTCATTTCATTCCATCTTCCATTTTCCAGCATCATAACATTTCATTCCGCACTTTGTTCACTTTTCATCTTCATTCACTACATATGCATATGCATATGCTTTCTCTTTGAGATCACTTTATTGAATTTGTGAAGTCTTCAATCCATTTCCGAATCTTTGTTGCTGATCCAGAATCCACGTGTATGGAGATTCCTCTGATGATGTTTTTATGTTTTGGAATTTTTGTGTTGCAGTGCAAGCACAAGAAATGCCCTCACCATCAAAGTCCAAGGGCAAGATGAAATATCAATATGATAAGGAGTTAGCTCATGCAACTCCATCATCAGTTGCATCTATTCTTGATAATGTCATGGACACAAAGATTAGTCACGTAGATGTGGCTGATTTCCTGCAGAGAGTTGAAAATCCAATTGGTCACGAAATGAAGAGCAGCAAGAGAAGAAACATTCACTCCATGTCTACATTTCCTATGACAGCCATAGAACCTGATTTCATTAGCCTTGATTCTAAGGTTATTGAACAAATCTTCAAGGTTCCACATAAGGAAGATTGTGTAGATCTAACCAAGGAATCATCTTTGTCATGTTGCAATGAGAAGAAGGGTGATTATCAAAAATATGTCAACTAATACTGGTTAGACAATAAAAAAAACAACATCTTGAGACCGGTCATCGGTCTAAATTCAAACAAGAGTATGAAGAACTCATCAACCTTCTTAGCAAAATTTGTGGTCTCAAAGATTCTATTGATTTTGAGCCATGGATGTATGAATTCATTATTGAAATCATGGAGAATAGAGAATACATCTTTTGGGGAGAGTTGATTAGTACTGCACTTTGCTAGCTGATACTAAATGTAGGAACTTCAGCGCCCTTCTACATGAACTCCTACCTCATCTACATTGTTGCTACCATGGGATCTTTTTGTGGTCTTTTGACTAAAAGACATCGTCTTCAGACTCTTGTTTGGGATTACTATGACCAAATCACTTTGGCAAATAGTAAGTTTCGTTACAGAAGGATTCAAGATGTCTTTTGGGCATTTTTAATGCTTGTTTGATAAACACTTATCTGTCAAGAGGATATCTAATGCAACATGGGAGAAAGTGAACCAATATTATTGTATTTTCATCCAATTTCGAATTTTCACCTACTTGAGACTTTTTAAAGGTGAAACGTATACTTTACCTAGGTATGCTATAGATCGTATCATTCTAATGGAGCTAACTAGACAACTCATGGATGTGCAGAGTGATCAGCATTCTATGCATAGGCCTGATTTTAGTATTACTTCAATTAAACCCTTGGTGATCGGCAATTATTCAGTGAATTATGTGCCTAAAGCGAAGAACATAGAAGTAGAGTTGCAATTTATCCCCATGAAGAAGTTCAAAGCCAAATTGAAAGATCCCTGATAGATGCCCTTGCTGATCTTCTGTAGTTTTTAAATTAATAAACTATATTTTCTTGTGATTTCTTTGATGGTCTTTGAGAATAGACAGAAGTTGCAGAAGGTTTTGTTTTTATTTTGTGTTTTTTCATAGTTTTCACAATAGTAATGAATAATGAATAATAAACATGAGAGGAGACTGAAAATAAATAAGAACATAGAGCCAAATCAGAATTGTTATAAATCATACCAGATAGATTTCTGATTTATAAAGCCAAATAATAAATCCAATGCAGTTCCAAGGAGCTTACATCCAACAATGATGTCAAACTGCTACAAATGGCAGCCATAAGACTACAAGGAATCACGTCCCAGCTGAAAGAATCAATCTGAAACGCTGAAACCATAAATCTGCAACCTGAATCCACAATAAAGAATGGTGTACTCTATCCTTGATAGCAACGCACACTATCTGAAGAATTCAATGCCAATAACTACTGAGGGCTACATCCCAGCCAATCCAGAACCTGGGGTTTGCGTCCCAAATGAAGAATTGCTCTCTCAGAGCCAATTCACAAAAACAAGTTTTTAAATATGCAAAAGATAATAAGAAATTAGGGCTCCATCTCCTTATATCCCCTTCCAATTGTAAATTGAACCCTAAAGGGAAATTACACTTTGCCCTTTAAATAAAATATAATAAAATAACATTTTCCCAATTAAAGTCGTCCATGCTATAGGAAAAACATTACTTTATTAAAATTCCATAGCTGAAGGCACCAAAAATTCTACAGATAATAAAAATCATGTATAATAATTCAAGACCTTTCCAACGAGCTATAACACATAGGTGTACCTGATCAACTGAAGCCAAAATCCCCTTATTACTCCAAAATGGTTATATTATTAACCTTATTTTAATTTATTTAATCACCAACTTAGGAAATATTTAAATATATTAAAATATTTCCCAAATGGTCCCAAAAGGCCCAAAATGACCAATCAAACATGAATCTGACCTTGTCACTTGTCTGTGCCTGATGCCGGACAAGATGTGTCAACTGGCAGTCCATCCCTAAAATCTAGGGATGCTCCTAAAAAGTAGGAGACAGCCCCAATCAACCAAATTGAGTCCCAATGACTCCCCTACTGTGTGCACCTCGGAGAGAACTGTCACTGAACTAGGAGTTCCTCCTAAAAAATAGGAGATGCACTCTAAGTCTCCAAAACGTTCGCCGAGGTCTCCAAATGCCTCCTAGACCACTCCTAGTCAATCCCTACAAATTAGGAATCCCTCCTAAATTATAAGAAACTGTTGTCTCTGCTCCAAACTACTTGGGAAGCTCATGCATGACTCTCAAAGCCCCTGGGTTGGTTCCCTCTATGCTCTGCTGGCCTATGGGAACCAGATAATAGAGCAACCTTGCTAGAAATGTTGTCACTAAGGAAGGGGAGAAATTGGGGACATGACACAAATTTGATTTTGATTGCCGAGAGATGAATTCTCAAATGAAAAGGGCTTACACTCATGTTCATCAAATCGAGAACATTTGGATTGATATGAGGACAGAGCTTGACATCATGAAAATGGACTACTGCAGATTAACCCTACAGTAGATAATCGATCTCCACGTGTTGGAGATCCCTTCAGATTACCAAGTTGAAGATGATGGCAACATCCTTGATCTGAAGTTTCATCAACTCAACTTTGATAAGGAGTGCCCTTTTCCTATTCAGTCACAACAAAAAGAAGGAACGTCTATCATGGATAGATTTCAATCCATTCTAGTGAACACCAACAAATGGTTGAAAAATAAAGGCCTTAAAAGAGTTAATTCTAAGATGGGCTTGGATTGTGGAAGTTTTGGTCCTCCTAGTAGGAAGCCACAGTTGGAGATTGCAAGGAAAGATGGTGCCTCATCCTCTGATGCGAAGAATTCTCTCAAGTTCAAGTTGAAAGGTGGGAAAGGAGCCAAATCATCTCATATCTCTGAAACAATTCAAGAATCAAAGGAGGAATCGGAAGAGGAATTGGAGACAAAATTTGATAGAGAAGGCTCAGACGAAGAAGGGGAACTCAAGATCATATCTCCCACAAAGCTTGCACAAGCTCGTGCACCATCTATACATGATGAGCCTTTTCTGCATGACGTGGATGATGATGTGGATTCATTCTCCATCGTTTTTACTCCTATTCCGGCCTCGAAAGTCACTACAATCACTCTTCCTATCTCTTCTGATGCTCCTCGCATTCCTGCAAATGAACAATACAATCATTTGTGAAAGATCCCTGATGGATCTCTTCTACTGATCTGCTGTAATTTTATATTTTTAAATCTGTTTTTTCTGTTTATTTATGTTTTCTTGCAGAACTAGACAGAAGTGCAAAAAGGTTGGTTTGTTTTCTTTGGTTTTATAACATAGAAAGGAATAGGGAACAACAACCATGAAACAAGACTGAAATAAATAAGGTATTCAATAAAAATCAAAATTATTACAAATCGTACCAAGCAGATTTGTCTGAATTATAGAGCCAAGCAATAAATCCAATGCATTTCCCAAAGCTCACATACAAATTTGATGTCAAACTGGAAGGTGAAGATTGTTCTTGAATCCAGCATACATTTGGAGGTGAATACAAGCAATACTCTATATGCTGCAAATGGCATCCCACAGGCTACAATGAACCACGTCCCAACTGGAAAGATGATATGCTACGCTGAAACCCCAATGAGAATTGATGCCTCTGTCCTTAATCACCACACACAATGCCTAAGAGATTCGGTGCCCAAGATTGCTGAGGGCTACGTCCCAGCCAATCACTAACTTGTGATTTGCGTCCTAGACTAGAAATCGCCCATTCAGAGCAAATTTATAAACAAGTTGTCAAGTATGCAAAAGATGATCTCAGAATGAAGCTTCTATCTCCTTATAACCCCTCTCAATTGCAAATCAAACCCTAAGTGTCTCCAAGTGGCATTGGGTAGTGAAAGTGTTATAATTTCTTATTTTAAAATGGTCATGTTACTAGAAAATGACCTTTTTCCTCATAGACAGAAATTTGTTCACTAAATTGCCCTGAGACCAAAGAGAAAGATTTAGAGAATTTCAAGACCTTTCCAACGAGCTATCACACCATAGGATACGCATTCAGATGGGGCCAAAAACCCCTTATTACTCCAAAATGGCTAATAACTTAGCCTTATTTAATTATTAAACACTAACTTAGAAAATATAAAAAATATAACCCAAATAGCCACAAAATGCCCAACTGACATCACAAACCATAAAATCATCCTGTCACCTATCTGTGACTGAAGTCGGAAATCAAGGGTCCACTAGCAGTCTCATCCCTAAAATCTAGGGATGCTCCTAAAATTTAGGAAACAAGCCCTATCCCTCTGAACCCAAAGAGTAATCTCATGGAGACCCAACCTTGGGCAAGATCATACCTCCTAAAAAGTAGGAACTGCCTCCTAAAAACAAGGAACGTCTCCCAACTGTTCAATAACTGCCAAAACATCAAGTCCCCAACACTGAATAACCATATTAGGTCTCTATCCAAACCTGTCAGCCTACAAGACCCCATAATAAGATGACTCAGATGTCTCTGCTAGACTGGGCTAAAAGAGGGGACATGACAATTTGGCAAATGTGTTTGAGAATTTCCCAACTCTTACAAGTAGTCAAGTTTCCCAACTTGATACATCTTTGTCAGCTTTTGAGCTTTTCATGACAGAGTCCTCTTAGCATGTTCCTATGCCTTCAGCTATGCAGACTAAATATTGCTCAGTCACGACAGAAATAAAATCTAGATCAATACCACTGGTTTCCACCATGCATGAAAGTTTCAACTTGCCTACATGCTTGAGCAGAATAACAACAAAGAGAAGGAAAGTAGTTGTTCCTCTAGACAATCTCTCTGTTAAGGAGACCAAATCCAAACCTTTGAAAGATAAATATGTTTCAAGGATTTTTGGTTGATTTGGATAAGACCAAGTTTATTGAGGTTCTTGAGCCCCTGGTGGACAAGCCTATTGAAGAACTTACTTGATCTGATTATAAGTTCACCAAGGTTGAAATCAGGAAACAATCATGTTTAAGTTGTTTGAAGATGCTCAAGATGTATTGGCTAATGTATCAAAGAGAAATCATGAGCTACGGGAAAAGAAAAAACAACGAAAACAAGAGGTTTCTCGCATGAATGAGGTCATGCATCAATAATCTTCTCAGAGTGCAGTTATTGTGTCTCAAACATCCAAGGAGAGGAAGCTGATTGAAGCTACCAAGTCTTGGATAGGGGAAATCATCTCTGAAGGAATTCAAGCCATCACAGAGACATTTGCAGTTCTTATGCATGTCAAAGAGATGAATGAAATGGAGCGAAATTTAATCTCCTCCTTGACTCAAGAAGCGGATACTTTGAAGGAAATCATTGATGATTGGGATGAAATGGTCAAATTTGATCTAGATACCTTAGTCCCATGTGACATTCTTCTGTCATGTGAAATGTTCTTCAAATTTCAAGGGCTTATTGTTTATGAAGAGGAAACATTGAGGAAGCTGATCACAAAGTTGCAAGCAGCCTTTGGAAACTGTCAAGCAGTTGAAACAAGTGTTACTTGTGATTTGGAACAAATGTGATGTCAGGTTGTTGATGAATCTAGTGGTCTCATTGCAGTTGAAAGAGTAAGCTCAAAATATATAATCAGGATCAATGTTGATGTAGATTCCGAAGATTTTGGTTCACACACAATGAACAAGTTTGTCTTCTATAAATCCTCGACAAAACACTTGTTGGATTCTATGGCAGAAAATTTGAAAATTGTGCAATCAGCATATGCAAATGCAGTAAGGATCAAAGTCATATCAAAAACAATGGTGATTGATGATCTTCCTATAGCGCATGACATCATCGTCAAGTTCAAGGCACTGAGAAACAATCTTTGAGATTGTTGTTTTTGTTTTTATTTCACTTTGTAGGTTCAAGAGGATGCATTACATGAAAATATGGGATTACATGTAATGTGAGTTGCATGTAACCCTATAATTTCTCTTCTAGATTAGACTAGCTCAAAGTTGGTTGAGTTGCTCCCACTTTTTTCTCAACTCTTGTGCCTATATAAAGAAGTGCCCCCTCTCATTGTAAATCATCATCTTTTCTCTTCATCTTTATGCAAGAGAACTCTGGAGAAATTGTGCTAGCAGAACTTTGTTTGTGTAGCACTATTTTGATAGAAAAGTAACTATAAAGGAGCATTTGAGACTTAATTAATTGAGATTGTTACTTGTACAAGTTATAAGTTTTGTCTATAATTCATCTAAATTATCTTTGATTCGTGTTATCTTGTGTTATTGATACTTGTGTTCCTGATAATTGAATAGAAAAGAGTTAAGAAGCAATTGGAGCTGGAGCTTCGACCAGGAGCAATTGTGGAGATATATAGCTAGAAGCTTTGTTTGTAGCTTATACTTCCTTCTTAATTTGCCAAATAGTTAAGTTATTCTTACTTTTAGGGGTCTTTGTGCCCTAATTGTAAAGTTTTCCCATATAGAAGTACGACCGGATTTAGAGCAAAACCGGTACATTTTCAGCTAGCCTTTGAGTTAGTGAAATTTTTTGGGTATCATTGTTTCCAGCTCTTGATAGAAGTGTAGTTAAAGATTGACCATACCCATTACTCGCTCCACGAGTAAGTAGATTCTTTCTTGAAAGTTAAGAAGAAAGAATATTGGTAACACCTATTTTATAAAATCTCTCGACTTCTTGCTTACCTTGAGTTGATCCAAGGAACAGTGAGAAGGGGGAGCCTTCCCTTTAAGGTAGGAGAGACTCTATCTCACACACTATGGCTGGTCGTCCTATTTTGCGACAGAATTTTTACCCAATACTATTGGTTGCAAAATATCCACCCAACACTTACGTGCCATAGTTTTTATCTTTGCCTCTGTCGCATTCTTATAACTCCTAAAAGTAGAAAATAAGTCCACTTAGTGTGAATCTTGCCCAATAGTATTAGAACCATACATTGTATCAATGCACTTATAGAACCCTTCACTTGAAAAAATTAAAAATTAAAAAATTCAAATTGTTGGAAAATAGAAGATGTTATTTATGAAAAGATATATGTCATAAAGATGACTATAATGAGTAGTATTATATGAATCACCTCATCATCTTGAATTGATGTAATTCTACCAAGCCTAGGCATGCACTACTTTGGATTCAATGCATAATCATCCATGAGTAAGGGAGTGTTTATGCTGTCCCATCTATACTAAAGAATTGGCAAGATGTGCTCATTGTAGAATGCTAAAGTGGGGTCTCTCTCATGCACAACTACCCTCATCTAGCCAAGTATAAAATCAATGCACTCGTACACTTCTCCAACGCTAGGTACATTCCTGTCACCATATTTGATGACCTGGAAAACTAGACTAATGATAGACACTATGTAGTTTGCATCACTCTTCACTATCTCGTTCACCCTCCTCCCCTACTTTGTCTTGGACCCATCCCACCGATTCCACCCATTCATCATATGTAATGTCCCGTTTCTAGTCCTAAAGAATTTGGGACTGATTTCTATTGATTGCAAGTGATTTCGTTCTATTGTCACATTAACAAGGATATTTCTAAAAGGATTATATTGCCAAACACTAAGTCCGATTGGATTCTCAAGCTTTGGTGGTATATTCTCTAAGAGATGAAGATTATCCTTGATTAACTGGCAGTCATAAGTTGTGTATTATTATAGGACAAAGTGTTGTCTATGTTGCTGCTTAATAGTTGACTTCATAGGAACTGCTACTAACTCTCTATTGTCCTTCCATTGGTTATAAGGACATTTTATCTTAATCAATACATATGTCATCCATCATTTATCCAAATACCTTTGAAATATGGTATGATTGAGTTCCTGTTGGTGCATAAATTTATTACCTTGTGGCTTCAACACTAACTCTAATAGTTGAATTGTATTTTTCTATAATATATATATATATATAAAATGACTGGTCTGGGCACAATATCATATTTGGTATGGTACCGTGGATCACTTAATGCTTGCTTAATAATAATGGTGTAAGACGTATGATTTCCCTAGGCTTGCAATGCATGGGTTTCCCTATTCAAAAGGGTTCATGATATTACCTAATATTCATCTTGACTTATGTCTTGTTTTTATGGCTCTAAAACTGCCAAATGTAGATTCTTTCTATGGGATTTAATTTTGAATTTATTCACTGACGTTGTTTATTGGTATTGTTGAGTGTATCTAAAGTTCACAGTGACTATATCTTTGAAAAGGCTTATTCGAAGTGCGACTACTTTGATATTCATAAGCTCCAAAATTATACAGTTTGATACTTTTTTGCATGTCTATTTTTGATGTGGTCGATGACATTTAATTACGTAATGAGTGACTCCAAAAGTCGCGACCTTTGGTTGCAGAAAATCATTCTATATATTCAAGGTTATATAATATAATATTAGTACCATATTATATATTTAATAGGAATATTAATGATTACATTTTATTATCAGGTATGATATGTCTTATATTTAGTGATAATATTTTATTGTATAATATTACAAGATGATGTATTATATTTTTATTATGTTTATTATTTATTTATATTGTAATTTTTTTAATATTATTATCTATTTATTAAATCCTTCTACGAAGAAGTGGACATCACATCATAAGAATGAAATAGGACGCATATCTGGTCTCAACTGGTTTCAAAAACTCCTTTGCGAACCTCTTGAAGAGTGGTTGTGAAGTGTGGTGATTGTAGATATATTATATACATTTGCACATCTGTAGCATCGTTGGCCACCCCCTTAAACACGTCAATCTTCCCCATGTCCTTGAGTGCATTTTTCATGACACGCACACAACAAAATATCCACAAAAAATGTCTATATGCTACCTCAATAAGCCTCCATACAGCTTTACACGCGTTGCATCTATCACTACTTTAACCACATTTTGTGGCCCAGTCTCAATCGTTGTTTGAACGATGTCAATCTGAAAATAAACATCCTTTTGATACCATGTGCCTAAACAATCAATCGCCTTCAAAAATAATGTGTAATTTGAGAATGCAACTATGATATTGGAAAGTGGGCGATGTTTAATGTCCATCCACCCATCCATGATAATGCTAAATCCAAACTCCTCCTAAGATGCCCTCATGGTCTCCATCATTATACAAATCTTGATAGACTATTTATTCAAGATTATTGTCCTCAATTGTGCTCACCCAATGGCAAAAATGATGGTCCTCCCCTATTTTCTACCATCTTTATCATCTCCCTATGATAAGGAGATTGAGCTACATGAAGTGGCATGCCATTGGAATAAAAAAAAATCTCCCAATCGATTCCTCTATCTACTCTTTCATGTGCACATTAAGTAAATATGCTATGGAGTTAATTTCAGTTTGTAACTTGCATTTCCCCTTTCTTGGATTTGTTTCAGCCATAGCACTATACGTGGATGAAGGTGCTCAGGCTGACCCTAGCAATGTTGTTTCTCTCTGCTGTAATATAGGAGTAGAAATATGTGGTTGGCCCTGTATATGCTGCTCATGCAGCTTCTGAATACTCTAAATCTGTTGCCTACCAGTAGTAGGACTTGTTTTCAATCTAGTGATACTACTGAACCATTCTGTAGCACAGAAGTTGCATTTTTATTTCCTTGTACTGCCTCTTATTGGCATTGGGGTCGTTATCCTTGTTGCAAACTATCTAAGAGGAGATTTAGGATCAAAGTACCACTAGCCCACATTGCCAAAAGTGTGAAGGGACAATCTCTAGATGGTAGACCAAGTGGTGCACTGCCTATGGAACTAGTTTTCCTTTGTGGATCTAGCTCATGCTCACCCCCCTCATTGGTCTGATTATGGTTCATAATCTCTTTCTTTATCACTGATAGGTGAGGCAAAAAAAAAATGAGGCAATTATTGAAGATAAATCAATAACCTTTGGGAAACCCAAAAAAAAGAATTCAGACTTAATTAGAAATGCATATTTTTGTAAAATTCAATAAGGAGATGCATCTAATGAGTCAGTAAATGAGTAAACAAACCAAACGAGCTGATCTAAATATATATAAATGCAATATGTAACAAAAAAGCACCCTGATGTGGAATGTTGATGACTAGCAGCCATAGTTAGAGTCTTTGAACTCTAAAGAAAACTAAAAATACCAAATTATCTTTGTAAAAAGATAAGTAAATACAAATGTCAAGTACAAAATGAAACTAGTCTACATCTTCCCCTTCCCCTTCCTAGTTGCTCTAGTAAAAACTATGGGAGTGGGAGGGGGTCTAGCCTTAGTAGTCCATTTTGGTTGTGATTGTAACTTGTTATCCATCCTGGATGTAGCTGGTGTTTTCAATGGAAACGACCCCTCATCATTTGTTTCCTCACTCTTAGTGTCCTCACTCTCACTATCCTCTTAAATGTCAATGCAAAACCACCCTCCTCCATAGCATGCCTCTCCAAATCATAGATGTCATCCTCTATGAACAATGGAGTTGCTCATGTATTGTCCAATCACCATAAGGATCTATGTTATTCAGATCAAGTGGACCAGTTAGTGTTGACTATACCTTTCTTATGTGCAATCTAAGGTTATATTGCACAAAGACAAGCTTTGAGGCATTTCTGTGCCAACTTGTTCCTCTTCTTTGTGTGAATAGTTTCAAATAAGCTCCAATTATGCTCACAACTGGATAAGCTACATGGCAGAAACAAGATGCAAAAGGAAAGTTTTTTGCAGATTTGGCTGACAACTTGATTGCTTCCCATGACTCTTATACCAAAGAAACTTACTTTCAATAGGATTAAAAATATATTATAAATATCCTTTAACATTTTGCTGCAATATCTCAGCATGTTGACAGCAACAACTTGAAAGCGATTAACTGCTATTACTTTACAGGTTCAAATATGTTCTAATTACTGCTTTATAGTATTCAGTTGAGAATAAAACAGGCAGTAAAACAATTTTAGCTTCAAGAATGAAGAAGCAGACACAGTGTTTGTGATACAAAGTTATATAGCTGGTCACATGAATTTCTGTAAAGATAAGCATCCAGTTTGACCATAAAGAAATGTTATTGACATGGAGAAAAATTCTGATCTTAAAAGACCAATTTATGCATCTCCTATCCTAAGGAAACAAATAAAGACTATGTTTGATTCATATGAAAAAACCTGATACAGAAGGTATATCTTTCATGTAATCCCAATGGTAGATCTTCAATCAGTGTTGCAGCATCCTGACAGAAACATAAAAGTTGGCATCTTAGAGATATAGACTGAGTACAGAAATAGGCGAATCTAAAATGTTGGACAATAATAACATGTCAGTCGAATTTAACAAACATAAATAAATCAACTGGATGACATGTTAGACAGCCAACTTAGTATATATCTGTCCTACGAAAGGAAGAAAATGGACTGGATTTTGAAACTATATGAACTCAATTTGAAATGTAGAAGAAAATACCTAATCTTTAAAAAAAAGCAAAGCTTACCAAAATGGTTTCACAGTCACTAAGGAAATAAATGGAAGATAGTTTAGCTTTTTCCACAAATTGCTCCTGTTATGCAAAATTCAACAATTGTCAAGGTGCAGTTCTTTATTGCCTTTCATAAGTGCAACGCAAAATTTTACAACTGAATATAGAACAACTTAATTTCCTTATACCAAATTGCCATTTTAAATTTTAGTTCACAGGAAGTTCAACAAATGATGATTAAGAGGACTACTTGAGAGGAGTATCACAAGGGTATGTGGGGATGTATCCCCTTCTTGTAGCTGTCTCTGTACCCAAGATTTTCTAGGAGCATAGGAACATCTTGGAAATTTCACTTAGACATTCCCCAACCCTTGCCTCTGGTTGGAAATGGAGATTAAGTGCTGCAGGTAAGTGGGGTTGAGCTGTTCATCCCCACCTTCAAAACATCCCAAAAAAGATTCCACCCAGTTCAAATCTATGTTACCCCGAGTTTCCGAGACGGGGGGACAGGGGGACGAGGAAACGGGTTTCCGGGACGGTTTTTTTTTGGCTGAAATAGGGGACGGCAGGGGACGGCTATATATATATTGTTGAAAGACATTTTTAGCTAGCCGATTTTATAGCTGACCTAAGCAACTTAATTTGGTGCTGTGTTTCAGCGCCCTTGTAATTAATTGCACTAGGATTTGAAAACTTCATTTTGGGCCATTATAACTTGGCCATCATTTCAAGGACGACTTTGCATGTTTGATATGTGTAAACCCTATATTTATGTTTTTTGGACAGCAGACTTCTGGGCAAGTCGAGTATCAAAATCTGCATATCCATCTCTATTTTATTTCAGAAATAGTAAGGAAGGTTGTATTTCAAGACTGAAATTTCCAGGGCAAATATTAACATTATTGTATGTTTCTAAACTCCGAATATAATCTAAAAAACTGTCTTTAGTTGATAAACTCAGATCTGATTCTGACATAATATCTGAGCTGTAATTGACGTATTTGAATGCAAATAAATATTTAGAATGTTTGTGCCCTAGTTTATAATATTTGTTATTTTTTCCTAGCATCCCTATTTGAAGATATTACACTATAACAGATTCAAAAGATGAAACTTTAGCATAAAATATTTAGCTAATCATGAATAACAGCTACATAAAGTAGAGTGTGAAATATTTTCTCTATTGTACCCCTGGGAAAACAATAAAAGTATTGTATATTAACAATTTAATAGTGAAATTTTCTAGGCAGATACTAAGATTATTGTTTGTTTCTAAACTCGGATTACTGTTATGTTTCTAAATATTTAACTAATCATGAACAACAGCTAGGTAGAGTGTGATCTAATATTTTCTCTATTACACCCCAGGGGAAAACAATAAAAAATTGCATATCTCTAGTAATGTTTTTTTTAAGTTGAATTTTATTTTAAAATTGGAAACTTCAAGCAGTCCCCAGGATGGATAGGAAACAGCTACGGAGTCCCAGGGACAGTCAACACCATTTGGAAACGCGTTGATCGTTTCCAAATTTTCAGGGATGGGTTTCCAATTTTTTTGCTTGGGTGGGGACGGCTTGGAAACGTTTCCGGCCATCCCCAAGTCCCCGAAACGGGGATGGTTTTCGAAACTCAAGGTTTAGGGCAGGAAATGCATTTCTGAGTAACATAGGTTCAAATAAAATAATAAAAAGGTTTTCTGGTGGTCTCCAAGACCACAGTGAGCCTTTAATGCCTTAAACAGAGCCCCATTATTCATTTCAATCATCATTTTTGCCCATAGAACCCCACACCTACATAATTACAAGCATAGATTTCTACTTCTAATGTTAATATGCTTCATTATTGACTCTCCACTTTCATGGAAACGATCCAGTCTGAATTCCTGACCAAACAAGTAACCAAGACCCTCAGATTAGCTCCATAATCTGCAAGCATTCATATGTTTATGTTCTTTTTTATTCTCATAGATCGTTCCCCACACCACTGACAATGTGCCTACTTCTTCATGTGCATTTTACAACCAACCAACAGTAGAATAAAATATTGAAGTATCTTATCTCTTCTTATCAAAATTCCGTAGATGCTAAGATTGCAAGTAAGATCACACTAGTGATTTCAAAGGTTCCTTCAAGGGTGGATAAGCTCAATGATAAATGTTATATGCTAGTATCACAAGGGGCTTTACATTGTGTTACTCAAGTTCACTTTAAAAAATACTGGTTGTGGGAGCTTTCAGCGGATATTACTAAGATTACCTTTTTGGGTTTTTCATGAACATGCAGAAAGTAAAAGAGAGTAGGGTTGAGGATCTCTACTATACTCCTAAGAATTTGAAAGACAAAAACTGCGACAATGAAGTCTAACAAACTTTGTTTCGCCAAATTCAACAATGACACAAAGTTGGTGCAATTTTCAAGGGTTGCGCAAAAGATTTCACATCTTGATGAATACCATCACAAAGAACAATATGCATCAAAGATGGAAGTAAAGTATCCACATAAGGGCTCAAAACCAACCTTACACTATGCTTAAGAATTGCTTAAAAGCAAACACTATAAGCTAAGTGCCTTCGCCACAGCAACATTATCAATCACATTCATCTAAGTACTTGAAAACAAATTAATTCTAAGGGAGGGAACAAAGAGAACACACAAGCATCAAGATACATCAAGAAATCACCAAACTTCAATGACAACTTAAATATCTCATATGCTCAAAGGCAAAAATCTCCAAATTTTGTCCTTTGCAAATGAGAAATGAGAACCTTATAGAGGTCTCATATTACAATGAATGGCTTGGAATGAAACAAAACTGATGGCCCAGATTGAGCCATCTCAGCCCTAATTAGGGTTAAGGCAAAGAAGGAGAGTTTCCAATGAATGCATTGGTAGACAGACAAATCAAGAGAAAACCACTTCCTTTCTTGGGTAATAAATGCCCAGTGTGTTAGCCCATTCAACAGCTTAGTGGGACAAAATAAATACCCACTATACGTTACAAGCTATATCTTCCTAAAATAGCCTATTCTTGATTCCCTTCCTTAAATGCAGTGAATTTTGACTTGGGGATCACTGATTAGCAGGTAGAGATGATTGGGCACCATGTCAACATGTTGGTGCCAGGCATTATTTAATGACTGAATCATTTTGTAAGCCAGATCCAGCTTTGATTACTTCCCTTTGAAATTATCTTCCCTTGACCATTTTCTTCCTTCAATGTCCCTCTTAAGAATTTGGTGAAAGGGTAACCAAGCACAAAGGTATCCCATGAGTATAAATTACATTTGTAATTCATTGTAATGTTTCCCTCATATTTGTAGGGTCACAAAGTACATTTGATATTAAAACAACTCACTCGTAAAGCTTGGAAAGCCATTTTGTCCTAGGCAGACCTGTAAGGTCCTAAGAGTGTCGAATATGGTCGAGGAAAAAGTGTCTAAAAAGTGTTGAATTGATTGTAATAAGGCTTTTTTGATTCACTTGTCTAAGGTGTCAACTAAAGATTTGGTTAAGTTTGATAACGTTTTCGCAAAAGATGTGAAAGTTGCATAAAAATTGTAAAAGTTGCATGACAACTTCGAAAAAAGAAATGCAAAAAAGTTAGAGAAATGAGTCCATTGGTTGTAGGAGTGAGTTACACAGTTTAAAGGAGTTGGAAAAGGTTCATAAGACCATGTATGGTTGAAGATCAGGGAAGAGACAAGTGTTAAGGGATTAAGCATTGAAAATCCATGAAACCCTCGAACTGGCTTGGCAATTTGCAGCTCTACAGAGGTTGCAGAGCCGTATAGGCTAACCAAATGATGTAATTTCAGGTTGTATTTGGTTGTGGAACATAGTACAAGGAATAAGCATTTATTTCAATCCACTCTCATGCTTTTTGGTGGAACGTTATGCAGGTTACATTAAATTTTGTGTTAACAGACAAAAACCCTTGATAGGGTAAACAGTAAACATTAAAAATCCATTTCTTATGTTTCAAACAGTGGATGGTACTACAGATTGGTGAAATACTGTGATTTGGTATGTTTTGACATTATTCAAATTTGCAGAAAGAATGAGTACATTTTGACCAACAGATGTCTAAAGCTTGGAAAGCTGTTTTGTCCTAGGCAAACCTATAAGGTCTTTAGAAAGTCAAAGATGGTCATGGGGGAAAAAGAGTTGAATTCATTGTAATTAGGCTCATTTGTTAAATTTTGTTGTGGCTAAGGTGTCCAATAAGGATTCCATCAAGTCTGATAATGTTTTGGCAAAAGATGCAAAAGTTGCATAAAATTTGCAAAAGTTGCAACTTTTCAACTGTGCAAAAAAATTGCAAAGTTGCAAGGCATGAACCCATCAGTTGTAAGAGATAGGCAATTAAAACAAGTTGGAAATGGTTTAAAAAACCATGTATGGTTGACGATCAGTGGATAGACAAGCTGTAAGTGGATAAAGCAAGCCAAATCCATGAAACCCTCAAAGTGACTTGGATATTTGCAGGTCTGCAGAGGTTGCAAAGCCATATGGACTCACCAAATGATGTAATTTCAATTTGTGTTTAATTGTGGAAGATAGTATAAGGAATAAGCTTTTACTTGAATCCACTCAAATACTTTTTTGTGAGTGCTATGTAAGTTACATTGAATGTTGTGTTAACAGACAAAAACCCTCGATAAGGTTAACAGTAAACCTTTAAAATTCATTTCTCATGTTTTAAATGGTGGATAGTGCTACAGATCAGTGCAATATTGTGATTTGCTGTATTTTAAACTTTTGACATAGTTCAAGTTTGCAGGGAGATTCAGTACATTTGAGCCAATGGGTGTTTCCTTCATGTTTGTAAGGTCACAAAGAACCTTAGCTACTAAAACAACTCACTTGTAATGATTGGAAATCCATTTTGTTTTAGGAAGACTTATAAGGTCCTAAGAAAGTCAAATATGGTTAAGGGGGGTAAGTGTCTAAAATGTGTTGATTTGATCTTAATTAGATTTGTTTGATCCATTTTGATGTGTCCAAGGTCTCTGATAGGATTTGATCAAGTTTGATAATACTTTTTCAAAAGATGTAAACCTCCAATAAAAATTGCACAAGTTGCAACATTGCAACTTTGGAAAAAGAATGCGAAAAACTTGCACGGAATAGTCCATCAGTTCTAGGCAATTAAAAGGAGTTGGAAATGATTTATATGACCATGTGTGGTCAAAGATCAAGGGAGAGACAAGCTTCAATAGGATTAAGCACGGAAAATCCTTAAGAGCCTCAAAGTTGTTAGATTTAGTGATCAGATTTAATTGTTAAATTAGAATAGCAAACTAATAAACAAAATCAGATAGAGTAAACACAAGAACACAACGACATTACCCTGAGAAACCTCCCTCTTGACGGATAAAACCCAGCATTCAATTTAGATTCTTTATTAATGCCTTTCAAAATTCAATTACAGACCTCAGTAGATGTATATAAAATCACAGATCAGAGATTTGCTGAAGATCACAGATAAATGAAGGAAATCTGTATATTATAGCCAAATATAGGGAAGATGGATTCTTAATAACAGATTGCCAATATCAGATTGCAGATATCAATTTCATATCAATGGATCACTGCTATGAATTATATCAATGCTAATGCAGAGCATATGTGTTAAAGTAACTAAAGATCGTTTCTAACAATGTATTTTCATTGCCATTGTAATTGATGATTTTCAAATGCAGATTTGGATCTTATATAAATATAAGAGAGGAGACATGTCTCTTCAAGAGAAATGAAGAGACATGTCTCTAAAGTTAATCACCATTTAGTTTATAAATAACTATATGTATAACTCACTTTTAACATATATATAATATTAATATATTAACCATATATGTAACATAATATTATATTGTTATATAATAATATATAATGCATAATACATGTTATATTATATATATATAATGTATATAAGATATATTATATTATATATACAAGATTCTTATCTTAAGGATGATTTATCATTGATGAGGTAGCTTTAATAAACTCAATCCAACAAAGGCTACAACAAAGTCATGTCCTGTAGCTTATGCAAGTCACAGACATACATACATACACTCATACATTTATATTATGATCTCTAATGATATATAACACAATCAATCGATGTTCTCTTAGCTGATAATGTCATTGGTTTAATTCAAACAATATCAATACATACATACAGACAGACAGACATATGTACATACATATATAAGTAACTGTGACGAGCATTTATCTAGAAATATAAACACAGATTAGTATATCAGATAGGCATCATTTACTTCTACTGATGCTAAAACATTAACACTCCCTCTTTAGCAAGGGAGAAGTAATACACCATTTGGATTTCAGTATAGAATACCTGATCGCTTTATCTGATCTTCACACAATGAAACAGTTATAGGTCAGATAACAAAAATCACCAAGTTATGAACACTATCATAATATACATTATAATCTCTAATTGTCCGAAACAATATATAGAGTTACCATAATGGAAATGTTATCTATGATCTCTAATTGCCCGAAGCAATGTCTAGAGATATCCATAGTAATAACATACAATTTTTTATTCATGATCTCTAATTGCCCGAAGCAATGTCTAGTGATGTCCATGATAATAACATGAATTTGTTATCTATGATCTCTAATTGCCCAAAGCAATGTCTAGAGATGTCCATGATAACAGGCCTATTATTTGCAAGATCGTCACCTTACAAACAATTACCTTTTGTTTGTTTGTTATCATGGTGTCCGGCAAAATCGAACCATGATAACAAGTCTACTATTTACAAGATCATCATCTTATAATGGTTACCTTTTGTTTATATATGTCAATGAAAAATCGTCACCTTTCATTACATATGTGAAATAGTAACTACCATGAACCTAGTCATAGGGTGGTACAAAAAAGGTTTTCACCTTATATTTCTCTCTAATAGAGGAGAACACATTATAGAGAATTTCTCTTTAGAACTTCTCCTCATAGAGAAGATATCGTCCACAAAGGATTGTATCTCAAAAATTTCTCCCTCTGAACATCGATCCTGGGAAGTCAAGTCCTCTTGTTACTTCCTTAGAAACTCTCTTTACCTAAGGATCCCTGTCAAACTCATCACTCCCTCATGATATATGTGGGAGTAGGTCAATCAACATCATGCAGTCACCCATATATATTTCTATACTCCCTTTGAGTGTCTATCTTCTAAGCTCTAGCATTGCCTTCGAAGAAATGTCATACTCCCTCTTAATGTAGAAGAATCTCATGATCTTAATCATCAAAAATGTTTTCTTCAAGAGCCTCACTTTATCCAACTTAATCATTAGGGTCTTTGGAACTACTATCATGAGGTTGAGTCTGCCCATATCTGGTAGCATGTATGAAGTACCAACCTTCTTTTCTTGTAAGGATATCCTCAAACATCAAGGAAAAGATCAAAAAATAACCGTTATAGTATGTATAGAATTACAAATAAATGAATATATAAATGTAAAAGATACAAGTACTTATCTACCCATGAGGGTCATGGAATATCTCCCTTTCTAAGGATGGTTTAAGTGGGAATGAAACATTGCCTATTATTCCCCCCACAATGTAAAATTCCCACTCTTATATCATTGAACACTTTTGCATCATATCAAATTTGAGGACATCTTTCTAGGTTCCAACTTGCTCTTTTCATCTATTGAAGCTCTAAACATTCAATAAGCTTAATAGTAGAAGCTAACACAAGCTCATCCACAATACACCAATATCTTGATTGAGTATGATTGTGCCACTTGAATGACTACAACTCATATGTCAAGTTTCATTTATTAAAGAGAGACTCATAGATAGTTTAATTTTAAGGTCATAACTTCCTTATGATGTACACAACAGGTAGGCCCATTCACATAGTTGCAAGAATTTTAGTCCTCTTGACTGTTATTCACTGAAGATTCCATCATAGCATTGGTTTACTCCCTCTGAATCAATATGATCAATATTACTGACGGTTGACAAAACCATATCCTCTATCTGCTCCCTCTCTTTCAAGGTTGCCTCTAATTAAATGTCAAGCTCCCTTTAAATCTCAATCTTCATCTTCTTGTAGTAACATTCTCAGAGGAAGGGATCAAGGCACATAGCTCGTATAGAAATAAGAGATAATACTCAAGGATAATAAATAATTCTACAAAATTATATAAGATCAACCCAATATAGCATAGATAAATGTGTATACTTTGAACATAAAGTATATATATACGCTCTGATCTATATTTTAACATATAGAATAACCAAAAGCCATTGATTAAGATGTTAGTAAATTTATCTCATAGCTGTTACTAACAACATAAATTTTTATACCACGGTTCTTTATTATATAATTTAGTATAATAAAATCAAGATAACATAATACTTAATTTTATTCATAACATAATACTCAATAACAACTAATTCATAACATCTTTCTTATATTTATATAATATGAATTAATTGATTTATAACATTGAATAAAACACAAAATATATCATACCTTATTTAATAAAATATTTTTAAAATTAATAAAAATGACATTCATATATTACCTCATTTCACAAAATATAATTCATACCGTTCAGATTCGATCGACTGGATACTTCCATCCCTTTTGGTGGTCTTATCAATGTTTGTCTTCCTTAAATTCTATGCCTTGTTTATGTTTTCTCTTATCCTCCATTTGTACAAAGTCAAAGGGGCATGGGCTACTATTGTGTTACGTAGGTTCTACGTTACCTGCTAGACTCGTACCATTCACTATTTTCTCCATGCTTCGGTGATAGGTGTTTCTATCTGACACTAAGGCCTCATATATAATTCTACTTGTAATGAAAGTTCATTCTTTACTTCCTGAGATGTTCGGAGAGTATTGATTTTGGTCTGCTCCATATTCAATCCTCACTTTCTACAAGTGACTTATTTTGGGAATTCCGCTTATCTCTCTTGCTTGTTACCTATGTGGATGGCCTCCACCAAATATTTTAATCGACTCAAATTTAATCAATGTTCCCTTGCTGCATATTATGTATGGAAAATCACTGCTTCAAAAATCTCTATTATAATGTTGATAAGAATATGATGTTATATCCCATGTTTGCTATATATTATTTCTTTCGTTCATTTCAACATCTTAAGAGTTGTATGCTAGCTGTAGGGATATAAACTCCACAAGTTTGATTTTCTTCTCCATGGATGCTTCAACATTGCTTCAGTATAGTATGGTTAGTGATTATGGAAGACAAACTTGAAACTTACCTTTTAGGGTCAATAGATTTCAGACTTTATAAGACTTGTTGCATTGTTTCTACTTCATAAGTTATTCACTTTTGCTTTCTCAAACAACACAATAATGAATTCTCTAGTGACTTGGTAGTGATCCATACAATGTTCGTTGACAAATAAGTGAGAAAATTCAAGATTAACCTGAATAGTGTTTGATATCAATGCCAGTACTAAGTCTTACTCCTGGGAACAGTGAGAGTATAATGTGTTTGCGATCAAATGGAAGAGGTGCTTAGATGTCTTGAATGGTTAACAAACTCTTTAGGCATTTGTCTGGAGTTGAAGTGCATAGTGTGTGCTAGTAATTATCCATATTTGATTACTTTTCTTAGTTTCAATGTTCCAAGAGGACAAATTTGCATTTGTTTGTTTCCTTGGTCATTACTACTTTGCTCATAAATGCATATGTGATTGGATTTGGCATTGATTGAACATGGCTTCTTTTTATATTGCTTCGTTTTATATTGCCTCAGCTATTTGAGAGAATATCATTCTTTTGGAAGAGAAGAGATTATTAATTTGTCACGGTATGATACCTTGCCATCATTCGTGGTAATGCTTTTACCATCAATATTACTTAAATGGTTATTGTACAGCTAGTATGCCTTTACCTATTCGCATGATATATGAATACAATCTATATATTCTTCTATTTTCCTGTGTGCTTCTACTAATGGGATGGACCAATTCAATGCATATTTGTTCCAATCGAATATTTCCTGAAATCTTAATTTTATGTCTCCTCATTCCAACCACGTGGCTTCTGCACCATACATTGAGGTGACGTGGCCTGAGAAACTTTTGTAAATGTGGTCATTTCTTATCTATTAAGATTTCTTTATTTCTCTTTGCTCAAAAGAGGGCTCTATGTCATTGCTTAAAATAAATTTATTGATGGTGTTTTGTATCTCCCCTTCTTCATCTTTACTATTTGTTATTTGTTTGATCTAGACAAAGATCTTGAATTGTGCTTGCTGGAGTTATCCCTTTTATTTCTCTGATTTTTGTAGACCAATAGCTATTCCTTTTTACATTTACAGCCCTCCTCTGATATCATGTTAAAGTAACTAAGATCATTTCTGCAAATGTATTTTCATTTCCATTGTAATTGATGATTTTCAAATGCAGATTCAAATCTTATATAAATATAAGAGGAGAAGACATGTCTCTTCAAGAGACATGAAGAGACATGTCTCTAACGTTAATCACCATTTAGTTTATAAATAACTATATGTATAACTCACTTTTAACATATATATAATATTAATATATTAACCATATATGTAATATAATATTATATTATTATATAATAATATATAATGCATAATACATATTATATTACATATATCATATATATTATATATATAAGATATATAATGTATAATATATATTATATATACAAGATACTTATCTTAAGGATGATTTATCATCAATGAGGTAGCTTTAATAAACTCAATCCAACAGAGGCTACAACAAAGTCATGTCCTATAGCTTATACAAGTCATAGACATACATACATACACTCAATACATATATATTATGATCTCCGCTGATATATAACACAATCAGTTGATGTTCTCTCAGCCAATAATGTCATTGGTTTAATCCAAACAATATATATATAAGTAACTATGATGAACATTTATCTGGAAACATAAACACAGATTAGTATATCAGATAGGCATCATTTACTTCTACTGATGCTAAAACATTAACAATATGGACAATTGCTGCCTCAAAGTACCAAGTGGAATTTCAATTCCAATCACTGACAGGTAGATATAAATTTCTGAGTTGATTGCTTGTGTTTTGGCAAATCCAATGCCTCGTATATATACAAGGACTTCTCCCAAATTTATCTCCACAGGTCAGCCTAGTATTGGCACCAATTTACAATGTACATTTAATGTTTGGGCCCTGCCCAAAAACATGCACACTGAGTTATTAAAAGACAATAATTACGGGCCCAACCCGACGATCCTTAATTGAACTATTAATTTTTAATTCTAATTAAAATTAATAAAGCTAGAATCCGATCTAGCTACCAAGAAATCAACAAGAGTGACTTGGCAATTTGCAGATCTGTAGAGGTTGCAGAGACATATAGGCTCATCAAATGATGCAATTTTGATTTGTATTTGATTATGGAAGACTGTATAAGGAATAACCTTTTACTTGAATCTACTCTCATACATTTTGGTGGAGTTTTATGCAACATACATTGAATTTTGTGCTAGCAGTCACAAACCCTTGATAGGGTAAACAGTAAACTTCTAAAATTCATTTCTCATGTTTCAAATGGTGAATAGTGCTACAGATTGGCGAAATATTGTGATTTGGTGTGTTTGACATAATTCAAGTTTGCAGGCAGATTGAGTATATTTTGACCAACCAATGTTTCCTTCATGTTTGTAAGGTCACAAAGGACCACTGGTATTAAAAATACCCACTTGTAAAGCTTGGAAAGCCATTTTATCCTATGCAGACCTATAAAGTCCTATGAAAGTCAAGTATGTTCAAAGGAGAAAAACTGTCTAAAAAGTGTTGAATTCATTGCAATTAGGCTCGTTTGATCCATTCTGATGTGTCTAAGATGTCCAGTAAGGATTTGATCAAGTTTAATAATGTTTTGGCAAAAGATGTAAAAGTTGCATAAATTTTGCAAAATAAAATGCAAAAAAGTTGCAACCAGTGAGTCCATTGATTGTAGGAAGGATTTAGGCAATTAAGAGGAGTTGGAAATGGTTTATAACGCACTGTATGGTCAAAATCAGGGGAGAGACTAACTTCAAGGGGACTATGCAAGGCAAATCCATTAAGCCCTCAAAGTGACTTGCAATTCGCAGGTCTGCAGAGGTTGCAGAGCCATATAGGCTCACCAAATGATGTAATTTTAATTTGTATTTGATTGTGGAAGATACTATAAGGAAAAAACTTTTACTCAAATCCACTCCCATGCTAATTTGGTGGAGTTTTATGCAAGTTACAAAGAATTTTTTGTTAGCAGTCACAAACGCTTGATAGCGTAAACACTAAAATTTTAAAATCTATTTCTCATGTTTCAAACAGTGGATAGTGCCACAGACTGGTGAAATATTGTGATTTGGTGTGTTCTCACATAATTCATGTTTGCAGGGAGATTGAGTACATGTTGACCAATGGATGTTTCCTTCATGTTTGTAAGTTCACAAAGGACATTGGTATTAAAATAACTCACTTGTAAAGCTAAGAACGCCATTTTGTCCTAGGCAGACCTATAAGGTCCTCTGAAAAAGTGTCTGAAAAGTGATGAATTGATTGTAATTAAGTTTGTTTGATCCATTTTGATGTGTCTAGAGTTTGATAATGTTTTGGCAAAAGATGTAAAATTTGCCTAAAAATTGCAAAAGTTGCCACATTGCAAGTTTGCAAAAACAATGCTAAAAGGTGGGAAGGAATGAGTTCATCAAGATAGACAGTTAAAAGGAGCTGGAAATGGTTTATAAGACCATGTATGGTTGAAGATAAAGGTAGAGACAAGATTTAAGAGGATTAAGCAAGGCAAATCGATGAAACCCTTGACTTGTCAATTTGTCAATTTGCAGGTCTGCAGAGGTTGCAGCACCATATAGGCTCATCAAATGATGTAATTTCAATTTGTATTTGATTGCGGAAAAAAGTATAAAATAAGATAAGATAAATGTGTTAATATCCAACAATAGACCACAAAAAGGGTCTAAGGGAGTGAAAGCGTACAATCAAGGCTTCTAAAAACAACATGATCACCAAACAGTGTCTGCAAAGAGCAGAGCAACAGAAAACAAAAAAGCCAAAGAGAAGCAAGAACAAGAACACCACTAAGGAAAGGACTAGGGATCCTTCCTTGGTGCAAAGAAATCCAAAACAAAAGGGTATGGCCCAAGGCAACCAAGAATCTTAGTGCATCTCCAAGTACTCCTGGAGGGGTGACATTGCAAAGTAATACCACTGCAAGGCATCATGTACCAAGAATGACTGATAGTAGAAATGTTGACCGTATGCTTCATACCCTGAGCGAGAGGCAGAGGTGAGAAGAAAGTAGTGATAAGCTGATCCGAAGGCTAGCTCTAAGGAAAAAGAAGTTACAAGTATGGTCACGGAGCTACATGGTCTCCCGAAGGTAAAGCATGAGACATCTCTAGTTCGTATAACAAAAGATAGTGGAGAGGGATTGGCAATCCATGAATAACTAGTAATATCTCCCTCTAATCTCATAGTAGGCAGGGCACTGGAAAATGAAGCGGGTCTCCATCTATGCCTTTGCCAACAGACGTAACCGACAAATCCAGCCCTCCCTGTTACTGCGGTGATCCGTATGGATCTGGAGTCTGTGAGAACCCACCTAAAAGGAACCTAGGGAGATCCGCATAGCGTGGATCCAACGTCGTGACAAATAATTTGGGTGTTTAATAATCCCATCTTGAATATCCGAAAATTGCTCTGCGTAGAATGCAATCCGCGGATGCAACGCCCACACCCCCGTCATGGGGGATTACTCCAAGTCGTGGCAATGTATCATCTATAGATGTCCAGTCTGACATGCATGTTCAGCTCTTGCTGTGAAGGAAGGAGGTGAGCAAGAGCATCCAGCAAGAACTGGAAGGTGGGAGGTTCTCAATCCCAATCGAACACAACAAAGTAGCAGCCTAAGCATACGCGCAATGGGCCCTAGTGGAAGAGTCAGCATCGGCTATGGCAACAGAAGAGTAATAGGCCAGATATAAATAGCAGTGCAGACTCGTCGTGGAGTTCACAAATCCATGAAGATGGTGGAGAAACCAAACCAAATCAAAGATAGCTCCCATCTTGAAGGGTTGGGCCCCAAACTCAACAAGAATAGTGTTGTGCGGAGTGGACTGATGGCATATGATAATCCGTCAGAGGAGAAGTGTTTGAACCCACTTAATTTAAGCCCAATTTAAGTCAAGGAGGGAGAGGCCCCACAGAACGGAGCCATACAGAATAGTCATCCTAGAAGAGACAACAGCTAAGGGTGTTTGATAGATATGATAGAAAGGTCTAAATGGATGTGTCAAAGTCCTATTGAGTATGGCCTATTAATGAAGAGATACTAATTAAAATAAGAAAGGTTATCAAGCAAGGATAATATTGGGATTGAAAAATAATTGTGCGAATGTTTCCTTACTTTAAAATGTGAATGAGTTGTACTTGAACTGCCATTGCCAGAAGATCAAACTGTGAGTCTTTGAGGATTTAATCTTGTTAGATGCCTCATTCACTAAGTAGTCCAGAGGGGCAACTTAGAGCTAGTGTCCTAAAAATTATGCCTATATCTCTCCAACATGGCAAGGCAACCGATCCCTTTGTCGGTCCTAGGTTGAATGACTACTCTCAAAATGAAGCGAGGCCAAGAGAACTTAACCCCGAGGTAAGTATAAGAGGAAGCAGTCTCAACCTCATAACCCTGAAATAAAAGATGCAAATGTGAAGTCTTCAACTAGTTGAAGACCATGACCCGAGTCTTACTCAAGCTCGCAACAAGCTGACCTAAGTCACAAAAAGGATGCAATATAATAACCCTCTACAAATTACAACTAACTTAAACATCAATTTTCCACACTAATCGAGTTGCTGGCATTTTGTTTAACACTTGACCACAAACTCTACAATAATGAGATTGGAAGTGCAAATATATTTACAGTTCTAGATGTATGTACCTCATTAATAGTTTGTGCTTAATACCTTTTTGAACATTTTTCTCCAATATATATATATATATGAAAAGCATGACAGAGAAATAAATGACTTTCAACCATAGGCAGAATATTGAAATGAAATTTACAATCAACAGGATGAACAAACACTTACAACCTTTATTCAAGACTTTTGAATAATTGATTATTAGAGGAATTAAAAAAAAGCAAAAGAAACCCGGGTGTATCCTCCTTCACTTAGTGAATTTGCAGGTTTGTACAAAAAACATTGCAAACTTCTAAGAAGCCACATGATGTCGTTAAGAAAATACCCTCACTTAATGGTGTTTAATTGCAGCAAGAAGAATGCCCAAATGATGGGCACTAGATCAAGCAACTAGCATGTCAAATGCAGGCGTCCAAGAAATGACGATTTCAGACTATCATCCAACTATTAGAGGTAGATTTAAGACAACTCTAAACAACAAATGAAAGATGCCTTGGCCTCAAGTGAATTTGGAAAATACTACCATGTTAATGGCAAGAGATTAGGTGACAAACTAAGATCATCAAACGCTCAAAATATAGATGCAACCATGTTCAACAATAGATCCAAAAACATATCAAAATTCCCACACCAATCTTTAGGAAATAATGGCGTGTGACTTGCATATATAAACCATCTCCAAGGATCAGAGATATACACCAAGTTGTAGTTAATGTTGTTGTTCCATATTCCAATATCATAGAGCTTAAAAGAAATAAGTTCCAACAATGATTATCCCCAAATTCAGATTTGAACGACCACCATAACCCTCAATCCAATACTTCTTCCAAAGCAACAAGCAACACAAAAATGGAAGACTACAATAATTTTCAGAATCCAATATATAATACCTCAGCTACGACTCGAAATGCACTTCGCAAAACTTTGAACCCTTATACCTCAACAAGGGCAATGAAATTCATAATATCGAAAAAGCCATTAAGGCAACAAGAGAAAAATTAGATAATCAAATAATTCGATGCCTTTTACAATGAAATAGACTCGTATTTATAATCCCTTAATGGCAAAAGTTTCCCAAAGAACTCCACTTTAGAAACTGCAAAAGTTTCTCAAAAGAACTCAACACTTGAAACTTTCCAACGCACTCTTTCAAAAATATCTCTTAATATCATTATTATAATAAAATAGTATTATTATAATAATGTGACTTTAATTAGATAAAAGCCCATGCAATTAATAACCACATCCACTGTAGGTGATGACCAACTCCTAGAGCCACCCATTGCATTGTGAAAAATTGCAACTACCAAAAGTAAACTTACTAAAAATAGTAAGTTTGCAACTGGAACCCCCAAATCACCCTGTCAGCTCACGAGGGTCACTCTAATCAACTAATTCGTCCAACTACAGAAATCTGCCAAAAGTGGGGACATTACAGTTCTCCCTCCCTGAGATTGCTAGTCCTAAAGCAATCCAACAACACAGTGAACTCCAACCTCCACCTAGATCCCAAATGAAGAAGTACGTGCCATCCCTGTCAACTCTAAACCAATTGCATGCCAATATCATTAGGACCATCAACATCGCCTACAATATAACATCCAACACCCAAAACTTGTGTTGATGATGTAGAAATCAAAATGTCACCAGAAGGCAACTCCAAAGAAGATCTATGCATCCTCTTCTTCCCTGTATCCACCCACATAATATATATTAGACAAGAATTCCTGATCATCACTAACAATCCCTAAAAAAGACATAGCTATAGGAGAACCATATGCACTCATGCCAATTGCATCAACAATAGGTGTAGCCACGTCAAAACCTATGGACACAGAACATCACCAACTGCCACAACAAAAAACTGAACCAGATTTGCAGATGGTGAAAATTGAGCCCAGTCCTACTAAGGTGAGTGATCAACACAAACCTCAAACAGTGGATTGTCATAAGACAATGCACCATCCATATTGAACATAGAAATATCCACGAAATGAACCCTTCCACTATGTTGATCTAAACAAGAACATGAATTTTCCACAACATCACTCACCTCGTCATTAATGACGTGTACCATCACTAGAGCTCAAATTTGCACCTGCTTGCATACTGTTAAACTCCGCAACCAATGGCTCAACTAGTACAAAAGTAGCTAATGATATGAAAGTATCATTGCATGCTCCAACTTCCACTATCATTGCATCCCTATCAAATGTACAATCCTCGGGGCTCATGTCAACAACTATATCATTTGACTCAACCTCACATGAATCCACCATGTCCAACTCATGTGGTGTCTCATAAGAAGTGTCCCGCACATCTGTAGCCTTCACTATATCATTACATTTTACTCTTCGAAAAAGTGATATGACGGTTTGCTCAAATCTCAGATTTGAAATCAGTTGGGTCATCTGTTTGTGATTTTGGTTTAACTCATTTACTAACACATTTCAATTGTTTCAAAATACCAAACTCTATCATGGGTTCTTTATCCATAGGTGATGAAGAACACCCTCTGCGGGTATAATGTCTCCCTAGAATGAAACTCATGTCACCATCCATAACTATCGAATGCCAACTCAACAAATGCTATCAACTCTTGAAGAAATCACTAATCAAATAATTCTGAGACCAATTCTTGCAGACTGGTAGAAACCGCTCTAATACCACTGTAATAACCATTACCTGGCTCAACTATACAACTAGCAATATGTATGAAATCTTATCTTTGATTCTTCTAAATCCTTATCTATGTAATGAATATTCAGAGTTATATGTGCCCCTTGCATTCTTGTTTGTTATAATTTGAATATACAATTTAACACCAATTTCTTGCAAAGATAGTTATATATATATATGATGAACCAAAGAAATACTGAAGTTCACATTTGTTTGAAGAAATGTGAAGATATAATTGAAGGAAATATCAGATTGGTCAACTGATACAGAAATGAGTTTCTAGATTGTGGAAATCTAATAGATCTTATTGATACAGAAATTTCACTATGCAATTTTATTAAAATTCTAGAACAGCTGAAATTTGCAAATATAATTAATGGCACCTGATTATTATAACAGAACTAGCCATCCAAAGCATATGCACTCTTCTCTTTAATTGATCGCTGCTCAATTCAATGATAATAGCAGCCTTTGACAAATCGTTGGCTCCAAACACAAGATCACAGGCTTATAGTGTAGACCAAGACCTTCAAACAGAAAATGCCAACCTGTTATAACAATTTGCAACACCAAGAAATATGGAAGGCAGACCTTGTACTGTGCATTTCCAGTCTTTAATAATTCACCGCCTCCTGGATATGAATCACGCACTAGAAAAATGACGTCCCTCCAAGACTGATATCGCAGTTTTGGCAATGGTTGTAGACATTAGCAATACCCAAACGTGGCCTCCAGATGAAAAACAACAATCTGAAATGCCTAAATCGACCCTCCAATATGCAGACAAAGGCTGGTGTAGAAGACTCTGATGGATCTTCTCACAAATGCAAACAATAATCTTCAGCAACACAAATCTCCTTAGACACAATAGGTAGCAATAGGAGAATTGGCAAAGTACTCAAGAACTTAATCCAGCATAGCTCAACCGTAGGATCAAAGCAAAATTCGAACTCCAAAATAAAGCACTAATCAAACTGAGCCCAATTCTTATAGGCTAGCAGGAAACCGCTCTGATAGTACTGTAATAACCCTCCACAGGTTACAACTAACTTATACATCAATTTTCCACATTAACTAGGTTGCTGGCATTTTGTTAAACACTTGAACACAAACTCTCCAATAATGAGATTGGATGTGCAAATATATTTACATTTTAAGTTTTAAGTGTCATAATTCCAAGAATCGCGGTGATTCACGTGATTTGGCAAATCGACTCAAGCCAAACGATTTTTTGTGAATCCGTAAATCGAATCAGCGATAAAGGGTTTATGAAACAATTTACTCACAAAATTTCAAGGGTTTTTTAAATTTGACAATTCGTGGCCAATTTGATTCCGAGTCATGGCCGATTCTGATCTGATACTGATTCTTGTTACTTTGGACTTTATAACACTTAAAACACTACCCACCACCCATGACACATGAATAATGACAAAGCAAAAAGGCTATCCAAAACCCACGGACATCAAAAATATTACAAATGACTTGAGGAAACTAAAATGAAATTGTTTTCTCAACCCTAAAGCCATTCATTTTGTATATCACATCTTCTGGAAGAGTTTGAGAAGCAACTGCAGCTAGTGTTTCCTGAGTTTTCTAGCAGCTACCATTAGAGGTTTTGCTACACCTTGCTTTTTCTCAATCTGGAGTTGCCTTCACGAGCTGGAGGTAGTCTATTGTTATATCCTCTATGGACTCTTCCTTTGATTTGTTGGGCACATTTTATGCCGCTGTTTTCTGTGTTGGAAGCTTTTCTGGCTTGGAGTTGTCATGCCTGGTAGTTTGGAATTGTTGATTCGTAGCCACCATGACTGGAATGAAGGTTTTCTTGCATCTGATGTATTGGGGGTGTTTTTGTGTGAGCCGCCATATCCGAGTTTTGCTACACCTTGTTGTTTTCTTGTGATTACTCTCTGTCATGACTGAAGTTGTAGTCACCATATTTTGCTTGCTGCTATAACTCCAATGGAGGTATTGTTGTTGTTCGGCTGCCATGATATAACTTCATTGCTACGACTTGGACATTTCAACTCAAAAAGGTAAATATGAGTTCCCTTGCATCTGATGCTTATGTTGCACTCTTACATCTGCTAGGTTTTTCTTGCATATGACCCTGCTGTTTGGAATTATGTTTTTGATACAAAGAATAAGAATTTTGTTATGGTTTCTAAACAGGTCTTAGGGAATTGAAGCCAGCACTGATTTTTTGTTGCTGAATGCCACAATTCTTTATACTGGTTAACTCACATTTGATTGACTCATGGGCATTCTTTTCTTTCGTTAGAACCAAACCCTCATATTTCCTCCAGTGACTTCTTTTTTGCAATTTGCTGTATGGGTATTCTAGAAAACGTTTTCATTTGCAAAGGTGTTTAAGAATATTACATTTACATCTGCTATGCATAAAATCTTCCTTTTCTTGATGTCATGACATTTCTCTGTCTTTTCTACCTCTGGGAGTCATGATTCTTCAATCTGAGGTTTGCAATTCGATTGTCACTTGCTCATTGCTATACAGTGAAAATTCATTACAATTTCTGAACATTATATATATGTATATGGAGTCTGGTATCACTGATTAATCTCTATTCTCTGCATTTCTCAGTCAAATCTGAAGGTACACTGTTGTTTTTGGCACTAAAGATGGCTCTTATAGCACATTTATTCATTTTCTGCCTTTTCCATTTGCATTTTTGAAAAAAGTTTTAAAATATTGGAAGATGAAGGGTTTCATCTGTTTCTTATCTGCCTGATTTTCTACCGCTGTTTCTCCTGGGAAAAATTAAAAATTTTACCCTTAATACTATAGCTGACTGCACTTTGTTAATAGTTCTTATTGTTTGTATTCTGATGGTTTGGAATACTAGCATGCTAGTCACTGCTTATTGTATGAGTAAAATAGACTTGATTTGTTCCATCCATTAATGCCAATAGGTTTATTCATCACATCGCACAACTTTATGATTCAACTTTTGTTATAGACACTTGACTATCAAATCTGTTTAATAACTGAGAACGGGGGGTGAATCAATTACCCTTTGTTACCCTATAGCACCTTTAAACACTTTTAACTTATGAAAACTTCAATATTTAGACAATTAATCCAATTAGTAACCACACTTTAAACTTATGCATTAAAGATATTACACTTCCTATACCAAGGTCTTACTGCAGCAGGTATCCTATTCCAAGTTTTTTGGAATCGAATATTGAAATCTGCCATTTGCTCAAGGAGCTCTCAAGTGAGAGATGATCTGACTTCTCTTCAAAAAACCTTGTAAATGCATCACCCAACTCGTCCAAAGTTGATATACAATATATAGGAAGACTTCTAAACCATTTTAATGCATTCTTCTTGAATGAAGCAACTAATAATAGCACAGCCACGTTCTCTCGTGTCACATGAACATTGCATAGTGCTGCCACATCTCTTATGTGTTCAAAAGGTGTGATTTGTCCTTCTCCCGACAACTCTGGCAATCCTTTCAAGGCTGCTAGTGGTATATCATCATGTTGCTGAAGATTCAGCAGGCTACCTTGATTGAAAGGTACGAAAGCAAAAGCTCTTGATGTGGCCATAGTATGAAATTGTGTTGGTATGCTTGATGAAACCGAGCTTGTGCTTGCTGATACAGTACTTGAAAGTGATGAAAAAGTGCTTGTACTTGCAATAAAAACTCACACTTTCTATACCAAAAGTATTTCTGTTGTTTTCAAAGTTGAAATTTTCAGAAATAATAGTTGGTAGCTCTTCTTCTCTAACAATTGGTGATGTTGAACATGTCATAGGACGTTCAATATGCAATGATCTTCCTCTTCTAACATACACTCTTGGAGGAGTGGTTTGAACTCTCTTTGCACGAGGAGTTCAATCAAGAGTCCTTCCTTTCCTTTTAGGTGATGACAGCTCCAAGTATTCGAAAGACTTAGAACTTCTTGTTTCCAACTTTTTCATATAGATTTTCGCATTGGTCACTTTCCTTGAGCAACAAAGTCGCTAGATATGTTGAAACTGAGCTTCTCGAAAGCTATAAACTTGTACTACCATATCAAAACAGCAAGAATTGATGAAAATTCTAACTTCATGTCCCACCAGTTGTGCCAAAACAGTTAAGTCCTGAAATTTTCACCCAACCTGACTTAAAGAAAAGAACTGAAAATCTCAAGTAACAATGAACAACTCATAGGCAATGGGATTTTCCTATGAACTGGGTGGATCTTCGGGTTATAGGTCGGCTCCTTCAAATAAACACCTAAGCTCTTGTAACTATAAAGAATTGAACTTGATAGGAAAAGGGAGAAAGATGCAGAATTAAATCTAAAACTAAACCTAGCTAATAGGTGAAACACAAAATAACTTGCAGAAGCCAGAGTCCAAATAGATACACACTTATTACCGAATAGTATTGATATTTCCACATTCAAATAATGCTCTAATTTGCTAGATCCAAGCTAGAAGTACACAACAGAATAGGGTGAGGGTTGAATCCCACTAAAACCGCAATAGCCAAATAGGGAAGATCTTTCACTTTTGAAATGGCGAACAATCCAAAACTCCAACAAGAATTCGCAAAACAAAGAAATAATTCAAATCGCATACCAACGACTACCTACAAGCCGTGCTTAAATACCCATCGGGAAAAACCTTTACGAGGGTGTACAAACATAGCCAATGGCAACACTTACCGACGGAAAATAAAACAAAAATGGGTCTGAGATATACTAAATCAGTCGGCCCATTAACAAAAGTTTAATTAATAATTTATTTTATGACGGGAACATTACAATCCTTCCATCCCAAATTTTGATTGTCCTCTAGCAAATGCAATGTTGGATGTTGTAGAATGTGCTCGCCTTGCCACGTCGCATCGTCCAATGGTAGGTATCTCCAACGTACCAAATATTCATTCACCCTACAGTTCCACATGGCCTTCTCACATACTTCAATGATCTCAATTGGTTCTAATATAAGCTTCCTTTCTTCCTTGAGTGGCTACCATGATGTTTCGACACACAACTTTCTTAAGGCATGAGACATAAAAAAACGTTATGAATGTGGCTCCTTTCTGGAAGTTCTAGCTCATAGGCAACTTCATCGATGCTTCGAACTACACGATAAGGGCCATAAAATCATGGCTTCAACTTTTCTTTCCCCTTTACCTTAAACGAGGACTGCATGTATAGCTAAAATCTGAGATAGATCAAATCTCCCACTTCGAAACTTCTCTCGGTTCAATGTCTGTCAGCATGCATCTTTTGTTAATTTTGCATTCTTTGTAACTTTTCCTTCAAGCATCTCAAGATATCCTGCCCCTCCTGAAGCCAGTCTCTCACCCTTAGTATGCAGTTGTCACCTAGTACTCTGTCGATGAATGAAAGGGGTTCATACCCATACAGTGCTTTGAAGGGTGTCATCCCGATAGACATAAGGTAAGTGGTAATATAGCAATACTCCCCAAGGTGCATCCATTTGACCCATGCCCGTTCTTGTGCCAAAACATAGTTCCGAAGGTAGCCTTCTAGCCACTAGTTCACAATCTCCATCTATCTGTCTAAGGGTGGTAACTAGTACTTGGAGACAATTTTGTTCGTGCCAACCGAAACAATTTTGTTTAGTAGATATCGATAAATTGTCCATCCCAATCACTAACAATGTTTTGGGATAACCTGTGTAGACGAAAGACTTCTCTGAAAAATAGATTGGTTCCCTGTACGGCCTGAAAATCTGAGGGAATGGCAAAGAAATGTGCATACTTCGTCAGTCTATCAACTACCACGAAGATATAGTCCTTTTCGTTCACCTTGGGAAGTCTAGTAATGAATTCCATCGAGATACTTTCCCACTTCTATTCTGGTATAAGCAAAGGTTGCAGTAACCCAATGGGTGGAGTATGTTCGGATTTGCTTTGCGGGCAGACCACACATTCTCATACATATTGCAATGCATCCCCTTTAAGACCTTTCCATGAAAACCTCTCCCTGAGTTGTTTGTAAGTTTTGAGGAAACCTAGGTGTCCCGCCAAGGGTGAATCGTGTACCTCCTTGAAGATTTTTTTCTTCAATTTAAATTCAACCACTAAGTATATCGGATTCTTATAGTAAATGATGTCGTTCACCACTTTAAACCGATCATCTTGAGTGTTGTCATCCATTAGCTCACAGGCAAATGTGTTTTTGGAATATTCCACCAACAAATGTGTTTTCTAGTCAGCTGAAATCTAAGTCGGTAAGCAAATGGCAAGTTTCCTAGACAAGGCATCTGCAACCACATTGTTCTTTCCCTTAACATATTCAATGTCAAAATCAAAAGCCTGAACCTTGCTTACCCATTTTTGTTGCCTTTCGTTCAAGTTCTGTTGCTCCAAAAAATATCTCAAGCTATTACGATCAATACAGACAACAAACTTGGCACCCACCACATATTGTCGGAACTTGGTCAGTGCATGAACGAAGGCCACCGTTTCTTTATCATAAATGGAATATAAACACTCTGCTTGTGTAAGTTTCCAACTCTCGTAGGCTATGGTGAGTCGATCTTACATTAGTACTGCGGTAATGCCTTCTCCGAATGCGTCACTCTCCAGAATGAAAGTCGAGTGAAGTCAGGTAAGGCGAGTACTCGACAAGTGCTCATTACTTCTTTCAACTTATCAAAAGTGCATTGTGCATTTTCATTCCACTGGAAGGAACCCTTTCTTGTCAGATTTGTTAATGGTTTATTGAGCTGAGAGAATCCTTTTACGAACCTCCGATAATAACTGCACAGTCCAAAAAACCCTTGCAACTCAGTGAGCGGTTTTGGGGGGAGGCAATCAAGGATAGCCTGAATCTCCTCCTGATGAATCTATACTCCATATTTACTGACAACACGCCCCATGTACAATATTTTTTTCATACCGAATTCATACTTGGATAGCTTGGCAAAAAAGTATTGAGCCTTCATGATCCCTGGGACTTCATTCAGATGCTTCAAGTGCTCTTCCACTAGCTTGTTATAAATAAGCATATCATTAAAGAATACTAGTAAGTACATACACAATTGTTTGTCGAAGATGCGATTCATGCATGACTGGAATGTAGTAGCTGTATTCGTCAATCCAAAGGGCATGACCAAGAACTCATAATGCCTGCAGTGACAATGAAAAGCCGTCTTTTCCATGTCTTTTTCCTCATGTAGATCTGATCATATCCGGAGCATGAAGTTTATTTTTGAATAATAAACCGCAACATGTAATTCATCTAACAATTCATCGATCCTGGGAATAGGGTATCTATTTTTTATCAACTTTTTGTTCAACACACAATAGTCCACACACATGCCCATCGTCTCATCCTTTTTAACCAATACTACTGATGATGCAAAAGGGCTAGAACTGGGAAGGATTCATCCTTTCTCAAGCAGTTACTGAATCGTCTTTACAATTTCATCTTTGAATTTCTTGGGATGGCAGTAGGGTGTGGTTATGACTGCCTTGGGGCCTGCTTTCAACTCGACAGTATGCCCAAACCCATGATGGGGGGTATGCCAAGAGGAATGTCTATAAAAAGTTAAAAACTTTATCATGAGCGCTCAAGATACTCTAAAGATCATTATCCTAGTGAGGTGTCTATTGTCCAATTACAGGTTCTGCCGAAACAAAATAATGTGTAGCCCATACAATGTCATCATGTCGAAAGATTGCCTCCATCCAATGTGCTGAAACTTCCTTTGGTCCCTCATTGGCCTTTCTGCAAAGAATGACCTTCTTCACATCGACAACAAAAGTGAAGTCCATTCATTTGAAGCTCTGAGTATATCCATAAAGTGTCTCCATGCACTCTATGCCCAGAATAGCCTCTATATCATCTAGGTCCACTATAAAGAAATCCTCTGTCAGAGTGTGGTTGGCCATGGTGATACTTAGTTGGGGAACAAGGTGTGTATAAGGCAAAAGGGTCCTTCCAGTTACCTTGACCTAGAATCCTGCATGCGACTCCATAGGTAGACCTCTATGTTTTAGAAAAGATGAGTTTATGAAGTTAGGAGTGGCTCCACTACTGAGCATCACCACAACCCTTTGTCCTTGATGGGTTCCCAGTACACAAAACATCGTACACCTTAGGATCCCAACTAAAGCAATGGTTCCTCTGCACCGTGTACCAGTGCTACAATGCTCTCCATACAATTCAGATTAACCATTTTGGTGTCCTCGAGGGGATGGTTGTCTTTGGAGAGTAGATCTTCCTATTCGTCCTCATCATCGGACACGACTTCAATGTAGTGAATTTTTCCTTTCTCAAGGCATCTGTGCCCAAGTTCCCACGGTCCCTTGAAGTTGAAACATAGTTTCTTCCTTCGAAGCTCCTGTCTGGTAGCTTCATCCAACAATGGTTTATTCAAAAAAGGTTTATTATCCTAAGTACCCTTGATAGGATAACCTCAATGATGATGCCATACTCCAAACCTTCTCAGTGGCCTCCGACAGGGTGTGAACCCTTTTACCCAACCCTTTAGGAGTTCTGTCAGTCCATCCATGACAAGTACTATCTTCTTTTGAAAATGTTTGTGACCAAAATAGAGAGTTTCTAAAATTCCATAATGTACTAGTCGACCGATCCAATTTTCCTCAATTGTGTCAATTCTTTGAAATTAAGTTCTGGATCTTTACCATCAAATCAATCTATCAATCTCTCAGTAAATTCTGCATAGGTATCTATTTGGTCATGCCCTAGTGCGATGGTATCGGGATGCCACTATTCATGCACTACTCCCTCTAAGTGTAATGCCGCAAATTTAATTGCTTCTTCTTCTTGCATAGGATTAAGTTGAAAGTAAGTATTGGCCTTCATTACCCACGCTTACATAGATATGGATCTAGATCTGTAAAAATGGTGATAGATTTACTTTACTCAACTTCCTTCTGAGATCATCATTAAAATATCCTCGGTTTCCGCCTCCTGAGTATCTCATTCTCAATTTTGCGTAATCTCTGTAGGATATATCCTCCTCAAAATTCAAATTCTTCCAGTCTTCTCTCGACTGTTCTTGAACTTCCTTGAAGGTTGTCTACTTTCCTTTGTGTGGTGATTCCAACCATGGGGGAAATGATAGCATGGGAGGTCGAGAACATGTTGGATGAGGGTTTGCCTTACCCAACACCGAGTCTGCATTGTGTGACCATTTTGTTCACCAGATATCTTATTTTCTGCCAATTTCCTAAGAGTTTCTTCCATAAGTTGATGAGTATCATTGATTTGTGCCTGATTCCTCACGAGTTCTCTTAGTAGTGCCAAGAGCTCGGTAGCCACAGGTTCTTGTTCCACCGCCATTCTATCAATTGAATGGGATCTTCTTCTCTTCCAACTATAAACTCTCATTTACTGTCTACAGACTGGCAAGGTGGGAAGCTCTGATACCACTATAATGTTCATGTTCCCTATGTCTCCTCTGAAATCGATCTTCTCCCATCAGTTACTAACAATGTCAATCCAGTGGACCTATTGTGGAAGTCGTACAGCATACTAGCAAGCAGAATGGTTGGTATGAGATGTCGTACGGTTGCCAAGGGTGGATGTACGTTCAAGCAAGAGGTCATACGGTACAGGTTGTACGGTGTGGTGGAGTAGTGTATGGTGAACAATTTGGTCATACGGTGATCAAGGAAGAGCAAGTTGTAGGATTCAAGGAGGGAGTCTGTACAGTGATGGGGAGGAGAAGTAAGGTGTAAAGACCAAGAAGGCAATATGGTATGTGCAGGCCATACAGTAGGACAAGATGGAGGCTAAGAGAGTAGTACAGAGGGGTGAGGCTGCTTGTAGAATGTTGTACGTCTGTATGGTGGTACAAGCATGAGGTGTACGGTGGTACAAGTAAGAGGTTGAATGAAGAGGTTAAGGCAAACACGGTAAGGGCAACTGAAGAGGAATTTGGCAATGTCATTAGGAATACAAATGCAATATCTTAAACGCAAATAACTTGTAGAAGCCAGAGTCCAAATAGATACACACTTGTTACCGAATAGTAATGATATTTCCACATACAAATATGTTCTGATTTACCATATCCGAGCTAAGAAGTACACAACTGAATAGGGTGAGGGTTGAATCCCACCGAAACCACAATAGCCAAATAGGGAAGATCTTTCACTTCCGAAATGGCGAACAATCAAGAACTCCAACACGAATTTGCAGAACAAAGAAATAATCCAAATCGCATACCAACGACTCCCTACAAGCCGTGCTTAAATATTTGTCAGGAAAAACCTCTCCGAGGGTGTACAAAGATAGCCAACAGTTACACTTACCTATGGAAACTAAAACAAAAATGGGTCTAAGATATACTAAATCAATCAGCCCATTAACAAAAGTTTAATTAATAATTTATTTTATGACGGGAACATTACAATGGGATGTTATGCTTTCTTGCGAGTTCTCTTTTGTGTATACAGCATGTTACATTTAATCTAAGAAAATCTCAGGTTTACTAATCTTGTTAGGTGAGATGGCCAAGGTTCACTATCGAACCCAATGCTCTGATACCATATGTAACATACGAATTTTCTAGTCTAGAAAAGAACTACATTCTTAAATAAAGCAGTTACGAAAGAAATACTTGAAACCATATTACCGAAGTGAACGTTTTTTATCTAATTCATGTGAAATTAAAAGAAATAACAATCAACTAAATAAAAGATTTCTATAGAATTACAAAGGAACTTAAATCATTGCCAACAATTCTATGATATCTTGTAATTACAAGAAAATAAAATGCATAGTAAAGAAATGAAGAGGAACGTACATAATCTGACTAAGGTATCTTATAATGTTGTACAAGCCTCCACTTTTGGGTAAGAGAAGAAGCATTAGCTTAGGATTAACCTCTCAACCATGGACCTTATCATTTCCCCATACAATATTTTATTAAGAAAGGCCCTCACTACCCTGAAGTTAGGCTTGGGGCACTATCAATCTAGCCATCCGAGCAATACTAGTGTTTAGAATGTCCGCTCAATAATAGGTGGGCATACTTGATTAACTGGCGACACTGACATCATGTGATCTATAGAAGGCAAGCATACCTTTAATGACCTTGCCCAAGGATTTAAATGGGTTTTATGATACCTGATCACCACCGCTCGGCTTGACAATAGAGTATACGAATTGAGCAACATGAGCTTACTTGGACATTCTTAGAGTTTAATTATATATTTTATCATGTTCGTTAGTTCTGATTTCTGATCTTCCTTAGGCAGAGATCTCCACCACCTCTTCACCCACTTTCATTGGTCCTTTCGACCAGGGTGAATCCTTGGTGATCGATCATGCTACTAAGCATGGAATTCCACCATTAGTAGTATATTGGTAACTCTCAACTAAAAACATGAGATAAAACTACTCTGGCATTAAGCCATTCTAGTGAATCAAAAATCCCAAAATAAGATGTTTCACAAATGTACATAGAATTGTTCATTATGAGAGTCACGCTTGTGCATTTTGTCTCATTTATGATACTAAACAGTTGGCATTTAATCATGAAGAAATAATAAGAAAGGTCGACGGACATGAGTTGAGTACTTATACTTCACTTGCAACATTGAAACATAAAACGATTGAGAAATGATGGCAGGTTTAGATTCATCAAGATAATTATTGGCATCAATTTTCTGAATAAGAAGAATGAAAGCAAACAATATCAACATAACTTGATCAATGATCAGTGAGACTCAAGAAGTCTTGACTGAGCGGTTCAAGCCGTCTGAACTGTAGAGAAAATGCTAGCAATCTGGTATGTAAAATCTTGTGAGGTAAATGAAACTTCATTTTTTGATGTAAAGAAAGCCGAGAGAAAAGAAAGGCTAAATGTCATCCTCGGCAAGGTGAGAAGTTTTAATATAATATCGCGGCCCAAGATGGCAGTTTTAAAAACAAGATCCTTGATTTTGTTGAATTCATCAATTTAAAAAGAAGAGGCGCCAAAGGTATTCAACGTCTCTCGTGGAGATTTATAATTTAAAAACAAATATCAAAGGGTTCCTTAGAAGAGTTATCAAAAGGAAGAAATCTATAATTATATATATGCATACATATACTATTTTCAAAATGATGTCATCATACTATATATTTATTTTTATCGGTAAACGGCCGAAGCCTAGATTAATCATTGTTATTTGTTGTAATTAGTTATTTTTATGTGTTAAGCGAATTTGAACCCAATACCTCCTGGCTGAGAGGCTCGCAAGTTACGATTGTGTTGTAGGCTCTTGCCTAAATCATACTACTATTATGTCCAAGGTCATTCCTATTAAAATATTCATATCTATATATGTCCATAATTTGGAGGATTATGATTTATCTAAACCTCGTATCCTCCTGATGTATATATATGCATGTATATATTTATAAATATGTTAATAGAGACGAGCTTGGAGATTTAACATTATGGTGGCATCATACCTTTGTATATATATATGATGATGATGAAGATACCAACATAGAATAACAAAGGTACGAATTTTGATTATGTTAAAATATATAAATGTTTTATATGTTGCCCGAGTAGCTCATGTGTGTCCAATGTATGTACCCTGTTATGAAGTAGCTAAATTCTTGCCAAGATAGTTAGAGGCCATACCTAACGATCGGACAAATGGACTACAATAGTGCCCCATTCCTTAAATCCTGTTTAGCAATGCTTTCTCCCATTCATCTACTACTGCAACCACTCGTGCAATATTTCCACAATAATAGCAAGTTCTGCCCATTTTAAATCAATACCAAATTGTAACACAAATAAATGTAATATTGGCTAACTATCATGATCCAATAAACATAACAAGCAACTGTTAACTAACATTATCAAATATATGACAAGCAAAGGTTAACTACTATCTTCACTAAGCATTTATACAAAATAACTGTAAACAATCAAGTTCACGTGAAATAAGCAGTTAACCATAACTTCCTTTTTCACATGATCAAAGAAAATGATGGTTTTAGGCTAATCATCTCAACAGCTATAATTAAACTTAATTCGGTCAAAATTTTGGGATGTAACATATAGACCCTAATAAACCTCTACCTGATGTAGTAATCCTAAAACTGTATGCCTTGAATGGCAGAAACCACTAGATTAAAAAAACACCTTATCCAGATGTCAAACACTCACATGGGCATTTGCTACAATTATGCCCAGCTCATGGATAACAAGCAACACCTCTACAGGAGGTCATTGCCAAAAATCATTCCAAAACCCTTAAGTAAACAATGACCAAGTTCAGATAAAGCACATCATGGGGGTATCTACAAGGATAGAGAGCTCATTCAACTTCTATTTCATCATGAGGCCATCTCTATTAATGGATAGGACTTGTGAAGTGTCTCATAAAGGGAGATGACCATTTTCCCTTAAACTATTGAATGTGATTGTATGGTGTGCAGCATCTACTGAGATTTAATTATCTTCATTATCAAAAAAAGTCTGCAGAATCTTTGTTCGCAAACATGCTAAATTTTAAAAAATTATCTATAGGTCTTCCTGCTGCAACGTATAATTGTTTTAGACATACCATTAAGATCATGGAAGATGAATTTTTTTATTGTTCACAGAGATGATAGTTTATTATGCTAATATTTCTCATTTCAACAACATAGCAGTTGCCTTAGCTATAACTGTAAAAATTCATAGACAAACATCAAGATGCATACTTTTGATCGTGTTTAACCAAACCACATAATTTTATGAGAGAAATATATATTCTTCAGTACCAGAACCCAAATCTTACCAGCATTGAATAGAATGTACACTTTGGATGCAACCTTGAGTATAGGGCCAACATATCAAAAGAAGGAAACAACCCAGCAGCCTATACAAGCACAAAAATAATCTTAAATTTTAAATATTATGTGCCAAGAAGAAAGCAAATTAATGCTACTGAAAGAAGAAATGCAACTTCAAAAAACAAAAAGATCATCCTAATAAAACTGTTTTTTGTTCACTATTATGAAGAGACTTCAAAGAAATGGCATCCAAGGACAAGCCATCAGCATCATTAAGGAAATAATAACATGCTTGAGCAAATCTGGGTTAACTGATTTAAAATGGCTTCTTTTTAATTTATTATCTCTATAAGACCCAAACAACCTAGATAAACACAAGAATCATCTCAAGTTTAAAAGGAAGATAGAAACATGAATTCATCAAGATTCAAAATTTCAAATGCATGCTGCTTTATATTCTGCCCATATAACATCATTAACTCGAGTGTAACAAATTAGGTCTGAATTATATAATGATGAACCTTTCCCAATTTCAAGTTTAGTAGAACAATAAATTAATAGGCATGGACAAAGCATTTACAAGCACAAGTAACATAATATTTGAAACAACATATAATAATATCTTGTTAGCATGAGCAATGCAAATACAGAGACAGTAGTACAATCACTCAAGCATGAACTAAGATGCCCTTACTTTAATGGAGATCCCAACTATGATTGATGGTCTAAAAGATCTTGGAGATTTTGTGTAATGCCCACTGCTGCAGAGTAGCTGGAAGTGTCTCTTGTACACAATTTAATTCCCATAGGCTGATTTAGATTTTGGTCGGTAATGAAAAAATTAATTAATATAAAGTTGTCCAATAAAGTAAAACTCCGGGTGAGTATATTTTAATTAATTGAATACAGTGGCTTAAGTGTTTTAAAGGTGATACTATAAAAGTCAAAATATTAAAATTATTTTAAATGTTCTATTTTGAAGCTGGAAATTAAAAGTAACTTTGGAAAAGTTCAATCGGAAAAATATAAAAAGTAATTTATGAACCCATTTGCATATGCTGAATTTTATTTTTCAATAGAGAAGATTCGAAGCTTTCAAGGAGAGAAAACCTTAGGATGAAAACCTCAAGAGAATTGGTTTTGATGATGAGACATCTAACATAGCCAAGCAGCAAATGGAATTACACAGGTTTTGTTCAGAAGCTAATTGTTGAAGTTTAGATAAGTTTTCAGAACTTTGCAGGCAAATAAAAAATTATTTGAGATTCCGGTATTTTAATAAAAGCTTATCATTTTGATTGTATATTAGAAACCATATGATGTGAATACTAGGATGTGAGTTCAGACACATGGAAATGAAGACTGGCTACTATGTTGAATAATGTTTACCATATTGGGTAAAGAAAGCAATGCATACAGATAATAGAATAGAATAGAAGATAAGAATAGCAAAACTCCTTATTATATTTGCATACGTCAAGATATTACATTATGTTTATGATGTTGATGATCCCACAATGATCCCGAAGGGGAATATAAACACTATCCGAGGAACCTTCTCGAAGGTATCCATCACCACATACAACATGTCGACTACAATAATAGAACCTTCCGGATACATCTCGATACATGTCGGCTTGACAGCATACATCCCGATACACTGACGGAAACCTCTCGATACCCCGTCAGGAACCTCCTGATACATCGTCAGGAACCTCCCGATACCCCGTCAGGAACCTCCTGATACACCGTTGAGAACCTCCCAATACCCCATCGGGAACATGTTGATACACTATTTCCTGACGACAAATAATAGCTTTCTAGGCATTAGAAGAATTTCCATTTAGGTGTTACATCCCAAATTTTTTGATCTTTTAAAATAATATTATATCTATTGTAGTGGTTAGAAACTCTCCAATATCATGATCTTGTGAAATGGAAGTTATGATTAACCAAATTGATTCATGTGTAAATGACTTGTTAGTTGATTATTGTTATTTCGACTAAAAATAAATGCTAATATTTTAAGATAAATGTTAGTGGTGATTAGTTGTTATGACAGTTATCAGTTATTGTGTTTTCTTGATATTTCAATTTAAATGGAGGAACATGTTATTATTGTGGAATAGGCATATTTGGTTGCAGGGGCACACGAAGGGGGGAAAGCATTGTTTAACGGAATTCAAGGGATGGGTCACCAATTTAGTCCATCGTCAGACCATCAAGTATGGGTTCTAACTTCTAATTACTTTGGTGAAGGATTTAACGGGCTAGGCAATGGAGTATACCTTGGACAATCATGAGCTACTTGGGCAATTTTTATAACAAGACAAATATTAAACATTTAATATCATAAGAATTGTTACCTCTATTTTATTTTTGAGAGTGTGGAAGTGGCCAACATTGTAACTTTATATATATATATATATATATATATATATATATATATATATATATAATGCCACCATCATATTATGGTAATATCTATTAATTGTACTTACATGTATATATACATATATTTGTGCGTACCTAGAGAGAATATAATGATAAAAAGGAATTATACACTCTCAAGTTACACACGCGTATAGATATATGTATATGAATGTACGATTATAGGTAGAGTTCAATAGCATGATATATATATATATATATAAGTTTTAAACCATGAGAAAGTATAATCTTTATGTTTTATTAGGTATCTGTCTCGATGAGCTGCAACCTTGTTATTGGCATCAAACTTTTAAAATTTCAAATTATGAAGTTCTTGTAACCGATATCAAGCTCTTTCTCATAACTGGAACCATGGGAGGCTTTATCTTCCTTCCCCGCGGCTGAAGGATCATTCTTTTATTCACTTCCTTCTTGTCATGCGATTACTCTGAACCAAAGTATCTTCTATTCTTTCTGCCCTTATTAAGGAACATATTACCATACTTGATCTATAGTGTTGGGCTACACTGGAAGAAGCAATATTGCATGGAGTTGTTGCCTCAAGATCACATCAAAGATTGAATTGTTTTCTTAGGTCATGAAAGATTTTGCAAGTCTTTTCTTTTTTCATGGTATGCCTTTTTCAATGCAAACTTCTCTTTATGTATCATTGCTGAATGAAGGAATATCATGATCACGAGCTTGGTTACATATCTGGGGCATAACCAAGGCTCAAACATAGTAAGAATTTCTAAGAAGCATCAGCCCTGCTCATTCTTTATTTATGACTAGTTTTTTATCTATGCATATCGGGTGCATACCCATAGGGACTGAACTAATATAGTTCCCTTAAGACTAAAAGCTCAGCAAAATTGTTTAATGCATAATATTGTACATTGTATATGGTTTGTTCCATCATTTGACATAAAATATTTTTCTGACTTCGACACTAGTATTTGCTATATACCAGCTGTGATAATAATCAAAATGGTATTCACAAAATCTAATTGATAAGGATCTCATAATTACCAACAATCTCCTAGGATGCACCCAAGGCTAGCAGAGCCAAGTGTAAATGGGTGAAGAGGAGAAGAGGAGAGCTCTATTGATGAAACTCATACAAAGCCAATTGAGATAGACCTAAGGGAAGGATCTACCGTTGAGAGCTCAAGTGGTTAAATGGACCAGGGAAGTAAGCAGGCTATAGAAGGGGCAAATACCTTGAGTACAATGGCAGTCAACGCATCCCCTGCTATTCAAACTCCTCCTCTCAAGGATAGTTATTTTGTTCCTAATTGGTTCGACTTGTTAGTAAGTAAGAAGAGAAGTCTAGTTCTTGCATCCTTCCCAATAGAAGATTTGGTGAGCAAGTGCCTTGGAAAAACTCCTAAAGCCAAGAAGCCAAAGATCAAAACTATGTTAGATATTAATGAAAAGACAGGCATTGGGTAGCAAATCTTCTAAAACTGGCAGCCAACAAAAGTTTAGATCATGTGCTTCCACAAGATTATTCCAAGGAAAAGACCGTCATAGGCCCCGCCTCTAGAGCTACGGACATGAAGATATGGACTATTGGTAACTCCAAGATTTCTCATCGTATCTAAAAAGATCAAAGGGATAAGCAAGAGCTTAAGCAATCCCTACGTAAAATGGCAGAGTATATACATGAACTTCAACATCCAGATACAGAAACACTACAAAGTGCAATATCTATAATAGATGTTACTTCCCCCATCAACAAAGGCTTCCTTGACCAAGTCAAAAGGGATAGATCAATTGCCCATACTTACGATGAATGGTTAAATGTGGTGAATGCTCAAGCAAACAGCTATTTCTCTCACTTCACCAACACCAATGCAAGAGGAGAGAAATTAATGATTGCTCTAGAATCTAAGATGAACGCTTGGGAGTTTGACAAGGTAAAATGGGATGAATATATCATCGATATTTCTGAAGTCCAAAAATATAGGGTGAATGAGATCTTAGGTGAAAATCTTGGAGCCAATGTTAGTGCAAATTTCATGTTCATAACTCGAGCCAATCTCGAATGGAGAAACACTGTAATCGAACAATCCCTGGATGAGTGCACTAAATTGCAAAAGAAGATGAATTGTTTGAAGGAAATCTGAACTGTTGATATCAAGTGCATTAATGTAAAGATTATGGAGAACACCGACCAAGAGGGAAAAACCTCCAAAGAAGTGGAATCGGCTTTCCTTTCAAAAATAGAGTCATTGAAGTAGGCGAAGGAGGTTTCTACTAAAGATCTCGCCATAGTTGTGAGGGCTGATTCGATGATGATCTTTTGCACTGACCATCTAGAAGCACAAGATAAAAAGTTGGAGCACATCAATCGTATTATGATGATGTGGAAGTTGCGCCTAGAACAACTTGGAGTCCCTCAACGAAATGAACTAGTCAACTTTCTAGCAGTTCACAAAGCTTGGAAAGAAGTCGGTGGTGGTTTCTCTATGACTCGGGATCTAGATGTTGATGCCAACAACATAGCTAGCAATTAGTTAGGGATCTATGGACCACGAGCCATAGTTGTTTTATTTTATTCGGCCAGTTTATTTCTAAAACTTTGTTTTATTTGACAGTTGGTAACTCCTAGTGGAGTTAGTTTTCAAAACTGATTAAGAAGCCCTGCATGGATATTTATTTTGTTTAGTTAGATCTTTGAGGGGTTGACTCTCTAAACATAAAACACATATAGTCATTTTGATACAAATGAAAGGCATCCTTTTAGTGATAATTGATGATGATTAGTGATTAATTGTGTGGTTATTCTCTTGTCATCTGTCATTTGATTGTATGGTTATTTGGATAGATTGCATTTCGTGTGGAATTCAATCTCACTGTGATGATGTATTTTTCATTGATTTGCAGAAGTAATGTGTACATCTATCTTTATTGTTTAGTAAGTTTGATCGGAAATCAAAGAAGTCCATCAATGTATGTCGTTAGCATAAATTGTGAAGCTATTATCTTTTGAATCTGCTGCATCCTTTTACGTTTATGAGAGAATATTTTACTTACCTTAGGTTCTTTAAGGTTAAAAGAGCTATTAATTTGAATTCTTTTGTGATAAAGGTTATCATGATTAATCTTTCAAAAAGGGAGTTGTGCCTTTAAACATGGAGAGTCTTTTAAAAGAGGAGATTGCAAGACTTGTTTGTGGTAAATTAGTTTTTCCTATTATCAAAAACACTAACTGACAAGGGGGGGTGTGGGAATTGTTTGCTACCAGGTGCCATGATCACCACACCAAACAAACATCCTAAGAGGTATAAGGATGAAATAGGCAAAGGCAATTAATGAATTACTAGAGATGGGACACATTAGACTCATCAAGAGTCCATTCACATTAGCAACTGGATTAGTGAAGAAAAAGAATAATGGTATGTGGGTGTATATCAATTACAAAGCACTGAACAAAATGACAAAAAAGAACAGTCATCTAATTCTATAATAGATAACTTGAGGATGAATTGCTTGGGGCTCGATTCTTCTCTAAGATAGATTTGAGGTTAGGGTGCCATCAAATATAGATACAGAAAGCAAATATTGACAAGATGGCTCTCGAGTGTCATTTTGGGGATTTTGAGTTCTTGGTGATGACTTTTAGGTTAATGAATGCTCCAATTGCTTATCAAGTTTATATAAATCAGGTAGTTGAGGAAGTCTACCTTGATCTTCTTTGTTGACATCTCGATTTTAAATAAGATCTAGAGGGGGAAGTCTACCTTGATCTTCTTTGTTGACATCTCAATTTTAAATAAGACCTAGAGGAGCATATAAAACACATGGAGGAGGTCTTAAGTATTTTGGACAATGAGTTTCTTTATACAAGGAAACCAATGTGAATTTAGGATACCAAACCATCTTTATTTGGGTTTCATTATTAGTGCACAGGGAGTGAGACTTGATCTAAAACAAATCAAGGCTATTGTTGAATGGTCTACTCCTACTAACCTCAGTCATGTTAAGGGATTCTTTGAGGAATGTAATTTTTATCAAAGATATTTTGAAGATTTTACAACAATCACACTTCCAAGATTGACAAAGAAATGAGCCTTTCAAAATTCCAAGTTAGTACGTAAGTGTTTGGAATGCTCTAATAAAATGATGTCTTCCTTGCCAATTTTAGCTATTCTAGACTTCCCCAATCCCTTTCAGTTGGGGTAAGATGCATCAAGATAGGGAATTGATGAGATGTTAATGCAGGAGAGACATCCCATAGCCTTTAAGAGTTGAAAACTGAGAGAGGTAGAGAACAACTACTCCATTTATTATAGAGAAATGTTGGCCATTATGCATGCATTGGCCAAATTCAAACATATTTAGTAGGGGGGATTTGTTGTCAAAATGGATCATAACAACGTAAAGTATTTCATGAATCAAAAGGACCTAAATAATAGGTAGCAGAAGTGGGTTAGTAAGCTCAATGCATATGATTTTGACATTGATCATGTCAAATGCAAGAAGACTATAGTTGTTGGTAGGAGTGTCACATCTATATTTTTTGGTTGAGATATTTATTGATTGGACGAAGTCAATTTTGGTAAAACGTGCCAAGGCTCCATGGGCAATAGGAATCATCGAGATCACAAAACATTATGACAGGTACACTCCAATTAATGACTTGATTATCTACAAGGATACAATTTATTTGGTGTCTTATTTACAAATGAAGGCAAAGATATTGACGACATTTTGTGATGCACACCTAGCTGGTCACATGGGCTTCTTCGATATATACAGGCAAATCCAAGAGAGGTTTTCTTGGAAAGGACATAAAAATGAAGTACTTGAAAATGTTAAGAGTGTCCAACTTGACAAAATAATAAGAATAAGAACACTTATCCAGTTAGTCTACTTTAGCCGCCTCTTATTCTCAATCAGAAATGGGAATCGATCTCTATGGACTTTATTGCATAGTTGCCTAAGGTACAAGGTGAAGATTGCATTTATATGGCAGTTGACAAGTTGACTGAATTTGCACACTACGTTGCCATTTAGGTAACTTATAAAGCAACATGGCAAATTTGTTTTCCAAAGAGATTTTTAGGTTGCATAGTTTGCGAAAGAATATGGTTAGTAATAGAGATAGAAAGTTCTTGAGCATCTTTTGGCAGGATCAGGTTGAGTGGGAGCAAACTCCCTCCTAGCACAAGCCACCAATCACAAACAAATGGGCAAATAGAGACAGTGAGAAAATTCGTGGAAGGGTATCACAAAAATAATGTTTTTAGACAAGAAAGAGCTTGGGTTAGATGGTTGCATCCACCAATCACATGCTGGTCAAGATGTCATCATTTATGGCCTTGTATGGTTATGAGGCTCCTAATTTCATGGACTTGGTTCTATAAGGAAAAAAGTGCCTAAGGCAAAGGATTTGTTGCAGAAGAGCTAAGACAATCAAATCCTTATAAGAAACTTACAACAAGCACAGAATAAACAAAAGTTGTAAGTGGGGGGACATGAAATATTTGCAATTTGCACTTCCAAGCCTTATAGAAAATCCTCCATCAAAAGGAGTAGACTAGAGAAGCTCAAGCCCAAATTCTATGACTTTTTCGGAGCTATTCAAAGAGTTAGAGAGAGCGCTTATGAATTTGAATTACCAGCTAGCAGTAGATGTCACAATGTGCTTCATGTATGTAGGCTCAAGAAGGCACTTCGGCAAAATTTAATTTGCTCATTTGAGTTGTCACCATTGCATGAGGAGGTGCTGATTTCTTATTCTAGAGGTCATCATTGATACCAAAATGAAAAGTATTTGGAGGGAGAACATCACAAAATATTTGGTCAAATGGAGAAATTTGTTGGTAAAAAATGTGACATGGAAGAATGAGCAACATCGACAATGTCAAAAGTTGAGATTGCTTGAGTTATGGAACTTAAAGTGAGTGAAATATTTTTTCATATGCTTTTTTCAGTGAAAAAAACCTTTTCGCATAGAATCCAAAGGAAACTTATCAATTTTTCCACATTATTATTAACTTTTTTGGAGTTACAATATTAAAATGGCTGTGAAACTAAATCTTTTAAATTTTCCCACATGTCTAATAATAGCTTTCTTATTTATGATTTCAACTAAGTTTTCAAGTTTCTAAAATTATGTTAATCATAAGTGTATATATCAAAAACAAACTTGTTCATGTGGACTTTATGAAGGACCACATGCCCTTAAAATGCCTTTTTCTAGGAAATAATATGAAGTAGCCAAAGTATACCATTAAGTTTCCTAATTGACGAAGACACATACAAAAATTGTAAGCATATTTTTTGTTGCTAAGCTGTCTGGAAATAACCCTGCCCACCATTGTTACAGCACTTTTGACTACGATAATAGATAGTTTCTATTATCTATGTTTAGTATCTAATGGTTATCTATTGTTATCTTCTATAAATATGAGAATGTTTCTAATATTTAGTTTTTTGTTTCTAGAATAGAATGTTTCTATTCTTTACGATTGTTTCTTAAGGAAACATTGTTTAGTCTCTTGTACATATTGATCTCTCGATCACTGTTAATAACAAGCAAATATTTTCCAATTACTTTGTAATACTTTTGCTGAACCATTCCAATTTTAGTATGAAAAATCCATATGAATCTTAAAGTACTTACAAAAATAATTATCATTCATCTGAAATCTATCCCTATCCCAATATTTAAATCTGTGATTCATCATATCAATGAGACAAGAAAACATCACCTTCAAGGAAGGAGTGGTAGCCTTAAGTGCGGAATGAATAAGAGGAAGATCTTCCTCTAACAGGCATGTGACTTCTCCATTTGGAAAGAGTGAACCATATCTTCCAGCCCTTCCTGCAACCAAACTCTTAACAACTTACCAACCAGGATAATCACTATGAATAGATTTTATGTTATCATGGCATTGCCAAGAAAGGTATCAGCTGCATGGTTATTAAAACTGGAAACATTAAGTTTTGATCTTCAGGCCAGTACAGCAAGAAAAATGTCAGTTTCGACAATCATTAAGTATCCATTGATGCCTCTGGTACTTCAGAAATAAAGACAGTAAATTACTATTATAGATAACTTTTAGCAAACCCTGGAGAGAATGAGAGTATGAGTGCTATAGTGGCTCGTAGAGAATATATTCCGCTAAAACTTGATTAATTTATCCACCTCACCGTATATTTAAAGAGCCATAATTCCTTGTAATACTTGAAATTATAATTGACTGAAGGCTAACTGCTTGCTTATAGTTCTTTATGCGCAAAAAGAGTCACATGTGTTCACTTGTATATCATACATTCTTTCTTGCACTTTGGATGACAATATCAGAATAAATAGATTCCTAAAGCATGTCTGCGATCACATTAATCAAACTTAAGAATAGATGTCAAGTGTCGAAATAACAGAGAATTTTTACCTTTAAAAGTTCTGTACATTAGCCTGTCTATAAATTGAGGGGTATTCTTCAGCACAGTAATTGAGATGCCCTAATGTGTGTAATGATGGAAGATAAGATACCCAAAGGGCAGAAATATAATGGCATCTATGAGCAGAAAATATGTACGCCAAGCAGAGATATAATGGTGCCTAAAGTCAGTTGCAATGGCATCTACAGAAGGTCGAAATCACTGCCCAATAGCAAATATGTTAGGCACCCAAACAACAGAGATCATTGCTGCCTCAAACAGATATGATAGATGCCCAGAATACAAGTAGAATGGTGTCCAAAAACAGAGATGATAAATACCAAACTTTCAGCCCTTCAATTCACAACAACAACAGTCATAGAAGGTCCCCAAAATCAGGCTACATAAATAATTCAATCCAATATACCTCAGAAATGAATTGAATGAGAAACCCCGATTCAGAATGCAATTCGAATTTGCCATACAACAGAAGCAAATTGCTTCCCAGAAAAAGAGGAATCAGTCCTCAAAACGCTTAAAAGACAATATCAAAAGCAATAGACAGTGAGATGATCTATTTTTTTTATGAAGCCTGCTTTTTATAATGCCACTTGGCTTCACTCATACACATTTCATTAAAGTTGCTTCATCAACGCATTTTTTAATTAGAAGCCTTCATCTAATTCTTTTAAATAAATAACTTTCTCACACATGGCTTCATGAAAACACTTTTCACTTAAGAGGCTTCACATTCACAATTCCATTTTAAAACACGAAATAACATAAAGTACTCGAATAATAACAAAGCCTCATTAATAACTTAATAAATATGAACTCCATCACTAATAAGCTCAATTATATGCAGAAGACAACCACCTGTCAATGCCATCACTGCACTACCAAATATAGTATTCATCCAGAATTAGACTTTCTATAAAAAGAAAGTCCACCTCAAAGACCCTCAAAACCTATGTTACTCCAAGTTTCCGGGACGGGGGGAACGTGGGGACGGGGAAACAGGTTTCCAGGACATTTTTTTTTCTCGGAGCAGGGGACGGCAAGGGACAGCAGTGGGAACAGCTATATAAAAAGTAGGGAAAATTTAAAATATACAGTGAAATTTTAAATATTCATATAAAAACATGGATAACGCATGCTTATATAAATTATAGAACCTTAACATATAATGTGTGTTAAATAATTTAACTTTAGAGTTCACATGAGAGTGGAAATCAAACAAATTATCAAAATTGAAACATTAATTTTATGGGACAGCCAAGCGAAAGGTTTCCGGAAGTTTCCGAGTTTCCAGGATGAGAGGACGTGGGGACGATATCAACTTTTGCCAGAAACGCGTCCCCAGGTAACAGAGCTCAAAACATACTGTAGCTCACAAGGGTTGCCATGACGAACCGACCTAGCCAACTATAGGAGCTTGCTAAAAATGGGGACATTACACCAAACCCAAACTCGGCAAGTCTGAGAAAGGCTCAGCTAAGTCTGAGGCAAAGTCCTCCAAATTCTTCCATCCTAGCTCGCTTCAAACTAGCCAAGTCTAGGTGGCTCTCATTTCTTTGATAAAAATATATTGTAAAGACAATGAAAAAGATCTCTTCCATTCATAGTAGTCATCAAATATATACGCATAGGTAGAAGCAATGGATGAATCCATTAGCCACAACCATGATAGCAGCATACATAAATAAATTGAGAAAGTGACCCCTATCAACCAAAACCACCATTTAAGCATGCATCAAATAATATCTACATTACCAGTGGATGCGCCATAGGTTCTACAACCCTCATCCTCGTACCAAAAACGATCCATGGACTTGGGGACAGCCAAGAGAGGTCCCCTATTTGTACCCAATTTCCCAAAAATCATCAGATATGTTCCAAACAACTATGGGAACATCCATACTCTTCTAGGGAGCATCAAGAATGCTTCAAACATCCCTTGATCGTCCTCAGGATGGATGGGTATCCCCAACAGCAAAGGAGATGTCACCACTTTAAAAATCACATTTTTCTTTTATAAAAATCTTTCATTTTTAATTTTCCCCTCCTTCAAAGTTTGCCTTAACATGCTTAAAACTATTTGGTAACAAATTCCTTGTAATGCCCCCATTTTTGGCAAGCTCCTGCAGCTAATTGAGTCAATTCATTATAGCAACCCTCGTGAGCTAACAAGGTGATTTGTGGTTCTTCATTGTGGACTTAATATTTTTAGTCAATCTAATTCAGACAATTGCCATATTTGGCAATGTACTTGGTGGCAGTGGCTGTCAGTCATCACCTGCATCGAATGAGGCTATTTATGACACGGGCTCATATTTATTTATTAAGTATCAAGTTTATAACATTATAATGGTACTTTATTAATATTATATGTTATAAAGTGATGTTGTGTTGGTGAAGCTTCTTAAGTGGAATTTCGTTTGGGAAACAATCACTTTGTAAGATTATAAATGTGAGCTAATTGTTAATAAAAAAAGCATCCGATTATCGAATTGTCTATTTTCTTTTGTTATCATCTTGTTGAGGGTTTTAACTGATTTTCTCTTCCATTCCGTTGCTAAGGTACAGTGGAATTGGTTTTCATTTTTTAGAATTATTTGATCTTCCCTTCTGTGGTTTCTATATCTAGGAAGATTGGAGTTGGCAGGAGTTGCGAATTGAATTCAATTGCAAATTGGAATCCCATATTCAAGTGACTACTTGTGGCATTGATTTGATTGAATACTGAAAACTGGAGGCTTCTCTTACTATTTTACCTTGTTGCTGAGGGGTGACTGTTAGTGGTAAATTTTCGAATTGTTGAATCCTCTTTCATCTCTACTGGTGGACATCTTTCCAGATTCTCTTCAGTGTGATCAATTTCATTGACTGATCTTTGTTTTTACTTCAAATCACATCAATGGAAGAGAGCCGAAATTCCTGTGCCCTAGATGTTAAGTAACTCTTCTTTTGGTGTTACCAATATCTGCAAAAATACCACTTCAAGTGTGTTGGTAAACAAATTTGTTCTTTCCAATTCTGACTCACAAATGCCCTAATTTATGAACAAATTCTAATTAGAACAATTTGAAAAGTAACTTCTGTTGATGTGAGTTTTGTATCACTTACATAACATATTAGCAATTGAACATTTAATACGGAGTATCAAACATACAATTCCTCTCTTGAAAAGTTATTGCTCATGGGATATGAGAATAACTCCAATGTTCCTTACTCTTATGGATACTTGTTCAGTTTTATCGAAGTGATTTGTTGGTAATCACGTAGGCGGCCTTACGCAATTCATTCAAGGATGACTTGGACTTTGGTGGAATGATGGTGATGGTGATGGGTTTGTGAAAGCTAAATGATGTTGATGGAAAGTGATGGTGGTGGAGGGTGAATGGTCCTTTCGACTGGTGTTTCTCTAACTTTCTTCTCCTAAATTCTATGTCCTAAATTACTTGCTATCCTACTCTTACTCCTATGGATGGAAGACTAGCAAATGGATTGGGATCGAACCTAATAAAAGCTAACCAGCGGCCTCACTTCCACAGATGCATTGATTCAAAGGAATAATAAATTTGTTTGCCACGCAAGGCTCCCCAACAAGCTGCTAGGATGCTAGTGGTCTAGTAGTGATCCTTATCAAACACCTACTAATGCTACCATGCAACTATCCATCTACTTTACTCCCACTTAAAGAACTTGAAATGAAATTTGCTTCAACAACTTGAAAAGAAATCTAACTATGTGGAAGTAGAAAACATGCAATAACACCCAATGTTCTTAATCACCATGCAAGTCACAACAATGAAAAAGAGAGCAATTTTGGTACTATCTTCGCAACAATTTCTCCAACACTTTACAAATGAGAGCAAATGGCCTTATATAGGGTACAAAAATACAATGGACGGTGGAGATCAAAACAACATCAACAATCCAGATTGGAACTTCAAAACCCTAATTAGGATTGCCACCCCATCGGCCAATGAGAAGTTGCCACCTCATCAATAGACCAATGAAAAAGTCTAAAAGTGGCAACCACTGAGAAGGCACCAAAATGGTGGCCAATCAGAAATAGAAACTTATCCTATTCTAGAAGAAAGGGAAATTGCCACTTGGGCTTACATCAAATGATCTTCTAATATAAATCTTCCCTTTTCTTTCATTTTTTTAGCTAAGGCAATGAACTTAGCTAGCCTTTCGTTAACTTCTTCCATAGGAGGGCAAGGTCTGTGCTTTGCCCTGAGTTCCACTAACTTCACCACGTTGCTTGCTGCTTGTAGCATCTTTTCCTGATCCTTCTCATATTCTTTCGCAAATCCAATAAGAGCATTGTGAGAGGAAAGGGTGCTTAGATGCTTCTTCCTGATGGCAAACTTTTCTAGTTCATCCAATCTTGATCCAAGTCTTATCTCATTGATATCCTCTTCTCTAATGTCTTCAAAATCAAGGGTTGCTCCATTGTCGCTCATCATGGTCATAATGGAAGTGTCGATGCCTAGGCTGTGATGTGCAACTGTCTTTTGTATATCCTTTTATTATACTACCATTGGTATCGGTTATTCGCCTCATTTTCAAGAAAAAGGGTGTTTTGGACATCATATCCTCTTTGTCTTTCTTAGTGTTTGTCCCCTTAGGCTTCTTTCTTGTACTAACATCCTCCATCTCGTCGCCCTATTACGGGATGGTAAAGTGGTGGACAATTTGACTAGCAGAACCAAGGGAGGCAATCCTTAGACTAGAACCAAAGAGAGAAATCTGCTTAAGGACCCCTTTCAACTCTAAATGATTTGAAATTACTTTTACCAATAGCCAAGGGGGATTGTCCTTCCTTTAGTCTGTCCTTCATCCGTATCATGTCCACTACATCGATATTGGTGTCGGTTATTCACTTCATTTTCGAGAAGGGTGTTTTGGGCATCATATCCTCTTTGTCTTTCTTAGTGTTTGTCCACTTGGGATTCTTACTTGCACTAACATCCTCCATACTCGTCGCCCTATTACAGGATGGTAGAGTGGTGGACTAGAAGGCAAATAGAACCAAGGAAAACAATCCTTAGACTAGAACGAAAGAAGGATGTCAACTTAAGGACCCCTTTCAACTCTAAATGATTAAAATTCACCTTAACCAATAATCGTACAGCGACTTTTCGGAATTAGGACTAGACCTCAAGAACTTCAAATCCACTTACAAATCAGAAATTTATCATGTAATTCACCTCCCAATAAAATTACCCAACCTAGGGAAAAAATCGCAACTTCTTGCAAAAATCAGAATTTTATCTCGTACAAAATTCGACGCCCACAAAATTCGCCTTCCACAAAATTCAGCTCCCACAAAATTCGACCTTCCACAAAATTCGTCTTCCACTAATTTTGGCCCCACAAATTTCGACCTTCCACAAATTTCGCCAAGCAAGAAGAGTGCAGATCTGCTCTTGCAAAATCGCCAACACCCTAAGAAGGAGAAGTGAGAAGTGAAGAGGAAATGGGAGGGAGGCCTCCTCTTATACCCAACTTTTTTACTCCCCCCAAGCTAGCCGACTTGGACTGTGGGGGAAAGAAAAAACAAATAATTAATGCAAAATTATGGCCCACAATTAAATACTTAGCTAAAATTAATTTTGCCGTGATGAAAATTAACTTTTTAAATTGCCATTTGGACCAAAATTGCAAAAAGAAAATAAATAATGCCTTAGAGGTGTTAAATATTTCCATTTAATGAAGATTTAGTAATTAATACATTATTAAAATTAGATTTTGGCTAGCTAAAAGCCATTTTTCAATATTAAATTACTAAGTTCATTAAAGGATAGAAAGGTTTTCATTGCAATTTAATCCATTTAAAGCCAAATTTTGCAATTTAAATCCCAATCGATTTAGGTAAGCAATTTTAGCATTTTACACAAATAAAATTATTTCTCTAGAGCCTAAAAATCGATTTTGCAATTTGACTTCACCATCACAAAAATTAATCTTTCTTCACCAAAAATTGAAAATTTTCCAAAAGACCAGATTTAACAAAAAATTTCATTTTTTGAAAATTATCCAAATTTACACAATTATATCTGAATTTTCAAAAGAAAATGTCTAAATACAAAATTTACAATTTTATCGTGCCAAGTTGGAATTAACTTTGAAATTTGTTCGGCCTAAGGATAGAGTTGGTGGCTCTAGAAAATCAAGCTAAAAAAATTGGGTGAAAATAAGCTAAGTCTCTCCCACTAGCCCAAAGGTGTCCAAGGCTCAAAATTCTCGAAAAATCAAAATTGTTGGACAATCCAAAAATTTGCCGAGGCAATCAAAAAAAGGGGGGGTCCCCAAAATTTTGGGGTGATGGTGTGAAAACCACACAACTTCTTGAAGATTTACTTTCCTCTGAATTGTTAGGTACAGCTCCCCATTATGAATTTGAAATGAATTTTGTTTATTCCTAAATCTAATAGGGTATGTTCTTAACCAGAGAACAAGAGAGGAAAACTAAGTCAATCCTAATAAAGAATTCAACTTAGGCAAAAAGTAACGTTTTGAGGGTTAGTCAAATCAAATGAACTCACACATCTTATGAATTCATACTGAAATCAATTGATTTATCTAGGAACTAATTTGCAGAAAAAGATTGTATTGAATGAAAACACCTAAAGAATCTCTTTGAGTTTTATATGACAATTCCTCTCACATTCAACTCGTTGTATTAAAACAGGGGGAAAAAAAACTTTGTTTATTACCCGCTTCAATTCCAAATAAAGAGAAACAACAAGCTAATAACAACTATTTTAAATGGAACAAAAAATTATTCATACAAAAATACCATTCAATTAACTCTGCAACATCATCTTTCATAACAAAAATTTGCCGACCTTTATGTATTTTTCATCCTCATACATATAGGAGTCTGAGATGACCGTTACAAAGGAAGTTTAATCGGTTCATCTTCTCAAAACTGACAAATGGCAAAGAGCCAGTTTGTCTATTATAAATATTACAAAATAAAAATGGAAAGGGCGGAATATGAATCACTTTGCCTTCTTTCCTTTCTCAACTTTTACCATATAGGCCTTGGCGGCAACAATAATCAAAATCAGCTCTTCATGTCTTTGTACATGCACATTAGTATATCTCAAGAGCCATCTAGAGTGTTCCCTAGCCAAATCTTTGACAGCATTTAGTCTATCTTGCAATTCCTCCATGGACACATGTATGTATCCGCCAAGTTTCTGAAGCTCAGACACTCTATTCTAGTGCCCTGAAGACATGCTTGTTAGGCTATCTATAAAATTGGAGAAATTGTTTTGCATGACAATGACTCCAATTACTCCTTTTCCTTGCCCACTAGTCTGTGAATCTGTGTGTAGCCCTTTTAGAAGTTCATAATCTCTATCTTGATCTTTATTTACCTTCTCCTTAGTCTCCTTTAGACCTTTCTCTGCCTCCAAGATCATTTCTGACTTGAACTACATGCCTTGTAACCATTCGAACAAAGGCTCATCTCCTTTGGGCAAAATCTTAGCTTCGACAGCTTCCTTTGATTTCATTTGAAAAATCATCTTCAATAAAGATGCACAATCATCACTTTTAGTCCTCTCCATGGCCAGTGTATTTCTATTAGATGAAATGTTATCTTTCTCTGTTTCTAGTCTTAAGATAACATTTCCAATTTGCTCTATAACGGAGACTCCTCCTGATTTAAGCTTGTCACTCCATTCTTTACCAATCTGACCAAAATGCTTATCTTCCTGAAGCTAAGAGATAAGTGCTTGAACATCGGCGGCAGTAGGATTACTAGTTACGGGCATTCCAAAGATACTTGCCAATGGAGTGACCAATTGTCTAATAAATCTGTTCAACTCTTCTATCTCCGCCTTCATCCTAACCTTTGACAGTTTGAGGCTTTCCAACTGTCTTTCAATTACCTTGTTTGTCGACTTCCACAAGCCAATGTTGGTGTCATGTCTGGCTTCCCCAAGATCTATTGAATGCAGAGTATAATCATTGGTAGACATATCTTTGATTCTCCCGTCTCTAGTGGGTTTCGCAATCTCCATTGTTAGGTGCCCTGTTTCTAGATCTTGTCCCAGAATAGACAAGGTCTTCTGCTTCTTGACCTTACTCAATGCAGATCCAGAGCGAACTGCAAGAGATAAAATGTCCTTATTGAGAGCCCCTTCATCCTTTCTCTTTCTCTTTTTCTCCAGAGTGTCCTCCAACCAGGAATCAGTGCCTATCACCTTAGAAGCTATCCCGAGTGAATCTTTACTAAAAATTTTCCTCTTAACCAAAGTAATTGCTTTCTCGCTCAAGGAGAATGGATTCTTTTGAGCTTGAGAAACAAGCTTTGAAGACTCTTGCCCTTTCTCCATTTCTGCAACCTTCTTAGTTGCTTCATCTGACTCGATGGGCTCAATATCACTACTTCCTCCATCTCCCAAATCTACTACTTGCACTTGAGGGCTACTTGGCTGGAGAAGCATAGCACTCGTAGTTGGAACAAGACTACTATGAGGTGAAGGAACTAGAGTAACAGCATTGTCTTTGGGCTCCTCTGCTTTCTTCTCAGCTTTGATTGAGCACCAACCAATGGAGCAGAGCCATCTTGACAAGTTCTTGTCTAGAGGTTGATCACCTCCACCCACCGGTTGAGCTGGTCCTTGAGTGATGGCCAGAGTCACACCTGATGTGTCAACTTGTGAGGTAGGAGCAGATGCTGAAGGAGCTTGAGTGGGTGTGCTCTTACTTTGGCTTCTTCTCACTGTAGTCCACTCTACACATTTCCCGATCTTTCTAACAATTCAGGCCATCATAATATCTAGATCATCTCCAGCATCTTGATAGGGCTCTGAACTAATAGGGGTATTTCTTATCTTTGTTGAATGTGTATTACTATACATATTCTGCCCATCATCTTCAATTCCTTCAACATTAAGGTTGACTTGATACATTTTAAATTGATCCACTGTTAATCTGGCAAAAGCACGGTCCTGACTTTCAAATTCATCTTTATAATCCACCCAGTAGTCTTCAACCGTGGTGATGTGCTTGATCACACTCCCAATCTGCAACACTTCCCGTGCATACCCGTTTGGTCAAACATGGGCCTTAAGACCTCGTACATTTCCAATCTGTATTTCATCTCGAAGGCCTTCAGCATGTTCTTTGCATCAGAACGAGACTCACAGCTGAAAGCTCCCACCTTCATAGGGAACTCATATTCCTTCTTCTTCAAACTCTCGCTCAACATGTTCACTTAACATGTTCACTCGAATGGCTTGCCTCACTATCTCAATCAGCACAATTATGTCGCTTGGGTACCTCGGCAGCTTCAAGGGGAATCCATCAAAAGCTGCAAGACGTAAATAAGAGAAAGATGAGAATTGGATAAAATAGCTTCCAAACTGACTAATGGTCACCATTGCTTCTGGATTGAATCTCCTCTCCGGACATCCTTGAAGCTCCCTGCAAATTCTCATTGTAAATGCATCATTAACCCTTATATATTCAGCATAACTGTTTTCCAACTGCAACATCATCAAGGAAATTTTCTACCCTTGGGAGGTCCTACCATAACTGTAGAGAAGCTAGCATGTAAATCAGAAAAGAAGACATTTAGAAGGTGTTGTAGAACTTCGTGGAACTGAGAGCATTGGAAAGATTCTCACTTACTTCATGAGCCTAGTCAATATATTGAGTATCCGAACAAATAACTTGTACCAAAAAGAAATATTGTTCAACGAAATTTAGAGCTTGTACCACACCTTTCAATCTGTGCAGGAGAACCAGAATAACTACAATCTCAGGTTTGAGATTAGTACCAAAAAGTGTTTTAGGGACCTTACTCTTGGCGCTCCACGGCTTTTGAAACCATATCTACATGATCTCCTTTCTCCATACCATTTTCTTTGCAGAACGGCTCCACCAATTGTCAAGTCTAAAAACTCCTCTCGCTCTAGAATTCGTAGACAATTCACCACTATTTGTGTATCAATGGAAATCAATACCGTCTCATTAGGCAATACAATCTATCTGTTATCCGGATTGTAGTGATTTATGCATTCATAGATCAATTCCGGGGCTTGGACTGCTACTGGGAAACCAGCCACTTCAACTAGCCCACATTCTCAGAGCCTCTCAATTATGGGATGAATTGGCTTCGATTTTACTCTCTTTTTAAAGTCTTGCATATAATAAAAACAGAAAGAAGTATCCCTGAAATTTTGTAGTGTGGACTTGATTCCATTCAGTTCGTCAAAACCTGCAAATCTGGTTGCCATTCTGTCCGAGACTGAAATGAATTGAATTTTGAATTTAGAAGAAGAATAGGATAGTGAATTCACAAACACACGCTATTTTGAAAAAAGTTATGCAAATTAACATAATAACAGTTCAAGAAAGAGTGTAGTTTGAATAATTGTTTATGTTTCCATCTATATAGGAGTCTCAATTCACCCGTTGATCTTCAACATTCGCACCACATGAATGAATCAAAGGATAAATCTGTTGAAACAGTAAATGCGAGGGTCTTACAGATAACTCAGTGTCTTTTCACTGTTTCGTTGGCCCAATGGTAACTTTCCATCCTTTCACACTTACTTTCCCGTTTCCCATTAAGTTTCAAGAAGTTATGAATAGGGTACTCCATAAGAAAATATCCGCCAAATCAAATTCTGCTTAATAAATCTTTCCCGTGATGATTAGATTGTTTTCATTATCCTCTTGAAATATTTTGCATGCGAAATGTGGATCCAATTCACTTATACACTTGATTTTCTTTTAAATGCAGAAAATCGTCCTCATGTGTTGAAAACCCACCAAAGAGAAGATGATTTTCATTTCTCCGCCCAGGCCTTCTTTTCACATTTACTTTTTAACTTATTTCTTCCTTTGGGTTTAGAGATGTCCATAAGGAGTGCGAAACTTTGTTAGGGACACACCTCTCGTTTATTTCCTTTAAAATTATCTTTTGCAGAAAACAGACTTCATGGGTTGAAAACCCGCCGAGAAGTTGATTTTGAGTTTTCCGCCTAGGATGATTCTGAGAGCTGTGATGAATCTATATTACTTCCTAGGATAGATGTAAGTTTTATGCTAAATCCTTATCTCTTAATCAAACTTTCAATCCAGTCTTATATGTTGAGTTAGATCCTTTTAAGTATTCTAAATATGGATGAAGTTATTGCTTATTATAATATAGATCAATACTGAATATTGCACCTTTCAAAGTGAGGGAGAATCTCAGGTATAGATCACAGGATGTAAAATACTTAGAAGAGCAGATTGCTATTACTGTGTCTTGTAAACTGCATTTACAACCTAATTATATACCCTTTCTAAAGGGTATGTCCCTCAAGGGAAATAACCCTTGGCACTAACCATATTATTATTATTCCTAAGTCGGCAATCTAGCAAAATACAGATTAGTAATGACTAACTAATTGTTAGTTTAGTCAAGCACCAAACAAAGCATCATCTAGAAATCGTTGGCACCTCCAGGATAAATATATATTTAAATGCCAATCATTAGAGATATATATATCAGGAGCAAGTACAATCTGTACTGTCAGACCTGTAGGTTTATTTTGGTTATAATCTTAACACTCCCTCAGCCTAATAATCTTACAGAGAGATATTATATCTAGCAACATCAATACAGATGTTTAAGCAAGAAATAATACTCTATATCTATTTGTCTCTTCTTAGTATATGGTATCATAGAACACACGACACAAAGTCATATTACTAAACCTGTGATATGACAAATCACTGCTACTAGTGATAAGACATAGGTTGTGACTCATAGAAACTGGTATTTCTATATCACAACGAGATCCTGAGTTTAAGATCTACCAGAATACAAGATAAACCCAGAGAATACTAAGATTCTTCCTTTATCCAATTTGTGACCCATGAGCATAGCAATGTCAACATCACAATATGATCTAAAACTCATCTAGATCTTGCAGTAAAGTCTACCATTTAGTATATTATCTAAGAGATCGTCATCTCTCATAATGCCTTTTATGCAAGTGTTCATTATTTCAGAGATCGTCACCTCTTTAAATAATGATTACACATGGTGGAGCCCATAAAAGTCAATAGCCTGACAAAAATAAAATTATTTTATTAATAATCAAAAGAGTAAAAATGGATTACAACTCAACCATACCAAGTCTCCTCTTGAAATGTTCTATCTTCACTGTAGATAGAGGTTTGGTGAGTATGCTTGCTGTGTGATCTACAGTGCAAATGTATTCCAATTGTACAGAATTCCTGTCTATGATATCCCTTACATAATGGTAAAAAAATTCAATATGCTTGGACCTATCATGGAAAACTGGATTCACTGAGAGCTTGATAGAACTCTGATTATCACAATGAATAATCGTAGGATTCATGGCTTGCCCAAATAATCCTACTAGTAGCTTCCTTAGCCAGACTGCTTCACGAGAGGCCATTGTTATTGCAATGTATTCGGCTTTTGTGCAGCTCTTAGCTACTGAAGACTACTTTCTGCATATCCAAGATATCATAGCTAATCATAAACTGAAACAGCATCCTGACGTGCTTTTCTTGTCTTTAACACTTCCACCCAATCTGAGTCAGTGAATCCATGCAAGTCTAAAGCAACTTTCTCATATTTGAGTCCATAATTAAGAGTGCCTTGTAAGTATCTCATAATGTGTTTAACTGCGACTAAGTAAATCTCCTTCAGTTCACACATAAACTAACTTAAGGCATTAACTACATAGAAAATTTCCGGTCTTGTATTTACTAAGTACATAAGAGACCCAATCATCTATCTGTAGAGAGTAGAATCTATGGATGGTGATTTCGCAGCTGCTTCCTTAAGTTTATGTAGATTAGTCTCCATAGGAGAAGACATAGGTTTGCAATTCCACATTCCAAATCTCTTTAAAATATCCAATGTATACTTTCCTTGATTAAGTATGATACTGTCAGAATTCTATCGTACTTCCAATCCTAGGAAGTAATGGAGTCTAAAATCTTTCGTCTCAAATTCTCTAGTTAGATCTTTGTTCCACTTATCTATGAGATGATGATCACCTATAATTAGTAGATCATCAACATACGATATAAGAATTACAATATCATCTTTATCTCTTTTATAATATAAATTTGGATCAGCTTCATTCTTGGAGAACCCTAAACTGGTGAGATACTTATCAACTCTTTCGTACCAAGCCCTAGGAGCTTGTTTAAGCCCATAGAGAGCTTTCTTGAGCCTGCAAACAAAAGCGTTAGGATCATGAGTTTCAAATCCTTTAGGTTGCTCCAGAAATACTTCTTCTGAAATCTTTCCATTTAGGAATGTTGTTTTTACATCCATCTAATGTACCTTCCATCCCTTTGATGCGGCAATTGCTAAGACTGCTCTTACAGAGGTATATCTGGCAACAAGAGCAAAGGTTTCTTCATAATCAATCCCTTCTTTCTGAGAAAATCCTCTAGCTACAAATCGGGCTTTATACTTCTCAATACTACCGTCAACAGCATGTTTTATTTTAAATATCCACTTGGAAGAAACAACAGATTTTCCCTTAGGTCCTGCCACAATTTTCCAAACATCATTTTTCATAATTGATTGATATTCTTTTGTCATAGCTTCTTTCCAAGCTGAATGTTTAATAGCATTAGAAGGATTGGTTGGCTCTGTTTTGGATAAACCACTCACGTTTGTTGTATAACCAGAGAATCTTTTAGATCTTTTGCTTTCTCTAACTGTTCCTGAAGGTGCAGCAAAGTCTTGAAGCTGCTTCAACTGTTTTTATGGCCCAAAGTGGTCTTTTCTTTGAATTTTCTTCAAGGTTCATATTTTGAATTTCATCTTCGATCTTTTCTAAGTTCTCCCTCTGGGATCCAGATTCACTATTTCTTTCAGAACTAGGTAAAGGAGAAGGTTCATCAGAACTTATGGCTCTTTTGAATGCAAAATCTTCTTCAGAGATTACATCTCTGCTAAGTTCAATAGTTTTCTGTCCAGGTATGAAAATCCTATATGCTTTAGAAGTTTCACTATACCCTACAAAGATACCTCTCCTCCTAGAGGGTTCTAACTTGGTTTTCTTTTCTTTTGGAACATGAATATATACAAGACATCCAAAAATTCTAAGATGATTTGTATTGGGTTTTACTTTAGTAAATAATTCTTCAGGGGTTTTATCTTTAAGATAGGAGTGAGGGCTTTTGTCTTGAATATATACGGCAGTACAAGACGCTTCTGCCGAAAGATAGTATTCTAGATTTTGGTCAAAAATCATAGCCCTAGCAGCTTCTATAATTGTCCTATTCTTTCTTTCTGCTAGCCCGTTTTGTTCTAGATTACAAGGAACAGTGTATTCCCTCTTAATCCCTGATTCTTTACAAAACCTTTTAAACAAGCCTGAGGTATATTCTCCTCCGTTATTTGTTCTAAGGGTTTTAATTTTATGTCCTGAAAAATTTTCAGTTAATGCTTTGAATTCTTTAAATCTTTGTAGAATTTTTTCTAATTCCTTGCATTTTAAAAAATAAATCCATGTTTTCCTAAAGAAGTCATCTATGAACAAGATATAATACCAGAATCCTCCAAAACAAGGAACGGACATAGGTCCACATACATCTGAATGAATTAATTCTAGTACATTATTTGTTTTCCTAGTACTATCATGAAAGGGACTTCTGGTGCTTTTACCCAAAGCACACCCCTTGCAAATACGAGGGTGATCTTTATTTAATTTGGGTAGTCTAGTAACCATTTTTCATAGTTGATAAAGTTTTAAAATTTAGATGCCCTAATCTTCTGTGCCATATTTTGTTTCAATCTTCAGCTTTGTGAACTAGGGCTTGAATGGATCGACTTCAAGTGTTGTAATTGAGATTAGGTTTCTTTTAATCCTTGGTACATAGAGTACACCTTTAAGAAGAAGAGTATTTCCTGATTTTAGTTTCAAAGTACAATTTCCAATTCCTTCAATGGAGTGTGCAGAGTTATCACCAATGGTAACTTCACTGTTAACTTTCTCTGATAAAGAATCTAGAGTTTCTTTGTATCTCATTATATGTCTTGAAGATCCACTATCAATTACCCATGCTTTATTTGGAATTTCATTTGATAGAGAGGAATACAAAGCACGGTTCTCAGGATCATAAGTATCTTCGTCTCTAATGACATTTGTACAATTTGCCTGTTGTTTGGAATTTTCAGGACAATTAGACCTATAGTGTCCAAATTTTTCACATTTGAAACACTTTATTTTAGATAGATCTTTCTTGAGCTTTCCATTCTTTTGATTTCCTTTTTTCTTCTTGAAATGCTTATTCTTGCCCTTATAGGAGTTTGTATTAAGAATGTGAAGTTCTTCATCTTCTATTTTTAGTTTTCCTCATTTTTTTTTGTTTTCTAGATTCCTCTTGAAGACAATCATTCTTGAGTCTGTTAAAGTCTGGAAGCTGATCTCTGGCACTTATTCCTTGTGCGAATGTTTCCCATGAATCTAGCAATCCATCTATAGCCATAAGCGTCATTAATGATGGTTCTTATGCTTGATAGTTCATCTCTAATGCCGGCAACTCTTAGAAAATAAGAGTTTATAAATTCTCCTTTCTTTATCTGAATGTGATTCAGTTGCCTTTTTAGTGCAAGAACCCTAGTTGTGTTGTTTACTTCATATGCATTTCGTAATGCATTCATCATATCAAAGGCAGTTTGATGTTTTGTAAGCATAGGTACAATATCATTTTTTAACTCCATCCAAGATCATTTGAATAGCTTTTCTATTTCCTTTGCTCCATACGGATTTGTGAGGTTCAACTGGGGGTTGTTTGGATGCTCCACCAATGAATTGTTTTACATTGTTCTCTTCAAGAATCATCAAGATTCTGAATTTCCAAGCTTCAAGTTCTTTCCCATCAAACCTGTCCTCGGGTCTGATTGTGTATGCCATTGAAGATAGGAGAAAATTACTAAATATATATAAGTCTGGTGACTGAATTTTGCAGAGCCGTAGGTTTGATAACTTGGCTCCGATACCATGTAAGTTTTATGCTAAATCCTTATCTTTTAATCAAACTTTCAATCCAGTCTTATATGTTGAGTTAGATCCTTTTAAGTATTCTGAATATGAATGAAGTTATTGCTTATTATAATGTAGATCAATACTGAATATTGCAACTTTCAAAGTGAGGGAGAATCTCAGGTATAGATCGCAGGATGTAAAATACTTAGAAGAGCAGACTGCTATTACTGTGTGTCTTCTAAATTGCATTTACAACCTAATTATATACCCTTTCTAAAAGGTATATCCCTCAAGGGACATAACCCTTGGCACTAACCATATTATTATTATCCCTAAGTCGGCGATCTAGCGAATACAAATTAGTAATGATGACTAATTGTCAGTTTAGTCAAGCACCAAACAAAGCATCATCTAGAAATCACCGACACCTCTAGGATAAATATATATTTAAATGCCAATCATTAGAGATATATATATTAAAAGAATGTACGATATGTACTGTCAGACTTGTAGGTTTATCTTGGTTATATTCTTAATAGTAGATAATCATAAAAGAGACAAGAATTTACCATAAAGTATCTCATTATCTTCTTATATGGCTCGTATACATCACTTGGTGATCTTTGCGGGAAATCGCCTTCGTGGGTTGAAAACCCATCGAGGAGAAGGCGAAGTCCAAAATTCCACAAGCTTCTTCTTTCAATGGAGAATATCATAAGCCGCTAGCAAACGTAACTTTGTGAATAATCTTTGCATGTTACGGGAATCTCCATCGGATTAGGTACTAAGCTACCCGTACATAAAGGAAAACCACCCGGCTATGAAATGTGGGGAAGGGAAAGATGAAAAATCTGATGAAGACTCCTTCCACCTAAGCGGATTTCAACTTAGACTCGGACGTACCTAGGACACAAAACTTTTCACTTTGCAAAATGGTCAGAGGGTGAAAAGTGTGGCAGCAAAGTGCATGTTAATATTATTTGAATGAAGAGGCTAGGTCTGTTAGGAGTTGGCATATTTTAGCCACCGTTTTTCTGCATTGGAGTGACTGTTAATCTCTGCGTTTTTGGAGCGACCAAGAATACCTGTTAATTGGCGCTTAATATCTCCTGCCAGTCTGATTTGAATTTCATGAGTACGGCGTCATTGTTTCCTACAATTTGTGTAGCACATTCAGGGGTTTGGGCATTGGAATCTAACCTAGCCTACCAGTATTTACACCTGTTGGCCATTCTGCTCGCTGTTGGCGTGGGATTTAAGTCACAAACTAAGCACTTCAAACTGCTACTTGTAGGCTCAATTCCTAGATCTTGGGAAAGTTTTGTGCAAATACAGGCGTCAAGACTGGTATAATCATCTGCTGTGAATTGTCCCTGAATGATGAATTACCAGGTGTTATCTAAGTTTATTAAGAATTAGTACTGTGCAGTATTTGAATTCGATTAATATTAATGGCATGATGATCATATAGTAGCTCTAATTATAGATTGTTTCAATTGTGACATTTTGTTTTGCAAGCAATAAATAGAAAATTTTAAATATAAGCGCTTCTTTTGGTAATGGCAATATCAGTAATAGGAATAATCAGATTTAATGCTGCAAATATTTGAGCTAATATTTCAAGTTACAAAGTTGCAAATTTAAAACACAATGGATTACATATCTTCCTAGTGAATTCAGGAGTAAGGAGTCAGCGAGGTTATTACATTCCTATTATTTGGGAACCTCTAATAAGTATTTGAAAAAAATAAAGATTCTAGTAGTTTTGGCCAACATTAGTATATGTTACGGTCATGCTACATGCTCAGAATCATATAGTTGACTGTTTGCATGCTTTTGGGAAAGTCTGAAAAGTGCATTATAGACCTGGAACTTCCATCATGTCATTTTGTGGAAATACATCAGTGCAAGATTGGTTTTGGGTTGATTTGGGTCATTTTTTGAAGACTAGGTGAATATTAGAGGTTGCATCATTGTCATCTTATATCACAATCAGAGCAGTATAGCAGACCAGACCTCTTCATATTAATATCAGTCCACTTACAATGAGTTAGGTGTAGTTTCAGGGGTGAAGCCCCAATTTAGATTATTGGTGAATGTGATCTAGAGTTAGAAAAGCATTGTGAGACATGTACTTGATTCACAATCTGTAGCAGCCCTTTCTAGAGTCAATATCAAACCTACAACGATCAACTTGTAATATCACAAGTAGATAATTTTTCCAATTTGTCTCTTACAAAAACTCTCAGAATATAAAGATATATTTAATGCAAAATAAAACTAACAAATGAACTAGTAGATGCTCGTTAAAATACTCAATTTTAAACAACATCAGATTTGCTATTGTATTATAATAACCAGCAACACAATAATTTAAGGTTTTACAATCTTAAATACAACAGAGGCAGACAGATTGGACAAAAAAGACAAGTGTAAGCACAAGTGAGACGCCTGGTGTGACATCTACATGGATAATGGGCTCTTGTCCACTGTCATTTAGCTAGAGTGTTATTGTGTTACAAGTTGGTTGAAACTGAGCTTCCAAATCTTCGAGAGAAGAAATTTGTAAATCCATATCAATATCCAAACATACTGAAAATGAACCGGCTTCCTTCTTTTAATGCTCAAAGATGTGATCCTTCAACTTCCTTCTCTTGTTCTTTCATTCTATTCCTCCTCTGTCACCTTTTAGCTCACTTTATAATATTAAATTGACCCATTTATAAATTTATATTAAGCTGTTAAAAGCCAAATTTAATATTACATGAATTTGGCCATAAATTATAATGTCCCAAAAAAGGGACATTACAATCTTTCCTCCTTGGGATTGCTTTCCCTCGAGCAATAATGGATCTATAAATCGATACCAGGATCCCATATCAATCTTCAAGCTACTCCAGAGCTCATACTGGTAACCCTGAGACCAGAACACATCATGTTGTGAAACCAAAAACAAGGAAGCAAATAATTTTTTAGTGAAATCCCTAGATCCCTGGTCAACCTCAGAGTCATTGTTGCTTTTTTTTGTGCCACTCTGAACCAAATTGCTCCATGCCTCAAGCTGTGAACCCACTCATAATGATCCCTGTTTATAGAAAAGTTCTTATCCTATCAACATCTGGATCCCAAACCAGTCTATCCATCTGATCCTAGAAGTAGAAATAGATGTGTATCATCCTAGCATCTTCTTGTAATAACCATCGAAATGAGTGGTTTGCCAAATAAATGCCAAGCGCACCTCCAAGATGAATGAAAACCAACCCAATAGGCTGCAAAATATCCGCTGCTACAAGATATGCTAGTGTTAAGGGTGATGCTGAAGGTGTGGTTGTTTTCTTGTCTATAGAAGGGATCTCTCTCAAGTGCATTATCTAACACATGATCATGTCTTCACGGATGCCCATGCAACTCCGTAACTCTCGTAGACCGACTCAAATCTGCAAATAGAATGGTAGACCAAGTAGGACAGCAGTCAACTAATGATAACCAAAGTGGGAAAAAGATAAAATCGCAAATCAACAAATAGATAGCTTCCATATCATAAGAACTCAGTGTCAAACCTCTAGTCGGACTGTAGGAACCTTTGGTATGGTATGAAGACAACTCCATTTCTGATTCACCACAACTATTATCAATCAAATCTGAATCTCCACCAAGAGAATGATCATCATCATACGAAATTTCAGAACTGATATCACTTGAATCAACATTGTCCTTATGATGTTGTGAAGATGTGTAATTTCTGATATAAAAGTCAGGATTCACGTGGTTGACTTTTTGTTGGTCCTTAAGGTCTTCTTTAGCATAAAATATCCCACTTGGATAGGGGAAAGTGGAAATACCATGTTCACCTTCATTCTCACCAAGGGCCTAGATACTTTCTATAATTGGTATGATCTCCTTGGCCCTGGCATTAAGATTATTCTATGTCTGATCACTACCATTTCTGCAAAATATACTTATACATGATTTTTTGGAAAATCTATTCAAGATCCTTTGGTTTCAAGCATAATTACGAGAATTGCCATGAAATCGTCAGTTTGGTGATTCAATCCATGGTTCTCGATTTTTTTGAACCAATGAACCAGACCAGCAATTTCATTGCATGAATTGCCGATTCATTCCATTCATGCAAAAAATCAACTTTGTCAATCGTGAAACATCGGCCGCGTGAGTAGGCAAAAAGTCAAGTTCAATTTTAATAAAAACACATCTTTTTTTAATGTTTTTTTGTTGCCTTTCCTGTTTGTTTTAACCCTAAACATACGTTTCATGGATCTTCATCTCACATACATTTATGATTTGATGTCTTATGGATCTTCATCTTACATACATTCTATGATTTGACTCATTATGATCCTATGATTTCTATTTACTTCAGCTACAATTTACATTTTACGTGTAACGTAGTTACGTATGTGATGGATTTATCATTCATATTCCATGTTTATGTATGTTAGCTTCTATTTGATGATATTATAGTGTGTTTAAGTTACATTCAATAAAAGGTGCATGAAATAAGTTTTAAATTGTTAAAATCTCTAAATTTCAAGGGCTTTTTAAATTTGCCAATTAGATTCTGATTCATGGCCGATTTACGATTCGATTCAGCCTTGCCAATTCCAATTCTTGTTACTTTGGAACTTTCAAGATTACTTATTTTATTAATTAATAATTTCACAATTTTTCAGGCTTAATTATTGTGCAAGCATAATATTGATAGCATAGAAAGGTCAATATGTTTTTTATTTGCCTTGAATAAATTGAATGCAAAAAGAATTGTAACACTAAAAAGTAAGTGCTAAATAGGAACATCAATATTGCTTTAATTAATTTTGAGTAAACTGCATACAAAAATGGTTTGTAAATGCTTATAAATAAATGTTATTGGCATTCAGATTCACAATAGAATTTTGAAGGCCTGTGTATTGCTAACATTGCTGTTTGAATCTTTTTGTGAATTTTTTTGTTTGTGTGCTTAAGTAAATCGTTTTGATTTATTGAGTTTGCACACTTTGTATAGTATGTTCCTTCAAGTTGGTGAAATGGCTTTGAATGTGATTCCATGATTCAATTTATTTAAAACTGTAGATGTAAACTAAATAAAAGAGGTGCTTGTTTCATCCAAAAAAAAAGATTGCATATGTTAACACTGTATATATCTCCGTATGTGCGACGTAGAAGGCAAGGTACAAAAAGAAGAGGATACAATATATAGCGAGGGGTTCATCAATCTCTGAACTGGATAGGGTGCCTAAATATCGCAAGTCAATTTAATATCCTTTCCTAACAACTACTGCAATAAAATTATGAATAATCATAATGTGTTTCCCGCTAAGAAGTGAGGCCAATAATAATAACAAAAATATAATAGTCAAAATAAAAACAGGGTGCATAAAATTTCTGATTCCATATCAAAAGAATAAATTTAATTGTAGAGAAAATTTAAAACTAGAGAGAAATAATTGTACAATACCTGCTATTTGCTTAATCTCAGGAATAGTGAGATTGCGAAGTTCTAAACCATCAAATTTCTTCACTGTTTTGAAGATTATGCGACGAATGTTTAAATTTAATCCCATTCCAACAGCATCACTTGCCACAAGAACATCAAACTCAGTAGTTGAATCATTGAATTGTTTTGCCTGAAACACAAAACTCTCCATATAATTAAATTATCAAGTCATTTAATAAAAAAATCAGTTCCAATTAAATTAATTTTCCTTTTAAAAAACTATTTTGATTTGATCATCATTTATCGGAATGTTCTGGAATGATGAAAATCTAAATTATCATAATTCTCTTCAAAATTTAGTCAAATAATAAACAAGTACCAATTCTTCTTGAATCTATGAGACTAATATTATTTCTTTAATTAAATACTAAGTTGTCCCCTCAATAGCATTTAAATTAATATATAAATATTTCATATGCACTTATAAAAAAAAAAAATTTAAAAGGTCAAGGATTCTCTTTTGTCCCATATCAGTTGAAGGAATTTAAAGAATTCCCTAGCATAGATTTGGAAATAAGGGAAAATTACTTGGGAGTTCTAGTGAGGGGTAGACTGGAAATTTCAGATTTCAAATAGGAATTTTGTAGATATGCAGATTGGTTTTAGCTTCTGGAGAACATTGAAAGATACTTTTCAAGAGGTCATCATCTTCAGAGATGAAAGATACTCTCAGGGTAGTTTAGTATTTGTCAATAGTTTTGGGCGAGGCTTTCAAACAGTTGAGCAATTTACAATTGATTAACTATAATGAACTAAAACATCGAAGCTCTTAGTCGTTATTATGAAGCCGCTTGTCGAGAATGTTAATGTTAATTACAAAATTACCAGCGTTTTTAATCTCTCCTTGGGCATTAGCGTCGGTGTATTAGCTATCTACAGTAATCTTTCCTAGGATTTGAGCTCCTACAGTTTCTAGGTGACAGACCTGTCTTACTGGCATGTGGTACAAGAAATCACTAGGCATCTTTTCCCCTTAGTTAATGAGCCGCAAGAATACAAAGATAACAATTTGCTATTTTGCTAAGTTCGGGAATACAACAGAAACCCAGAGCTATCAAGCCAAAATTGGGAAGTACAATTTTATAAGTACTTTGAACAAGAAACCCGTAGTTTCGGTGAAACAAAACTTGTTGTCACTGGAGTTTATTTTGATTTGTCTCCTTTAATTCTATGCACGCAGGAGTTTAATTCTGGGTGGTTCTAAATCACAGCTGGGTTGCTATATTAATGTTTTCATCTCAACACATTGCCAATGGAGTCCTTGTGTGAGTAACAAACTGTGGTGCTTGTGTATATGGGGCAGTGAGTTGGACCTCATCCCTATCAAAGGTCCCATAGTGTGTATAAAGAACTGGGTAGAGCCTCATAGTGTGTACGAACTGGTTTGGTTTGGTATACTTTGATTTGGTTTGCCTCTTATTACTGAAAGGTAAGAAAGAATTGCAGGATCTCCTCAGGAAAAGAAGGGTAAGCAGTTGCTTGAGACAAAGACTGATGGATTAACAAGAAAACTCCAATCATCAAAGAACCAAGATATTACATTTCAAAAATGCTTCAAGGATTTGTAATCAGCTTCAATGTAACTCAAAGTCTATTATAAAATATCCTATGTTTGACATAGGAGTACCTATTACGTTATTAGATAGTTTCTATTCTCTCTCTTCCGTCTTTTTCTAATGGTCACTCTCTTTGTAATGTTTCCATAAACTTCTTTTGTTCGTTACGGAAACTTTTTTTTTTCATTCTACAAGAATGTTTCTATTTCATCTCTCTTGTTCATTGTAGAAACATTCTCTTGTATCTTGTATATATAGATCATTCATGATCATTTTTTAATAACAGATTCATTATTTTACCATAATATGGTATCAGAGCAAATTCCTCACCTCTTCGGGATATTTTAATTCTTTTTTGAAACTATAGTTCAAAAAATTTGAAATATTTGCCCATGTGTGTTCAAAATTTGCATCTTTTTTTTCCTCCAAACCCGACTAGGGATTCGGCCTCCAATTGTTTTTGCCTTTGTGCTGCACGGTTTAAAATCTGCCTTTTTTATCAAATCTGCCCTCTATTCAAGAACTCTGCAAAAAAATTCAAGTTTTTTAATCCCACTATGGTTTTTTTGAAAAGCCTCAAATCCTGTGTCAGATTAACAATTTTTTTTTGCATATTCCTGGTACGTTTTTGCTGATCAAAACTAGGTCAGTCTCACATTTTTCTAAGTGCATTGTTTTTCGTGCCTCAATTTTTGAGCCAATAGATTCAAAATCTAATTTCAGATTCTTTTTGGGTTTTTCAAGCTCTTATCTAGGTGTCTCTTCAAATTTTTTGAGTCTTACATCAATCTGTCTCGAAGTTTGCATCATCTTACATTTTTCATGCCACCTCTTATCAATCTCATGTTGGAAGGCAGTCAACGCTTCAACAGAAAGAACTATAACACTTGGAAGCAAAGAATGATGAAGATCTTCAAGTATCATCGCCTTCAGGCACTTGTTTTGGGTATTGAGACACGTCCTACCACACTTGATGATACTCAAGAGAAATTTGATGAGCATAATCATGAAGTGGCTATGCTTATTAAGCTTTCAATTACTGATGATTAGCTACCTCAAGTGTCATTTGCCAAGACAATTGCAGAGATTTGGACAACACTGAAAGATCTTCACAAAACATCAGATAAAAGCAAAGCCTTCTTTCTGAAGAATCAGCTATTCTCTATAATTATGGATGAGCACATGTCCTTACAAGAACATCTTCTAAACATTAAGGACATCAAAGATCAACTTGATGTCACTGGTTGTACTATGGAGGAAGAGGATATGGTGGTCATTACTCTGAAAAGCCTACCACCATCCTATGAGCACTTAATTGAGGCGCTCAACATTACTACAACTAATGTTGAACTGAAGTTCTCAGATCTGTGCACCAAACTTCTACAGTAGGATCATTGGAAAAAATAGTTTGGTAGTAGTGCTCCTTCGTCCTCCTCTGAACAAGCGTTTTCAGCCCAATCCTTTAACAAGGATAAAGGCCCATCTCAGTCATTTGCTCAGTCTTAGAATAGCTCCAAGAAGAAAATCCAGTGCAACTATTGCCACAAATTTAGTCATGTGATTCAAGATTGTAGTATTCACATTGCTTCTAACAAGTGGAAGCAGAGAGGGTCTTAGCTACATGCCAACATTGCAGAACATGCAGATCTCTCTAATCAACCCAAGGCTGCCTTTTACACTTTTTGAGGACATGCAAATTTCTGTTTTTTGAAGATAGATTGACCATCAAGGGAGGGTATTACGATATTAGATAGTTTCTATTTTCTCTCTTCTTCTTTTTTAATGGTCACTCTTTTTGTAATGTTTCTATAAACTCCTTCTGTTCATTATGGAAACTCTTTTTTTCACTCTACAAGAAAGTTTATATTTCCTCTATCTTCTTCATTATAGAAACATTCTCTTGTACCTTGCATATATAGATCATTCATGATTTTGTTAAATAACATATTCATTATTTTACTATAATAGTACCTAACTGTACATGATTCCTTTGCGACAAGGGCTAAATTGTGGGTTTTCTTACCTCTATTCTTTCCCACAGGTGCCCACATACTTTGTACTATACAAGCTTTTGTTAATAAAATCTTTTGGCTTCAACTATTATCAACCAAGAAAATCATATCACAATTTTATTTTTAAAAATTAGTTTACTTTGTCTTCATGATTTGTCGTAATTTTTATTTTATAAAATTTATAATTGTATTTTAGTTGTTTACTTTGTCTTGTCTTCGTAGGTTTCTAGTTCATCTGCATCAAACAGAAATTGAAGCACATATTATTTCAACCACTCAGTAAAGCACAATAAGTTGCAATCAAAAAAAGGGGAGAACTTGGTATATGTGCATTGCAACTTGTGTCTCATCTTGCACAAGAATAAACACTACAAAAAAGGGGAAACGAAGATGTGGTATTACATGCAAGGCATCCGAACTTGGATGCTACCACTTCTTAGCTTGCAGTTGTTGAATTTCTAGAATTTGACATCAATAATGTTATCGGTATAGTTAAAATCAATTGGCCTTAGCACTATTTGTGAATCAACTAATGCCAATAACGAAGAAGAAGATGATGATGAAGAAGAAGAATATCAATAAATTATTAATCCATTAGTTGAACTTGATACAATGATACTTAATGTAATGACTTACCATTTGACATTTTAATATTTTGAATCTTTGAAGTTGAACTTAAAGTATATGATGCTATGATCATGATTCATGATGCTATGATTACAAGCTTATGGTGTTTTCATTGTTTTTATGATAATATATAACATTCTAATCTTAATCCATGCTTCTAGGCTGCATGTGTGTGTGTGTGCGCGCGTATGTATATGTCTGTATATGTATGTATATACATGTATGTATGTATATACACATATATATATATTACATTTTTTTGTACTAACGAATTCAAACCGCTTTTCAAAATTTTATTGTACCGGCAAACCGGTTCTTCGAACCAACAACCTAGATTATAAAGGTGGCCTTTGAGTGGCCAAACATTGTATTGCACTAACATCCCCCCCCCCCCCCCACCCACCCAAAAAAAAAAAAAAAATTTCTTCAAATCCTCAAAGTTAGCTTTCCCTAGCCATCCCCTTAAGGCTTACACAACAAATTTATTTATTATAGAAACTAAATACATATGTTTGAAGAGATATTTCGTTGAAGAATGAAATCCTAAATCTAGTGGAACTACCCCAAGCTGTCTTTTGACTTGTCGCTCTGACATGAATTCTCGAGTTCCCACCACAAACTTTCATATTAGACACCAAATTATGAGACAACCATCCTCCAAGTTGTCTCTTGACACTCTTAAGAGTATAATTCATGATCATTGTCTTGTGAACTCTCTAGGAAATAATACATACTAACTCCTCACCAACCCCTTACTTGTCTCAAAGAATCAAGCTTCATCATGCATGCATTCTTCAAATCTATCAGCACCAACAAAGAAAGTTGAAGAAAAGCACGAAAGTGAAGCCAACAATGCTTCTTATGCAAAGCGTCATCTCAAAGTCAAAAGCTCCCTTCGAGATGATGGAAATCCTCCATCCTCATATGCCTCCAACCTCCGAGATGACCTTGCTACACTTTACTCTCCAAAATAGCATCAAATGAAGCATTCCATCCTCCAAGAGCTAAATTGACATGAACAAAATGCTTAAGTGCATTCGTGAAGTTCATAATGCAATGAGATGTCAAGTTCAAAGGAAAATATGTCTATGCAAAAAAGATACGCCTTCAACTAACATAGACTTAACAATTCATTCACTACATTAAACCAACAAGGATTTTTACACTTGTAAACTCAACTTACATCGATATCTCATATCTCCAATGAAATCCTTATGTCAAAAATTGTATTAACCTTATCCCTTGAAGAGATTTAATAAAATTGGGCTAGAAAACATTAATTTTCATTTAAGAATAACAAATCATTCATGGGCTTTCATGCTATTTACCATAGTTACACTGCCCTAGGGGACGAGGGGACACATTTTCAAGCAAGGGGGATAGAGGGGCCACTTGGAGATGACAGTTGGGGATGGGAGGGGAGTGAGGGGGTATATATATATTATATACTTTATGCTAGTTATGAAAAGATGTATAACATTGACAATATAAGACATAAAGATGTAAAATTAAAAATAGTAATGTTCTGATTATGGGAGGTACTTCTACGAGCTGGGAGACCACGATTTTCTCATGAACAAAGGAGTTGGCTGATGGTTGATGGTGTATGGCCTGGTATGTCTGAAGTTAGTAGTCATATAGTTTAGGGGAGGAAATGATGTACGGTGGAGATGGCAGAGAGAGAGAGAGTGCCGCATGTGTATGGAAAGGGTAACCTAAACAACATACGGTGGGTGACTTACTGAAGGTCATACGATGAGTCACATGACTAGGGAAGGAGGACTTCGCATGGTGAGTAGTAGTGGGGGCCATACAGACTAGGGGTTGTACAGTGAGAGGTAGTGGTGTTCGTACGGACTAGGGGGCCGTACGGTGAGTAGTAATGGTGTTCGTAGGGACTAGGGTTGTACGGTGGAGTTATGCCAATGAATAACATTGGTGTACAGGTAGAGATTGTACATGGATAGGGGAGGATGTTATGGGCGTACGGCACAAGGGTATTGGAGGGAGTAATGAAAGGAGGTCTATGGCATACGGAAGAAATGTGTACAGTTTGAGTATTACAATAAAACGCATCAATTTATAATTACCTTAAATCTGCCAAATGAAATAAATATTGAAGACTGAATCCACTCAGAACAAAGATTATAGTTGCAAATAGTGATGGTGCTCTGATTTGCCAGATCTGAGACAAGTAATACACCAACATAATAGGGTGAGGGTTGAATCCCACCAAAACTAGAATAGCCAAGTACGGAAGATCTTTCACTTTCAAAATGGTGAACAACAGAGAATCCGAATTGGAATTCACAGTACAAAGAAAAATAATCCAAATCACATAACAACTACTACCTACATGTCGTACTTAAATACTCATTTGATATTTGAATGTCAACTCATTTGAGATTTGAACGTCAACTCATTTGACATTTGAATGAAATTATTGTAAGATCGTCACCTTACAATAACTTCTGCAAATACAAGTGCTAATCATTTGGAAGTTGTCACTTCCTCATAATGTACTCATGGGATAGGCCCATATTAAAAACATGATGTCACACACATGGACTTTTGAACTCACTCTGAATATCAATCATTAGAGCTCCTCATCCAACATTGCTTTTGAAGAGGTGTCAAACTCCCTCTGTGTCTAAAATAAATCTCCCATTTCCTGCAACAACTTTCTCAAAAAAGACCAAGTCAAATAACTCCTTTATACCTTACTTGGTAGGAGGTAGGTCCCTACCACCCAAAATGTGTGTGTGTGTATATATATATATATATATATATATATATATTTGTACTTTAGTTTATCCAACTAAAGCTACCAAACATTAACAGTCCCTCTTAGCTAGAGATGATAAACAAGATTTATGCACAATATGAATATCATATTACCTCAACATAAAAAAGTGGATTTTGGAATGTCAACTCATTTGAATTCCCAGTTTATTGAATGCCTACTCATTTGACATTTGAAAGTCAACTCATTTGACATTTGAAAGTTAACTCATTTGACTTTCTACTTTCTTGAATATCAACTCATTTGATATTTGAATGTCAACTCATTTGATATTTGAACGTCAACTCATTTGACATTTGAATGAAATTATTGTAAGATCGTCACCTTACAATAACTTCTGCAAATACAAGTGCTAATCATTTGGAAGTTGTCACTTCCTCATAATGTACTCATGGGATAGGCCCATATTAAAAACATGATGTCACACACATGGACTTTTGAACTCACTCTGAATATCAATCATTAGAGCTCCTCATCCAACATTGCTTTTAAAGAGGTGTCAAACTCCCTCTGTGTCTAAAATAAATCTCCCATTTCTTGCGACAACTTTCTCAAAAAAGACCAAGTCAAATAACTCCTTTATACCTTACTTGGTAGGAGGTAGGTCCCTATCACCCAAAATGTGTATTTACTTCCTTTATTCTCCTTCAGTCTATTGTCACTATATTCACACGTGGCGGATTACCTTCACCCCAATATTCCTCCCATCACCATTTTCACCTTTTATGTCTATTTTTGTGTGGGGTCCATGTTTGTTTGTTGATCGAGCAAAGACACCTTGTTTATGTTTATGAATATTGCCTTAAGTTTTGGGCTTCACACACACCTTTCAAAAATAAATTATTTATAGCTCCCTTATGAAAATATTGATGGATGTACGACTGGTCATATTTAGCAAAAGAGGTCCAATTATTGTTCACCATTTACACAGGTTCCAAGGTATGTAGTTTGGACGACAAATTACCAGTTGCTTCAATCTTGATTCGGATATTCTTTTTCTGCAATGTTTATTAAAAGTAAGACTACTAGTTATTATCATTGTCTGAGTGGATACAACTTTTTCAACCAGACAATGATCTTCTTGCCATGATACATGTCCCTGAGATTCTTGACCAAGAACAATTGGACACATTGTGTTATGCCCATGTTTCATAACAGGGCATCCAATTTCCTTGGCATCAATGAGTTCTATCAGCGGGCAAGCAAGATCATACTTCAGTTCACCATGTTGGCTATCTGTCAGTTGAAATGATTGGCAATGATCTCCAATAGAGCCTTCATTCACGGGCCCAAACTCTTGTGATTTAATATGCATATCTTCTTGCAGTGAAGTGAGGCATATGACTTCTATGAAGAACATTGTGGCTGTCTTGTTGTCTTTGAAGGCCGCCATGAATTTCATGGTGATATAAGGCAACATAGTATGGGGAGTTGACAAATCTGGCAAAGTTTCTATCAAATATTCTTAATGTGTAGCATCCTTCACTAGGTGTGAAGAGAATTCCTGATTTACTATGACATTTGTATTGTCTTCATTACGCTATTAATGTGATGTTATAACCAATGTGGTTTCTCATTCAATCCTTCAATCTATGGTTTGTCATACTCTATCTAGAATAGTAAACTCATGAGCTATATTTGCAATTTCATTTTAATCAATTGCAGTCTAGCTCTAGTACCATGTTAATTTTCTTGGATCGCTGGAAATGTAATGGCACTGCCATTTTGGCATGTGTTTTCCAAATTGCAGCCATCTCTCTAATATAGGATGAAGTATGTACTATGGATAGACATGTCCCTTCACGGGACATGGCTATTCATTAGTATCTAATTAATATAATGACAAATAAATATCTCATATAATTAATATATTAATATAAATATTATATCTCACACTTACATATATAATATATATGTTTGCACTATAGTTTATCCAACTAAAGCTACCAAACATTAACAATTTACCTCTGCTAAAAAGATATATCAAGTAAACTATAACATGCCCAAAGAAATCATCTGAAACAACTCTTGAAAACATCTTTTTAGCAAATTGAAAAAACGAAAGACTTCAACAATTACTTTTGTCATATGCATTGCGGTATTTGTGTTAGTGAGATTTAAATGGCCTTATAATGTATTCTATTTTCCTATATCATTTTTCCAGTGGTAGCATGCTATGACCACATGATGTGCATAAAATGACTTCAGGGAAAGAACAATCACTTCAAACTTCATCTATAGACAACAATTAAATATTCTCCGACACGTTAATTATATCAAATTATTCAACTTATATCCAATGATTCTATTTCTCAATATGCTCACACTTAAAGTTTTAAACTTGGAGTTCAATTTTCTCTTCAAATCAATACACACATATATATAAGCTGTCATACGCATCATATCATCAATATATTAGAATCATACCTATTAATGCTACTAGAGACTTACATTCCCAGTTTCTTTTTACTTGAATGCTTCCTTCATACAAGACTGCTTTATGGTAGATAAATTTGGAAGTAAATAGTCTTCACCAGAAAATGCATTAATTGCAGAATTAGATATTGTTTTGACTCAAGTGTCGCAAAATGCAAGCTATCTGCACCAAGCATTGAAGAGCATTTTCCAAACCCTAAAAGATCTCTGCACAAATAAAAACTAGGCAGTGACCCTTTTAAGCATAATGTTGCCTATCTGATATTTGTACATAAATGAAGAGACTGAATCAACATTGATATTCCCCATTTTCTTCATAGGAAGCACCTTTCTCATAGCTACCATTTCCACATGCATCCTTCGGTGCTCTCCAGCATGGAAACAACAGCAGACAAAGTACTTGCAACCATGGCAAATCTTGATATCTATAGTGCCCAATAACTTTAATGCTCATATAGTAGTAATCATCTATAAAATTTGCAATGGTGCAGTCATGTAGCACACTCAACGATGACAGGTGCATGCTTTACCTGATTCATTACAAACGCTGGATCATAAGTTTTTGGCCTATCACGTCTTCTATCCCATTGCGCTTTGGTGCAGGCTGCCACCTCTCACACTCACACAGGAACACGAACTGAAAGTCACTCTGAGATCCTGATACCATATGATAGAAAATGGTATAAACTTGATTGACGCATTCGATGAAGGCAGACAGGCAGACATTTATACAAACAACAGTTTAATCAAATGTAACCATTATATCAACTGTATAATGAGTCATGACGACCTTTGAGGTACCAAACATTGTATTCCACTAACATTTTTTGGATTTCTTTTATCATTACTTTTCTTTAACAGTGTACTTTTAACTTTCGAGATCATGCATAGTTCAGTATATCAGACTAAAAACATATAAAACTCTACTAAAGATTACACTTTGAGAATCTCTTGAAATGAATACAGGTTAAAGCTTATTTGTCTGAAAGAAATTAGAGCTAATTGGAAGATAGAAAAATTTCAAAGAAAAATGAATATTGACAAAATTATAAGGAAAAGACGACTATTAAGTAACACTGATAATAAATTAGGAACAATTACTACAATAAATGTCATTTGTTTAAACTAATAGTTGTACAAACTGAACATACCTGTCTTGCACGTGTCTCAGGTGGCAATGCTCCATACACTACTGAACATAAATGTTTCTTTTCAACTTCAATTTTTTTCTGTTCAGAACATTTTCCAAAAATATGAAATGAAAGAGATTATACAGAAGACAAGCTCTACCTATCTTTACTATTTCAGCATTAGAATTATAGACAAAAATGACTATCAATAATGATAGCACCAGTGTTACTTTGAAATTATTTACTAGCCATCTGTGTTTTAGTAATATGAACATCACAAAGAAACACTTCCAAGCCCACAAACTTAACACCCAGAAGAAATGAGATGTATACTTGAGTCTAATTCTACAACCAGTCATTCATCAACTTTCTATTCACTTAATAAAAAGGATAAACATACAGAAAAAACATGGCAGCATCTACAGTATGAGGAAAGGAGAAAATAGAAAGGCAATCTTGTATGAATACAAACAAGAAAAGAACGAAATGAATTTTGCAGAAAGCAGCTTCATTTTATTTCCTACACAGATATCGCTCACATACAAAATTTAAGATCAGTAACAAGTACGGATCTTTTTTGAAATGGTAATTAGAACTAATACTACACAAAAGGGAATCAGAGTTTATTGATCAGCATACAGTCAATGCATTATTTCCAACTGTAACTTTTCTAAAACTAAAACAAGTTGCCTTTTCTCCTACCCATTTAATTGAAACAACACTTCCTACCACTAACTTTTATCCATGCTTTGAAGCCATAATCCAGTAAACTTCATCTGATACAGCATGAATATCTCCATACTTGCCTTTAAGCGATAGATTTCTTCTCGGGAGAATGCAACAACACAATCTCCTGTGCGAATCTCTGACAATGAATCTAATGGCCTTTCCGATGGAATTAATGGAGATAGCCTATCATAGTATTCAACCTGAGTGCATCCAAAAATCTATAAATAGTTGAAAATATTAAGGAAAGACATTAGCTGTCCAAAACATAGTTTAGTTAAAATTGGAACAGCATTGAAAAGCAATATTTATCAAGACATATAAGTTTTCTATTGATAAGGAAAATTGCCTGAAAATTGCTTTGTAAAATCAGTTAAAATATTGAAGCAGACAAAGAATTTTTGATGTGGTCAGATACCAACAACCTTACAGCTAAATATGGAGTTAGAAAATCAAGAACTATACAACATCAAAAACTCTGTAACATTTGAATCCCCTATGATAACTAATAAATAATAATTAAAGAGTCTCAAGAACTTTGCAGGTGTAGAATAATAGTTAATATTTACAAAAAAAATGAGGCAATTTAATTTCTTCCCTGTATGAAAATTAAAATCTAAGTCAGTTTAATTTCCTGTGTGTCCACAGCTTCGCTTCAAGAAAGGAAATAATGTTTTCAACTTCAAGAATGATAAACGAGGTTGGCGCTTGTTAATTTATGGAAACAGGAATGAAAACAAAGAGCTATAATGGAATCTGTTAGAAAATTCTACTAAGACAAGAACAGTGGAAGATCCTACTTCATCACCTGGATAATATCGTCGGTAACGCTAAGTATTTCCTGAATAAGAGAAACAGCAGCCGGTTCCCCACAAAGATGTAACTCATCCGCTGGAATTCCAAGCAAGGCACGAGTAAATGAGAAACCTCTCGTTTTGCATCCAATCATCTAAACAAGAAATAAAAAAGAACTTCAGTATGTAATTCAGTCAGTGTAATTGAATTTAACTTTCAAAGTTTCCTTCGCAATTACCCCTTAGACGAGAAAATTGTCCAACTTTGCAGCAAATCTATGCACGCATATAAAAGAATACTTGAAAATGTAGCTCATGTCCCCAACTAAATGTACAACATTTAGAGAAATTCAAGTAGTAATTAGAGGCAGAAATAATGAATCCTTCATTTTACAGCCAATCACCCAGATGTACACAAGAACAAGTAAACTTCCATAACATTCTTTATCTCCTTGGAAAAGTATCTTTAGATGTATGTCATATACACATTGAAGATGTGCTTTTTTCATATGTTAGAATGGAAAATAACTGTCTTCTGTTCATAATTTTAAACAGATTTAGGAAGTGACATACTCAAATAAGCTAACTCAGATCATCAAGATTCATATTCCCTTTCACATATCTAATTGCAGGAAGGTGACTGGAGACAACACTGCCACAAGGACAGCATTACAAGAAATAGAAGATGGAGATTGATCGAAGTTAAATCTAGAAAGCACTCTTAATGTTACACCAAACTGCTCAGGCAATGGAGCAAAGTATCACCAACAACTTTACTTGGGAAACAAAGCAGCTCTTAGAGAATTTTCTAAAAGGAAAGGATGTTTTGGGGGAGCTCCTGTTATGTACTTAGTGTTTAGCACACGTGTTATTTGTCAACCTAGTCAATGTCTAGGTTTACCCTTAGCAGCACAATGGATCTAGTCGACAGGGTGGGTAAGGCAACACTGGATAAATATGAGTGGCAGCATTTTTTATTTCAGTTATTTAGGAGACTGCACTGGAAAACTTGTTTACTATTCTAATGTTCTATGCTATAAGTTATTAAAATAATCTATTTTCCATAAGCAATTTGAGCTATCATTGAGAGAATTTGATTGTAATTATGTTCTTGGCTAGACCAGTAACCTAACACACCAAACAAAATCAATACATAAGCTTCATTATAAAACTTGGAAAATTGATGCATACTGTGCTAATTCTAAAATTGGTAAATGCAAAGCTAATTTGACTATGTTTCCAAGCCATAATGCAGCAGTGGTTAGGGGTGATTGTGTCAGCCCCTCAATGAATTCAGGCACATCAGGGACGGACTGACACCCTGTGCACCAACCAAACACTCGTAACAGCAATGCCTCGCACTTTAAAACAATGGACTATTGGCATGCAGCATAGGACCAACTTATTAGAATTTCCGTTTCCATGCCATAATGTGGCAGTGGTTAGGGGTGATTGTGCCCAACCCCTCAATTAATTCAACATATTAGGGACTGACTGACACCCTGTGCAACCAACCACTTCTAACAGCAATGCCCGACACAAACAATGGACAACTGGCCTGCAGCATTGGATCAACTTATTAGAATTTCAGGCACTCAACACACAAAATCAGACATCAAAAATTCAATCCCACAACTGAAATAAAATGCATAAATGGTGGATATAGTAGATTTCATAATTGTAACTTATCTAATGAAGATCATATAATAAACAAAAATATCCAAGGAACGCCCTTTTAGGAAAGAACCCTGTCAGAAATCCAATGTTGTACATTATATTAACTGAAAGCAAAGATTAAAAATTAAAATGCAAATTTCTGCACCTTAGAGCTTTAACCCCAAATTTTAAAGGAGTTCCAGTAAAACTTGGATAACTGCTAGATAAGGTTTGCTATTGACATAAAACTAACCAAATGATTTGCAGACATTCAGAAACTAAACAGATGATTTACAGCAATTCAGAAATTCCTATCAGGTAAATGATTTAAATTTGATATGCTGTTTCTTTCAGACTGGAATGGAATGCGTTTTGCCGAAATATGCGAGAACGAATATTTAGTGATTCAAAAGAAAACTATGATATCTTACCTTTGATCTGTTTTGGAGACAAACAGATCTTGTCAAATATATGTGTGTGTGCGTGCGTGTGCACGTGTGTGTGTGCGTGCGCATGTGCACACATGCGCACGTGCATGTGCATGTGTGTGTGTGTGTGTGTGGGAAGAATTATTGTTTGAGTGATTCAGCTTTGTCAAAAGACATGCTTGAAAGAAAGCTCATGGTTTTGGTTGTCTTCAGGAGTTTGATGGTATATTATATCTTTAACGTGTTTAAACTCTTGCTTCTGTCTGTGATGCCGTTTGAATTTGTAAAGATATACTTCTGTCCACATAAGGAGTCAGCATATATATCTTTAGAACATATTTGAACTCTTGTTTATCAAGCTCTATATCTGCCACATGTACAAACTGTCAGCAGTGGTGGTATTCAGTGTTGGTTTATGGCGACTGATCAGGAAAGTATTGTACACTTGCCATTTATTGTGTGGTTTGGAACAACGGCCCGGAATAAAATTTTGTGGTTAACTTGTCAAGCTTTTCCAAGTTGACTCGTCAAGCATTTCTCTAGGTTGACTCCTCAAGTATTTATATGGTTTACTTGTTGACCAACATTAGTAAACCATCTAAAGAGCTATAAATAAGCGCAATGTAATGTAAAATGTATCAAACTGTAATTTTCTCTCCGTTGGATAAGAGGATTGGACCCTCTATTAGGTGGACATAGCCTAAGATTAAGTGAACCACATTAAATCTTTGTGTCTTCTATTCTTCTTATGTGTACTTTATTCCTTTGCATTATTGGTTATTTTTGCATGTAATTATTACATATCTGTCTTCTAGTCCTAACAAGAGCTTTGGAGAGCTGGAGGCCCTGCCTTGTCAAGGGTTAGAAGCTATGGGAAGGAGGTGTTACATCTTAATTTTTGACCTCATTTGAAATATAGCCGTTGAGGTTCACATGAAGTCAGTTGGCAGTTTAATTTGTTATAATCTAGCGAAATGGTAAGATAGTTATTCGTTATGGTTTCAAGTGAAAATAACATGTTAGTTAATCACGAATTCATGAAGACGGTTAACCATTGTGATTATTTATAACTAGCAATCGCACCTTAGTGTGCAATAGGTACGTCGTATTTTGGTTAAATATATTTTTTATATAGTATTAATTAAATTAATATAAAGACATTAGATTCTTCAATCTATATTATTTAGAGTAGGCTTTGGATTTAACTATTCGAATTTTATTTAAGTCAAATGATGTTTCAAATCATACTTAATGAACCACCATTGAGAAATTGTATCATATCTATCTTTACTTCTTTCTTCCAATCTATCTCTCTCCCTTGTTTGTATCTCCTTACCTTTCCCCGCCCTATCTCCCTAAATACATATCTTTTCTATCTCCCTGCTTTGTCTCTATCTCCTTACCTCTCCCCATCCCCTCTGCCTACATATGTAGGCTTTCTTTCTCCCTCCTTTGTCTCTGTCTCCTTATCTCTTCTCACCCCCTTTCCCCTTTCCTACATATGTATCCTTTCTATCTCCCTCCTTTATCTCCAACTCCTTACCCCGCCTCACCCCCTCTCTTTACACATGTACCCAATCTCTCTGTATATCTATCTATCCCCCTCTTCCTCTTTCTATTACTTGTCTCTTAACACCTTTCTAATCTCTCATTCTCACCCTCTCTACCTCTATTTTTTTATCTCTCCCTCTCCTTGTCCCTCTCCCTCTCCCTCTCCATCTATATGTTATTAATTTTACGTCACATATTCACTCTAATTATATCTCACTATCTATCACCACCCTCCTCTTTATACATATCCTATTAACATTATATGTCCCATATTCATTTCTACTATGTAACACATTATTTCTCTATCTCTCTCTTTCTCTTCTCATACATATTTATCATGCATATTTATCCGGCTTTCCATATATCTCTATATCTCACTCTTTCTCTCTCCTCCCCTCTATATTTTGTATATCTCTACCTCCATCTCTAGATTTCCTCTTCTCATCATCTATACTTGTTTGTCTCTAGCTTCTTTCTATATGTTTGTCTCTTTATCTATTTCAATAACTATCCCTCTCTAGATTATGAAAAGTGAGGGGTCTTTAGTAACTTTCTTTATCCTATTGTATTAATAAATGAATACTGCCAGAAATGGAAATTTGTAACTGTAATTTTTTTTCCCAATATTCTCTCAAATGAAGCTTCAATTGTTTCCAGCCTTCGTCCACTCCAACCTTTATCTTCTTCCTCATAAATGAATTGTCTTTGTCAACTTCTTTGTTGCCAGATTATAAGCACAATTTCACTTACACTTATTTGCAAGACCACTTGCGTATGAATGGAATTCATAATGCGTAGGTCTAAGTAATAGAGAATTGTAAGTCTAAGATAATTATAGGAAACCGTGTGACAAAAAGAGAGTAGTGTCCTTATAAAGGACTCTAAAACACACTGAATGCCTATATTTTAAGCTAAAATTTACTAATCAACTAAACAATCAAACCAGAACTTTAATTATTTGAAGTCCGAAATTTTGAAGCAAAAGATACAGTCGCTAATATAATTTGTCGAGGATCTGTGTAACTCTCTCTGAGAAATGGGAGTTTTATACATTCTCTCTTGACAGGGCGTTGAGACCTAGCCAAAGTGTGAACATGTCTTTACTGCTACTGCTGCGTCTTCTTTCCAAACATTTCCAGATGCCCCTGATCTATTGATTCCCCCATTACTCCAAATTTAAAGCTGCAAAAAACTTATCACAGCAAGCGTATAAAGCAACAAAAAGACCCACAGATTTGTAAGTTAAAAAAGTTTAAGTGAAGTGAAAGAGTATGTTGGAATGAAAAATTTCACTTGCCACGTACCTCAAGTCAGTCAGGCAAAATAGCTATAGATATGGTATATTTTCATGGTTTGACGAGGGTTTTTTTTCTATATTGGTCTTCCACAAAATACTAAATTCTATGAACTAAGGTGGGCCTCATCTTCTATAGCACGTCAGATATTTGCGACTGCGTACATGGAGCGGCGGGAAGACATCCATGGAGGAGGGAACGTGGTTTAGGGGATACGCATTGAGAACAATGATGTGGATTTAGTTTTTAAAAAGCATTGAAATCATCTATCCCATCTAATGGCACAAATGACTCTGATGGTCGTCTACAGCTATGAAACGATTTCAACCATTGATATATGAAATTAGCTTCGTGAAGTAGGGCTATTAGGTCCTCACCAGCTGCTATGATGTTTATCAAGATGTAAAATGAGGTGCACGCTCTAGCGGTGGAGTTAGTGTTTGAGCCATCTTTCTTCATGGCGATCTTGAAGTTGCAAAGTACCTATCGCATCATAAACAGTGAAAAGATAAACTAATATTCAATGCATCTGACATAAATTATTTCCAATAGGATCACATTATAATTCATTCAAGGAACTTTGAACAAATATAGAGAATTGATTTCCAATAAAAAATCACTAAACCTACTTTATAGATCATCATATATTTTTCTTGTCCTCTCATTTTTAGTAATAATGATTTAAACTGTTAACCAAAATGATTACCTAAACCAAATACACAATCAACGTCCTAAAAATTAAAAATTATTAATATGGGTTTTGAAAATCTACTCACTTAACTTATGCCTTCACTAATTTGTAATATAGTTATGACAACAATAAAAATAATAATTGCTTCGATTGTCATAATCTAGAAGTTAACAGGCTTTAGTCCACTAACTCATTGTTAATTAAGCAAAGATTCAACAATTAGTAATTTAACCTAAAATCTGTTGCATTCATGTTCAGCAGGGCAGTTGCAACTACGACATCTGACATCATTCTTTATGCCTCTATGCTTCAATGAATGCTCATTTCCTAATCCAAAGCTCCCATTTTGGAATAGGCATGGGATGCCAGAATAGATATTACATAATGTATCCTTATGCCTTCCAATTCCATTGTATTGACTGGTTTTAAAGACTTTCAACAAATCCATTTTGTATATGTTTTGCAATCATAGAATTCCATGAGATGAAATATCATGAGGCATTTTGGCAAACTGTTCATATGCTTCTCATCCTTCCACATTTCTCTTACATGCCTACCAAAGCAGACAAAACTTCTCTATTCAATGGATGTCCACTCCCCCTTTGAAATCTCCCATTTTAGCATGGGCAACGAGGATAATGACAAAGGATGTAGAGTCTGGCTTTACACCTGCTAACTGAATTTTCTTGAAAGTTTCTAAATCTTTTTCATCAAATCCATTACTCTGTGTATATCCTGCAATAATTTCAGTCCATGATTGGAAACTTCTTTCAGGCGTTGTGTTAAACACATTGATGGCAGGAAAAAGTCTGCGACAAACACCCAATCAAAACCAATAAAACGTAAACACGTGAGATGGTTTGGATGGTAGTCTTTCTCTGTCGATCACCGTCTCTTGTCAAGTTTGCAAAAACAAGTCTTCAACAGACGTGCAATCGTCTTGTGGAGCTCACGATAGAAAGCAAACGTCCAATAAAATCTAATCAAATATGAACGGACTAGATTATTTCTTTGTTTTGGAACAGTCATGTGTCAAATCACATCGATCAACACTTAACAATACTTCAATGGTAGTTATTGTCTCTCCACGATTGTTGACCGTCGGATGGAGAATTTTGCTCCTCACATTCAAATAGGGAACGCCTACAGCATAATTAAATAATTTAACTGTGGAGAACTTTCCTATAGGAAGCATGTCAAAGGGGTGGAAGCAGAAAAGAATTAGGCAAGAGCATCACCATCACTGAGCAAATGGGTTGAGGACCTAGCAACTTGAAAAATAGAATAAATCTGTGGGACCCGCATGAGCTATTTTAATAAATAATTTAATTTAAAACGTACCTCTAAAGAAGTTAAATAATCTTTTTTATCACATTATATGTCTATATACGTGCATATAAATATAAAAATGATTTTGGCAATTTTATAATTTAATAATTTAATAAAGTGATGTTCACATATACATATAAGATTATAATAATGTTCAAAATATAATAACGTTTGAATTATAATATTCGAACTATGATCTTTCAACTCTATTCTTTCCATTTTTTCTTGTGTTTAACCAATTAACACTTGGCATGAAAATTGAAATAATATTTGGCAATTCAAATTTGCATAATCTTCCAACCTTTTATTCATCTTTCCTTCTTTTTGTTTTAATTGATTTAATGCTTGGGAATTCGAATGGCTCACTATTATCTTTGAAAACGGAGGGAGCCAAGAAGTCACCAATAATAAGCAAACTGAAACAGTGATCACTCCTACGCATAGATGTATATTTGCGACATAGAAAAATCACTCAATTGAATCCATATAGGATTGAAAACAAAGAAATACAATATGCCTGGGTGCTAAGAAGAGTTGAAATTGATGCCCAATATTGAAGTCATCAGGTGCAGCAAATAAAAGTAACAATCTCACGGAGGTGCTATCAGGAGTTGGAACTATTAGAATGCATACGTCTACATTAATTGAAAGCAAAGATGGTTTGATGTTGTCGGATTTATATATATTTCATTCACCCCCACTATTTCCTTACTAAATATTCATTTTTTAGTACTATTATTGTCTCTGAATGGTATCCGACCTTCACTATTTTATTGGAGTTGGGGAAGAAAAAGAGAATCCTCCGATCATAGCAGCATCATTCTAACCCAGCCTGTCGTACATGTCCCATTTTCACTGAAGATTTATGTAGTATTTTCCTATTGTGGATTTGCCTGCAAGCAAACCGAAGAAAAGTTGAAACAAATCGCTTAGCAATACTCCAGAGAGTTCTAGATTTATGACAGGTTATGTGGTAGCCATTCCCATTAATTGTTATATTCCTTTGTTATTGTAAAACCATTTCCATACTTATAGCTAAGATTATAACTCTAGGAAGCTGCTTACCATTAAGCATAGTAAATAATCCATATCATCATGAGTTGTTATTACTACTCGTCATCAAGATCAGGATGGTAATATTTCTGCATGTTTCAAAGAATTTAATATTTCAAATCACAGAATGTGAAAAAGCTGGAAGTACATAATCATTCATGTTCTAAGCTTTTATCATTTTCCTTTTGTTTTCTGAATTCCATAACAGCTAAACTGTAGTTACAATCATCGGATAAAATCTCTTTGGGAAAAGTTGTTGAAGTTGCAATAAAATCATGATAAGAATCAATGATATTTCTGCTAGTTTTTAAGAACATAATCTTTGAGACACAATTTGAGATAAGCAGGAACTTATAATATTTTTTTACCAAGTTATGGTCAATAGAAAAAGCCGGTTGCTCTGAGACTTCCAACACCTGGGAATTCACTGGCAAAAGTGCCATGGAATGGTGAAGAGGTGAGGAGTCTGCAATGGCTTAAAAAAATAAAAGTCAGATATGATACAATAATTCTAGAATAATGAATAAATAATAGCTCATGCATAATCCTGTTATTGTAATCTACTGCTGCCAAGTCATATGGTGTGATATAAACTAGGATGCCCAGTGGATGGCAAGATGACCCTTGTTTATTCTAGGTAGGTAGAGCCTTTCTCGTTAGAGATCGTGTGCAGATAAGATTTGGTCCGAGGTTGGGTGGTTAAGCCCCTGACAATGTTTCACCTCTCCATAAGTTACCGGACATGCATCGGACAAATATAAGTCATACATTCGATTGGTTATCGAAAACACGTATTATCACTTTTATGATTAATATGCAAGAAGGTAAGATTAATTGAGTTATTTCATCGTTACACCTAGATGCAAGAGATAGATTTATGGATTGTTTTTCATTTATATGAATATCGAATATAAGCATATTTTCTAATCTTGAGTTACTGCCACAGTTAAGTAATTGGAAGGAAAGGAATCTGAAGCCCAAATTGATTGAGTGATAACTGGAGCTCTAATTGAAACCGTGGTTTCGGAAGCCTTATTTGAATCAGTGGTATCAGAAGCCCTAAGTGAAACAACGATATCCGAAGCCCTAAAAGACCCAATAGAAATTGATGCCCTAATGATTACAATGGTAAGTGATGCCCTAATTTTATATGGTGGTATTTAATGATAATCATCTTTTGATTTTTGAATTAACAATATTGGGTGGAAGTCGTGTTGTGATAATGTTATAGTGGTATTTGTGGACTAACCTGGGTGGTTGCAGAAGCATCCTTAGTTTGCTTTCGATCTCAATTTTCATGTTATGTGGATTTCAAATTCTGAAGTAAATTCATTTGGATGGTGTTTTTAGTTAAGAAATTTTGTTTAACTGATTTTAACCGTCAATCCCTTTCATATGAACAAAATTGATTTAACTATTTCCCATGAAAATGAAGAGATAACTGTATTCTTTGAGTATGTTAGTTGTTAATTACGACCCGGGAAAACCGGATGTTACAGGAGGTGGTAATTGTCTTTGCACAACATATTCAGAAGAAAGAATAGGTGGGGAATAGTAAACGACCCGAGAAAACTGGATGTTACAAGAGGTGGTAATTGTCTTTGCACAACATATTCAGAAGAAAGAATAGGTGGGGAATAGTAAAAAATATGATATATGGATGTGTTTGATTTGATCATCTTGTATATTTGATTGTTGAGGTAGAACATTAAATTTTCCATTATATAAAAGGTAAAGTAAAATTTATTTGTAATTTGTATGAAAATAAATCTATATTACATGAAGAATATTAAATTTAAAACAATATATATAATAGAAAAGAACTTAGAGAGTGATTAGTGAAACTAAATAGGAATAAATTGTTGCAAAAACAATTTAACAAATTAAAAGATAAAATATTTTTAAAAATGAATAACATCAGAATTTTTCAAAAATAAATTTTATATCATAATTCTTTAAATTAAATGAAGAACAATATTAAAAATTTTGATCATTAATATATAATTAAAAATACAATTACAATAGTTTTTAAAACTAAACATTTTTCAAATTAAATTAAGAATACTATTAAAATTATTAATCATCAACAAATAATCATAAATATAATTACGATATTTTTTAAAATTAAAATTACATTTTAAAAAATATAAGACTATTTGTCCTCAAATTGTAAGAGTGTTAAGTAAGTATTGTAAGAGAAAGTGGTAAGTAAGTACAGTTATTAAATAATTATAATGGGAATAAAGATTGTCAATGTTGAATGCTCTACAAAGCTTAAAAAAAGGTATTTTGAGATATGTCGGTGCAGCGTGAACTTCCATATGTTTGGAAATCTATAGATAATTCGATGTGCTCACATGCAAGATATTTTTTCTTTTTTTTTTGTCTTGGAAAATAAAAATAACCTCCAAGATAAATACTTCTAGCCAATAAGAAAAAAGGAATATATTTGAGAAATTGATTTTAAAAATATTACTGAACCTAACCTTAAAACTGTCAATGGTATTTGTCATATCAATTAATTGAAGGGGAGTCTAGTGAAAACATTAGTTTTTTGCCTATATATAGGCAAGGACTAACAAGTGGTATAGATTGTTTCAGTTATCCTCTACAGGAAAGTCTCATAGTTGAGTGGAAGTTATGCAAGACAAGGATAAGCTAAAGGTCGAGAAATTTGATGGGCAGAACTTTCAGTTATCGAAAATGCAACTAGAGAACCATCTCTATCAGAAGGATTGATGGTGGATGTTGGGAGGAAAATCCAAGAAAAAACTGAGTACGTCAAATGCGGACAGGGATATTTTGGACAAAAAGGCACTTGGCAATATTCGGTTATGATTGGCAAAATCGATGGCATTTAATATTACAAAAGTGAAGACAACTAAAGAGTTGATGGAAACTCTAGCAAGACTTTGAGAAAAGTCTTCCACTTCTAATAAAATATTTCTCATGAAATGTTTATTTTATATGAAATGGTAGAAGGTAGGTTTGTTATTGATCGTTAAAATGAGTTTAACATGGTCACCAATCAATTATCTTTTGCAACTTTTATAAATGTCACTTTCAATCAAGAAATTAGGGCTCCTTTGATTTTGTGTTCTTTGCCTGAAAGCTACAATGACTTGGTAATGGATGTTAGTAATTTTGTTTCTAGTTCAAATACCCTAAAATTTGATCATGTTGTTGGTGTTGTTTTGAGTGAGGAAATTTGTAGAAAAAGCTCAAGTGGATCTACATCAGGCAGTGTTTTGAATGCAAAAAGTAGGGGCGGATCAATGGAAAGGAAACAATTCTAGGAATCCTAAAAAATCATGAGGAAAATCAACAGGCAAAAAAACTCAAACCAAAGGACTAAGATTGTTGGTATTGTGGGAAACTAAGTTATAAGAAGAAAGATTATTGGTCTCGGAAGAACAATGAAGGAAACACACAAGGAGGAGATAAACAGACAAATGTGGTGAATAATAAATTTGAAAAGGATGTTTTGCTTCTTTCCCTATAAAATGCAGATGAGTCATGGGTTTGAGATTCAAAGGCTTCATATCATGCTACACCCCACAGAAGTTATTTTACTGATTACGTCCAAGGGGATTTTGGGCTAGTTTATTTGGGAGATAATGAACCCTGTCAAATTGTTGGAAAGGGCAAAATAAATAATTAAGTTACAAAATGGGAATCATTGGCTACTACAAGAGGTAAGGATTGTTCCAAGGTTGAGAAGGAATTTAACTTCAGCACAGCAAGTAGGTGATGAGGGTTGCATAGCTAAAATTAATGGTAAAAACTGGAAGGTTTCAAAAGGTTCCTTAGTAGTAGCAAAAGGTGTGAAAGTAGGCACCTTATATCTTTGTACAAGTCATATTGTTTCTTCTACTTTAATTGTTATAGAGAAAAGTTGTTGTTGTTGAGCAAGAACATCAAACAGTCATTGTAGATTCTAAAACAATACTATGGTACAACAGACTTAGGCACATCGGTGAAAAAGGTATGAAATTAATTCATTCAAAGAAAGTTTTACCTGGTCTAAATTGTGTCAATGTTGATTTTTTTGAAAGTTGTGTATATGCAAAGCAAAAGAGAGTTTCTAAAGCCTAGGAAGGAAAAGAAAAATCAGAAGGTAGAACTTGTGCATATAAATGTATGGGGACCAGCAATTATGGATTTATTACTTTAGAAATCTTATGTATTTCAAAAAAATAAAATGAAAAAGTTTGGGTGAGAATGAAACTGGTAAAAGACTAAAATGTCTCGGATTTAATAATGGTGGGAAGTACTACAACAAAAGTTTGAAGATTATTATTGCTCTAATGGTATTCATAGGCAGAAAATTGTTCCAAGGACTCCACAAGAAAATGGAGTGGTTAAACACATGAATAGGACAATAATGGAGTGTATAAGGAGTATGTGGCTTTACGCTAGAATGTCATTGACCATGTGGACAGAAGATGTAAACACTGATGTTTATTTGATTGATAGAGGTCCCTTTACTCCTCTAGGTTGTGATTTTCCAATGAAAGCATGGAAAAGCAAGAAGGTGAGTTGTTTTCTCAAAACCTCTGGTTGTGAAGCATTTGCACATGTTTCTAAAAATAAAACCAAGTTGGAAGCTAAATCAAAGAAATGAATGTTTGTCGGATAGGTATTGATGAATTTAGCCAGGGACTTTGGGATTTTGAAAATCATTAAATTGTAAAAAGTAGGGATGTCATAGTCAATAAGAAAGCGTTGTACAAAGATTTCTTGCAATGGCGACGGCATGAGAAGAAAAAAATGATTATGTAGTGTTGGAAGATACTCCAAAAGATGATGTTCCAATAGTCCCTCTTGCTCTGCAACAACAAATACCCAAACTCCACTGAATGTTAGATGCTCAAGAATGTTAGTAGACCTCCTGAGAGGTTCTCTCCCTCATTGTATTCTAATTTATTAACAAACGTTGGTGAACCAGAAAGATATGATGAAGCTATGCAGGTAAATACAAAGTTTCAATGGGCATCTACGATGTCAAAATAAATGGACTGCTTGCTAAAAAACCAGATTTAGGCATTTACCAAATAAATGGATTTCTAGGTTGAAAGGGGAGGAGAGAGGTAGCAAAAGATATAAAGTCAAGTTAGTTGTAAAGGGATTTGCATAATGAGAGGGTATTGGTTTTGATGAGACATTTCCTATAGTTGTTAAAATGACTTTTATTTGTAATGTTTTAAGTATTGTGGCTACTAAAAATTCGCATTTGGAGCAACCTGATGTTAAAACAACTTTTCTCCATGGTGATTTGGAAAAAGAAATATATATGGAACAACTACAAGGATTTAAGGTCAAAGGTAAGGAGAATTTAGTGTGTAGATTGAAGAAAAAATTATATGGCTTGAAACAAGCACCTAGGCAATGGTATATTAAATTTGACAACCTTATGACTAAGCATGGCTACAGTTAGTGTCATCCAAACCCGTGTGGCTATTTTAGCAGGTTTGACAATGGCAGCTACATTATTTTATGTTCATATGTTGATGATATACTTTTAGCAAGGTCTAACATGGATCCCATTAAGAGGCTAAAACAATGGTTAGCACATTCTCTTGCTATGAAGGATTTGGGGGCAGCAAAACAAATCCATGGTATGAAAATTCGTAGAGATAGGAGGAACACAAAATTGATTCTCTATCAGGTTGATTATGTTGAAAAGGTATTGCAAAGATTTTATATGACGAACGCAAAACCTGTCAACACCCCTTCGCCTAGTCAATTGAAATTTACTAAGGACATGTATCCAAAGACACAAGAAGAGGACGATAGAATGTCAAAGGTACCTTATGCTTTAGTTGTAGATAGTTTAATGAATGTCAAGGTATGCACTAGACTAGTTGTGCAAGTCGTTAGTAGGTACATGGGTCATCCTGGAATTTAACATTGGAATGCAATGAAATGGATTTTCAAATACTTAAGAAGTACGTCTAGTGGCTATTTACGTTTTAGAGAATTCTAATACTAATTTACAAGGCTACGTTGACTCTGATTTGGCAACGGATCTAGATGCTAGGCGGAATACTATAGAATATGTATTTACTATTCGTCGGATAGCAATGAGTTGGATTTCTCAATTGCAAAAGGTGATTGCTTTATCCACTACAAAGATAGAGTATGTTGTTTCTATAGAAAGCAAAGTATGTTGTTTCTATAGAAAGTAGAGTATGTTGTTTCTATAGAGGCGGCTAAGAAGATGATATGGCTACAACTTTCCATGAAAGGATTGCGATACTCATATTGAAAACAATTGATCAATTGTATATTGTCTTTGATGTTACACAAAATGTCAAGTGTTTGCCGAGCTCACTCAGGTGATGAAGAAAGTTTCCAATATCAGCCGAGCATTCCAAAGTAAACCAAGTTCAGAGATAGCATGTGTTGAGCTTCACTCGAGCACCAAAGCAAAGTTCCTGAAAGACAATGTCTACTGAGTTCACTTGGGCACCAAAGATGTTACATCCCAAATTTTGCCCTAAATTTTAAGTTTGAACATAGCTGTTGGTTTAATAAAACAATATCATGTGAAATTGAGTTAATTATAGTCATTTATTTCTTCATATCATGTAAAAATGAGTTAGTTAATTATAACCGTTGTTTATTTCTTCATAATCATGTGAAATTGAGTTAGTTAATTATAACCGTTATATCGATTTATTTATCATATGAAAGTGAGTTAGTTAATTATAGTCGTTGTATCAATTCATTCATGATCATGTGAAAGTTAGTTAATTATAGCCGTTGAATATATGATGAACATGTAGAGCTAGTTATTCTGACATTGATGAAATCCCTAATGGTCACTTGATGATTTTTTTAACAATTTATAAATCTTGAATTGATGTCTTGGTGAGAATGTTGTTTGAGTGATCACAGGAAGAAGACTGAAGAGAGAGGGGAAGCAATGCTAAACGAGGTCATCGGAAGGGGATGGTCAAATAGTTCAGTTATCAGAATCGACAAGTTGACCTAAAACTATTTTGGCAAGCTTACTAGGACTTGGCAACATATTTCATGGTGGAACCGCATGAGCTATAAAGTAAAAACATTATAATAATATAATGTAAAATAAACATAAATTCTTACCTTTAAGGAATTATCAAATATTAATATTATTTAATTATTATTTTACATTCTCAAATATGATCATATGTAAATAATAATAAGATGACACCATTACATTATAGATAATAATCCAATGATGTCACCCTATCATTACGTACACATAAGCATAGAAAAAAAATATTATAATAATAAAATAATATTAATTTTTAAAACTCCTCATTTTCTTTCTTTCTTTCTTTGCCTCCTTTCTTTTTAGTCAATTGATCGCTTTCAAATTAAATCTTGTAACTAAAGGTAGCCGTAGAGACAGGCTTATTCTATATTATGGATTTCCTTAATCATCTGTCGGCATTCATTCTTTCTCCCTCGACATTCATATTCTTTTGGGCATTCGTACTCCTTTGTGAGGTATCCTCGTAATTTGCAAAGTCAACTCGATATCTTACTATGCTAATAGACTAAGTTCCATCATACCACGGGTCTCAGAGCATGTTGGCACATTCATTCCAAACACAAGGCTCTTTTCAGACTTTAGGGCAGAGTCATGTAAGGCATTTGTTACAAACCGTGAACCCTTCTACACTCTTTTTCCTGTTAAGTTTGGATACAAAGTTTATTCCTTAAGCCATTAGTTTTGATCATCTACTTCCTTAGTACTAGCGTGTGATGATATGACACTGAAATTATAAAGTTTGTTTTCTTTTTCTTTCTCTTATATATATATATATATATATATATATATATATATATATATATATATATATGTAGAGCTACCCTGAATCATTTTTGGATCCATGACAAGAAAGTATATCAACCTAGTTTAGAATCAAATACATCCTGAAATAATTATATTTGAGCCAATGATGTTTAGAACACCAAGGAATTCACAAGGCGATAATGCTAGAATATGGTGAAGAAGGTGTGAAAGTATCTCTGTGAATATAAATTGATAGCACCTAGGAATCACTGGCTTGATGGCGTGAAATAGGTGAGGAGGTGTAGAGAATCTGCAAAACAAGAAAGTCATCGGAATAAGATAAATAACATGATAAATAATAACATTAGCTCATGCATGTTCCACTCATAAGAATGTTGTCAAGCCGAGTGGTGGAGATTGGGTTTGTCGACCCACATTTTGAAATCCTTGGCCAGGGTGGAATTAGGCAGATTTTCCAAACAAGTGATCTTTGTTGATTGTCCAAACGCTTCAGTTATCTTGACGAATATTGTTGGACTTCAACCCACCCGATTACTCTGATGGCTGGACTTATGAACATCCCAAGCCTAACCTCGAGGTAGGGAGGATCATTCTATTTAATTAGAATAAGTGGAGATAAGTAATGGTCTGCAATTAGAAGGTTAAGCCTATGTCAATGCTTCTCCTCTCACCAATGCCAGGGCTTGGACAACAAGTAAAAGAAGTTTCACAAATTACATTGTATGTTCTTTACACCTCTATATGTTTAGTTATTTATTTTCAAGATGAAAGTTATTTAATTTACAAATAGTTTTTTTTACAAAATAGCTTTTATTTTATTTAGATATTTCTTTTCAAGAACATTTGTTATTTAATTTCAATTGAATAATTAGAAATAGATAATATCTCAATTTGATATTTCTTTTCAAGAACATCTAATATTTACTTTCAGCTGATTATGAAGTTAAATGTTAACATCTCATTTTGTATTCTCGGAAACTCAGTAGAATATGTAACATATATGTAATGTATATTGAAAAGAGTTTTAATTTCAGTTTATACCGTTGATGAAAATCATAGTCATATGAAATGAAATAGGAAATCAGTTTAATTCTAGATTAGAACTTGTTTAGGAAAATCCATATGTTACAAAAGAGAAGTTCGCAGAAGTTTAGTGTTAACCGAGCTCACTCGATTAACAAAGGAAAGTTGCCATGGAACCAATGTTAGCCGAGCTCACTCAGTTACCAAAGGAAATTTACGAAGTTACAGTAACCAAGTTCACTTGGTTAACACAAGAAAATCATTTCAAAGTTAGTGACTACCGAGCTGATTTGGCTAACAAAGGATTTTCTTGTTTTGGCATATTGAGTTTTATGAATTTGTTTGTTGGCTCTAGCCAACTGAAGAGATGAATATTAATTATTTTGAGTTGTATTCAAGCTAACTTGACAATGTATATGATATAAGTATAAGGTCAAGTTTGTTGAAATAACTTAAGATCATTTCTACAAATGTACTTTTCATTGCCATTGTAATTGATGATTTCCAAATGAAGATTTGGATCTTATATATGTATAATATGAGAGGAGGAGACATGTCTCTTCAAGAGACATGAAGAGACATGTCTCTATAGTTAATCACCATTTAGTTTATAAATAACTATACGCATATCTCATCTTATATATATAATATTAATATATTAACCATATATGTAATATAATATTATATTATTATATTATTAAATAATAATATATAATGCATAATATATATAATACATATTATATTACATATATCACATATATTATATATATAAGATATATAATGCATAATATATAATATATATTATATTACATATATAACATATATTATATATATAAGAATCACCAATAACAATTTATCTAAAAAACATAAACACAGATTAATATATCAAATAATCAATGTTTTACTTCTATTGATGCTAAAACATTAACACTCCCTCTTTAGCAAGTGAGAAGTAAAACATCATTAGATTAGAATCAAAATCATTACGTAATCAACACAATGTGTATTAAAATCCTCTTAGCAATATGAAGTATTTCCTATGATCTCCACTTGCACTTAAGCAATGTTTAGAGATGTCCATAGTGATTAAAATTTTCATGATCTCTACTTGCACTAAGCAATGTCTAAAGATGTCCATGACACATTTGCAGTTCATGATCTCTACTTGCATTTAAGCAATGTCTAGAGATGTTCATGACACACTCATGATCTCTACTTGCACTTAAGCAATGTCTAGAGATGCCCATAACACACTCATGATCTTTACTTGCACTTAAGCAATGTCTAGAGATGTCCATGATGACAGGACTATCATTTGTAAGATCGTCACCTTACAAAGATTACCTTCTATTCGTTATCATGGTGTCCGGCAGATTCCAGCCCAAAGAACCATGATAACAGGCCTATCATATGTAAGATCATCACCTTACAATGATTACCTTTTGTTTATATATGCCAATGAAAGATCGTCACCTTTCGTTACATATCTGAAACAGCAATTATATAATCAGATATAGATTGAAATCAACATATCAATTTTTACCTTTGAAATATTTCAATTTAACATTTCCCTTTAGAACTTCTCCTTATAGAGAAGATATCATCCATAAGGGATTGCATCTCAAAATTTCTCCCTATGAATATAGATCCTGGATGTCAGGTCCTCTTGTTACTTCCTTAAAAAAAAAAAAACTCTCTTTTCCCAAGGATGCTTGACAAACTCATCACTCCCTCATGATATACGTAGGAGTAGGCCCATCAACATCATGCAGTCACCCACATGGATTTCTAGACTCCCTCTGAGTATCAATCTTCTAAGTTCCAGCATTGCTTTCAAAAAAGTGACATACTCCCTCTTAATGTAGAAGAATCTCATAATCTCAATCATCAAAGATACTTGCATCAAGAGCCACACTTTTTCCATCTTGATCATCAAGGTCTTTGGAACTACTATCATTAGATTTAGTCTACCCAATTTCTGGTAGCACGTGTAAAGTACCAACTTTTTTTTCTTGTAAGAACATCCTCAAACATAAAGGAAAAGATCAAGGCAGATAACCTTTATAGTAAGTATAGAATTACAAATAAATGAATAGATAAATATAAAAGATACAAGTACTTATCTACCCATGAGGGTCATGGAATATCTCCTTTTCTAAGGATGGTTCAAGTGGGAACGAAACATTGCCTATTATTCCCCCCCTCAATGTGAAATTTCTACTCTTATATCGTTGAACACTTTTATATCACATCAAATTTGACAACTTCTTCCTAAGTACCAACTTGTTCTTTTTCATTCATTGAAGCTCCAAACATTCATTAAGCTTAATAGTAGAAACTAACACAACCTCATCCACAATACGCCGATATCTTGATTGAGTATGATTGTGCCACTTGAATGACTCTTCAACTCTTACATCAAGTTTTGTTAATCAAAGAGAGATTAATAGATAGTTTAATTTAAAATCACCACTTTCATATGATGTACATAAAGGGTAGACCCATTAAGATCACATAGTTGCATGAATTATAGTCCTCTTAACTATTACAATTTTATCGATCACTGCAGATTCTATCACAACATGGTTTACTCCCTTTGAATCAATATGATCGAGATCATCGAAGATTGACTAAATCACATTCTCTATCTTCTCCCTCTGAATCTCAATTTTCCTCTATTTTTGCAAGAACATTCTCAAAGGAAAAGATCAAGGTATATAGCTCTTGGTTGTATAAATCAGAATGTCAACATGCATGTTAGTAATTGAACTCATGCCCATTACCAACAACAACATAAATGATTATAACATCTCTCTTTATTCTCAACAACAGAATTAAGATAACACAATACTTAGTTTCTATATATATGACTTTTCCCCATATGACATATTCTCCTCCCATTCCATTTATATTTCAATAACAATATTAGTACTTCACATTAATACTATTAACTTCTATTGTTTAACATATTTATATGTGACAAAATATAATATTAAACTATTAAATATCATTAAGATATTCTCCTTATAAATTCTCATTTATATACATATCTATATAAAAATGATGTATAAAGAAGACTTAAAATGGTAATACAACTTTTATACTTACCTCCCATTTTCTTTTATCATGTGTCGACTACTCTAATCAGATGATTATGAGATGGATTTTTAGAAGTATTCCATCTAACATATCAACTGGATTAATTATGATTCAATATATACCAATGTTGAGTGTGAGACCCAATGGTTTTTATATATTTCTACATAATAATATAAGATCATCCCAATATAATATTGATAAAAAAAATAAAGTACTTTGAACATATACGTGTGTATATTCAATCTACTATGTATATACTTTAATCTATATTTTCAACATAGCATTTGTTTATTTAAAAAATAATTTAATATTCACTTAATATTTGTTACATAAATTCACACTATTCCTTTTGTAATATAAATAATCAATCAAAATATAATATACTCACATAATGAAAAACATTATATCAAAAAATTAAATTAAATCAAATGCCACATATATATTCAATTATAATATCTCATATGATTTTATGTTTTATTAAACATAGAATATAAAATCATTATTACCATTAAAGCATACCTGATTACTTACCTTAATTCGCTTGGTATCCAAAGTCTTTACCTTACTTGATATGTCATTACTTTCCTTAAAAGGTTGTCTTTTGTTTTTGGTATGACCTCTTGTTGTATGGTGTTGGTTCAAGATCTTCACCATAGTTTATATTTCATATAACTTAGAGTATATTTTATTCATTATGCCTCTCTTTGTATGATGTTGACTATTCCAATGAGAGGTGGTCGTAGGCTACTTTGACCACAATACTACTCATGTGCTCCCTTTGTGATGTACTCCATATTAAGGCGGCCTTGTACATACAAAGGGTGATGGATAATCACCTTTCCAAATGTTGGTTCAATTGCTTGATATACACATAGTGGGTTAGATTCATACACTTCCTTATCATTGTCTTTTCCACATGTGAGAGACTTCATGTCTTCCACATAAGAAACCCTTCTCTATCATTTCAGCGTGAACTCAATTCCTCTGACTTCGTCCAATGATTTGTTCAAGATCACTTTCCCATGTGATTAGTTTCATTTTCTTCATAGCGCTAAAAACACCTGACGTGACTCTTATGGTCAAGGCACTTCAAGTTTTGATTTGTAGGAAGTACCAATATAAGTTTCAAAAGGGCAGTTGATTCCTGTCCATGCTTATGGCAGTGCGCATATTAATAAAGTGCGAATTTCAGAAAATAAACCAAAGCCCGTTTCTCATGGTTGATAACCCAAGCGTAAGAGAGGTGGACTTCACAAATGACCCTCAACTGCAAGTGATCCCCAATTCCCATGGTTGAAGATCAGATTGGTAATGCAATGTGGTAATTTTCATCTTTAACCTAGAGCCTTTTGTAGTAGCCTAATTGGTCTGCTTGAGTAGAGATAATGACTAATGCTCCCAAGTCACATATATGTATTTCCATGTCTAGGGCATGAATACCCATGTGGTTTTCCAAACAAGGATTACATTCATATGGCTAATGCTCAATAGTTCAAAGATGAAAGCTTTTATATCTGTGTTGGAGAAGTAGCCAAGCACACATACCAAGTTTCTATGCTTCATATTGCCTAAAATATGCAATTCATTTTCAAAGCTATCGAAAGTAGGGCTCTCAAGATCCACCACTTTTACCACTACTCTCGTTCCATCATATAAAATGCCCTTGTACACTTTACTCATTGAGCTCATGCAGAGAATATTTTCGTTGCAGAATCCACCTAATGCAATCCTTAATTCTTGGAGTTTAATCCTCACCATTCGATTATGCATGTGGTTTCCTTCAATACTCATCCCTGTTTGTTTCTTCCACACCTTGACAAGAGAGAGCTTCAAAATACAAAATATAGCAAGGAATGAAAGGCACAACTATTGCACTCGTGCTAGCTCCTGCTGCTACAAGAAACATGAATACTTTCTTTTTCTATTAATCATCTTTCACTTCTATGTTCTCCTACTATTACATTTGTAGTGTAGCTCTGATACCATGTTGAAATAACTTAAGATTGTTTCTGCAAATGTACTTTTCATTGCCATTGTAATTGATGATTTCCACATGCAAATTTGGATCTCATATATGTATAATATGAGAGGAGACATGTCTCTTCAAGAGACATGAAGAGACATGTTTATATAGTTAATCACTATTTAGTTTATAAATAACTATATGCATATCTAATCTTATATATATAATATTAATATATTAACCATATATGTAATATAATATAATATTATTATATTATTAAATAATAATATATAATGCATAATATATATAATACATATTATATTACATATATCATATATATTATATATAAAAGATATATAATGCATAATATAATATATATTATATTACATATATTATATATATTATATATATAAGAATCACCAATAACAATTTATCTGAAAAACATAAACACAGATTAAAATATCAAATAATCAATGTTTTACTTCTACTGACACTAAAGCATTAACAAAGTTGAGAATTGAAAAAGGAGAATAAATGGAAGATAAGAAGATGCTTAGAGGAAGCGAATTGGAAGGATAAGTAGAATATCCTTGTTGGGCTACAAAGATTAATCTGATCAGGAGGGATCGAGTATTCAAGCTAGAGTTGAGATCTGAATCAGCAAATACAGTTGCATCAGCAATCAAGTCAAGTCATTGTTACTCTCTAACCATTGTAACAATGAATTAAATCTCTTAACAGAGTTAGCTTAACAACTATTTGTAAATCCTCTAACAAGGTGGCATTTCTAGATTGAAGAATTTAAAGACCTCTAACAAGGTCACTCCTAACAAGGTGATTAAATCCTTTAACAAGGTCACACCTAACAGTGTGTTTTCTAACCTTTAACAAGGTTGGCTCCTTATAGGGCTTACTTCAGAAGAGTGAAAAACAGTAACTAATTGCAATTGGTGATTTTTTCCAAATTGGGTTTCCACATTAAATCTTGGTGTCATATGTGTTCATGTCATTTGTTTTATGTTTCTGCAACTAAGTTAACTTATGGTTAATTACACTAAACATCTAAAGAAGTAATTTTCTATACTTACCGAGTTACAGCAATTCTTAGTGCGTGCCGAGTGATTCAATGCTAATTGAGTTACAGCAGTATTTTCAATTTCAGCATAGTTTGGTTTTGTTTTTATTGACATCTAAGGGATCTGGGATTTATTTTTGTGGTAACTGATTCACCCCTCCCGTCTCAATTACTCTTCTTATATTTCCAACAATTGGTATCATATCTTTTGGTGCTTGCAGAGAAGGTTTCAAGGACCTAAGCTAAAGATCAGGATGTCTTACAGAATGGAGATTCCTAAACTGAACAAAGATAAATTCAATGCATGCCAAGAACATATGACGTTACACTTGGCAACAATTGGAGATTCAGGTCTAAAGTATCTGAACACCAAGTATGTGGCACCTACTAGAACTAACTGTTGAAGAAATTATAGAGAAGAAAAATCATAACATTATGATGATTGATATTGCTTCAACTCTAAACAATGCTGAATTTGATGAAGTCAAAGACGGTGGTACCGCTTATGAGATGTGGATCAAGCTAAAAGCCATCTATGGAGGAAATGATAATGTCAGAAGAGCTAAAGAAGAAAGTCTCAGAGGACAATTTGATCAAATGAGGATGAGAGAAGGTGAGAACATTGCAAAATATAGTGATAGAATCAAAGCCAATGTGTGTACAATCAAAGCCTCAAGAGGAAAGATTGAAGATGAGACAGTGGTAAGCAAGTTTCTCAGAACACTTCTTCCTATATATGCAATTAGAGTCTCAACAATTCAAGAGATGAGATGCAAGCCAAGGAATGATATAACATTAGATGCAGTTATGGGAAGGTTGACAACATTTGAGTTAGATAACTATGACAATTATGTTCCTAACTCTAGCAACCTTGAGTCTACGTTTCAAGCCAAGCTATCACTCAAGAAGAAGGCTGCAAAATCTAAAAGTAGGAAATCTGACAGTGAAAGTGAAGATAATGCTTATTGGGTTGAAGGATTAAAGCATAATCTACTTAGTGTGGATCAATTGAATAATGTTGGATTCAAGGTAGAATTCGTGAATGGAAAGGGCAATCTAGTAGATGGGAAAGGAAATCTGGTTGGGACTGGCAAGCAAACAAAAGGTAACCTATTCTACCTAGATCTAAATGAAAATTCATGTTTTCTGGCTCAACTAGAAGAAAGCTAGTTATGGCATAAAAGGCTATGTCATGTGAACTTTGATAATCTGGTCAACATAAGCAAAAACAAAAGGGTTAGAGGCATTCCAAAACTCAAGAAACCTGACATGGGCATGTGCAAGAACTATCAAATTGGTAAGATGGGAAAGACAAGCTTTAAGAGTAAGAATTACCATTCTAAAAAGTACTAGAGTTGGTTCATACAAACCTATGTGGACCTATTGGCACAAAAAGCTACACAGGAAATAAGTACTTTATTTTATTTGTTGATGATTATTCTAGAATGATGATTGTTATGTACCTAAAGGATAAATTTGAAGCTTTTCAAAAGTTCAAATGGTATCTAGCAAGAGTGTAGAAAAAAAAAAAAAAGAAACTGAAATGTTTAAGATCGGACAGAGGAGGAGAATTCCTTTCTAATGAATTCAATGAACTTTGCAATGAAAGAGCAATCAAAAGGGAAGTGCCTGCACCTGGTACACCTAGCAGAATGGCACAGCTGAAATAAGGAATAGATCAATCATGGATTGTGCAAGGACCCTAATGATAGAAAAGAATGTTGTTGTCAAATACTAAAAGGAAGCAATCAACACTGAAAATCATACCCTGAGCCAAGTTCAGTTGAAGAAAGATTCAAAGCAAACACCTTTTGAATTATGGCATGGCTATAAATTTAATGTGTGTTACTTTAAAGTATTTGGAAGCAAATGTTATATTCTAAAGGAGTCAAGAAAAGTAAAATTTGATGTGAAAAGTGACGAGGGCATATTTCTTAGATATTCAAATAAGAGTAAGGCAATACAAATGTTTGAATCTATCTACTCATAAAGTTGTAAAAAGTGTTCATGTGAAGATTGATGAGTTTGCAAAAAAGAGTGATGAACAAAGCAGTAAAGAACTTGAATATTATAGAAACTTTGTTTACTATGAGCTTGATACTGTCCCTGCAAATCAAACAAATGGGAGCCAGCAATCTTCACTACCCGGGCCCCCAAAATCTTCAGTTCAACCCGAGTTGCAAACAATGCAACCCGAGTCATCAAAAGCACCCAAATCATTAGGACCCGAGTTTCAACAAGTGGAAACCAAGTCACAATCTGATGGACCCAAGTCACAGTCAGTAGGACCCGAGCATGATTCAAAAGATCATGATGAACCTAGTCGATCCAAAAAGGAGCCTAGACTTGCAGGATATGTCAGAAGGCATCATGTACTTGAGAAAATCATTGGAGATCAGTCAGTCGGTACAATGACAAGGACCAAACTGAAAGGTACATGTCTGCTTACTAAATTTGAACCTAGAACAATTAAAGATGCATTAGAAAATGAAAGTTGGATTGAAGCTGTGAATGAAGAAATTGATCAAATAGAAAGGAATAAGACTTGGAATCTTGTTCTTAGACCCAAGGGTAAAAATGTAATTGGCACGAAATGGGTATTCAAAAGTAAGTTGAATGAGAATGGAGATGTTTCCACGAACAAGGCAAGGCTAGTTTGCAAGGGTTATGCTCAAGAAGAAGGTATTGACTATGGAGAAACTTTTGCTCTTGTTGCTAGACCGGAAGGTGTTAGCACACTCCTTGCATATGTTGCACACAAAGGGTTCAAAGTATATCAGATTGATGTGGAATCAGCATTCCTGAATGGAATCTTACAAGAGGAAGTCTACATTGAGTAACTAGAAGGTTTTATTGATCCTAGCAAGAGGGACATGGTTTGCAGACTACACAAAGCTTTGTACGGTCTCAAACAAGCCCCTAGAGCCTACTATGAGAAATTGCACAAGTATCTCATAAAGATTGGTTTTCAAAGAACTAATGATAACAATAGCCTATACAGCAAAGGACCAGATAAGATGATTGTGTTGGCAGAATTTTTTGTGGATGATACATTATTTACTAGAAATGATGATTTATGCAAATCTTTTTCAGAGGATATGAGCAAGGAACTTGAGATGTCAATGTTTAGAGACATCAAATTCCTTGTTGGCCTACAAATTCAACAGAAGAAGGAAGGTATCTATATCACTCAATTAAAATACATTTCTGAAGAATTTTGGAATGGAGGATTCTAAACCAATTGGAACACCCCTGTCTACTGGACATAAACTTTCCAAAGATGATGATTCAAAAGAGGTAGATCAAACTACATACAGATCAATGATTGGTAAACTTCAGTATGTGGTGCATACAAGACTTGATAAAGCATTAGCAGATGGAATGGTAGCAAGATTCTTTGCTAATCCAAAAGGAAATCACATGATGGGAATAAAAAGAATCATGAGGTATATGAAGGGTAGTGAAGATTATGGTTTGTGGTATAAGAAAGGAGGCAACATTGAATTGAAACTATTCACTGATGTTGATTGGGCAGGAAGCATCGATGATAGAAAGAGCACTTGAAATGTTTCGAGTTATTATTCAAAATAGGTTTTGTGTTATCAACGCAAATACTTCTTTCAAAGAACTTATAATTTCTCGTCTGAAATTATTTGTCTTAAATTTTTCAAAATTACTTTCTAGAATTTGTTCGGATGTTTTTCAAAAATTTGCTTTGCGACTCATCTAGGGTTTTCCATGTCTTCATTGGAGCCATTTTCTAAAAACCTCCTTATGTTGGCACGTGACTATTTTTTAGGGGTTTTTTGTTTGCAAACTTGGTTGTTCGTGGTCATTTTTCTGTCTCCACGACCAAGTTGTGGTTATTCTTAAGACTGCACAACACTATTTTTCAGCTTTGTTTTATTACAATACAAAAGCAATGGGGTTTTCAACGAATTTCTCGTTCGAACGACTCTATATCTTGTCGTTTTACTATTTTTCATCGGGTCTCTGCTATTTTGTAGTTGTTTTTTCTTTCAACCTTCAATCTTATGCAGCTCCCTAACAAATTGTTTTGCCATTTTCTGCCTACACGACTTGAATCTCTTTGGATTTCTGGTTTTGGTGTTGGCATCTATAGAATCTTCAACTAATTGGCTAGGGCATGTCTAAAAATATTTTCCAAATTCAAGTTGAAATTTCTTCATCCACCATTTTTTTGAAGTTACTTATAGTTGACTAGGGTTTATTGCGAAACTCTCATTTTTTGTACCAGTTTCAAAAATATAATTGTAGATTCCTTGTGGGTTTCTTGAGAACTCAACTAGGTAGGTCTTAGAATTGTTTTGGTGCCTCATTTTTTGTGCCAGGGACTTTGGATTTCACCTTCAGATTCTCTCTAGGTTTTTTGTGTTGTCTTCTGATTTTTTCTAGGTTAGCCAAAAAAAATTCTTGAAATTTGTGTCAGTCGTACTTCATCATTTATTTTGAAGTTTGCACCTGCATTGGCCTCTATTTTTGTATTAGGATTCATGTTTCTGAATCCCTGCTAGTACCTCTTCATTATTTCTCATTTTCTGTGCATTGTGAAATGTGCAAGATGGCATCACTGGCCACAAAGCACACAGAGCAAAAAGTCTCTGCCTTTTACACCTTAATGGCTAAAAGGCTTGTTGATCATGTGAAATTTTCTACTTGGTAAATAGATTTAGGTATTTCTTGGCATTTCACTAACAAGCATGAATGGTTTCTAGATTTTTCTCCCTTGACTGATTCAGTTATATTTGGAAGTAAAGAGTATTCTTTTGTCAGCAAGGGCAACATACAACTATAACTTGGTGGGAGGAATCTCACTTTCCTCAATGTATACTACATTCCTACCATGGAGCTTAACCTACTCTTAATGAATTTGATCATGCGGCATTCTCCTCAGCTGGGTGTGATATTCAGTTCACACAAGTGCTCGATTTTTTTCGTGCACCACACACTACTATTGTTGTTGGTATCGAGGATCGTGCTCTCTATATAGAGTCGTGGACACTGGTGATTCTCTTGAGCATGCCTTTGAGTCTTCCTCTATCAGCAGTATCGAAAATCAATGATATGGTCACATGAACATCATTACCTTGCTCAGGTTGTTCCGGATGATTTAGTACTTGGCCTACCTGAAATTCAAACTCAAAATCAGTGAGTCTGTGGAGCTTGTCAAGCTGGAAAGCAACACAAGATGCCATTCAAGGATGATCACTCATGGTGAGCCTATAACAATTGGTCCAAGCTAATGTATGCGGTCCAATGAATACTCCCTCTGTTATTGGGTGCATGTACTTCTTACTTCTTGTTGATGGTTTCAATAGAAAATGTGGGTTACTTTCTTAAATAGAAATTAGAGGTGTTTAATGTATTTCAGAAATTTAAGGCCTTAGTAGAAAAGGAGTGTAGTGGTTCTATTGTATCTCTTCAGTTTGATAATAAACATGGCATAAAATGTCAATTAACCACAACATACACCCTGTTTGTTCCCAAAACCACAGATTGGAATCCTATGAGCCTTACTTGCTCAATGCTAGGATATCCAAACAGTTAAGGCCAACTTGACGGAATTGATTGATGCAATCCAAATCCCCTGCGCTTCTAGCTCTGCAAAACCAAGGCGGGTGTACCTAATCCTAGACAACAACCTTAAATCCAAGATGCTTAAAGTAGATTGGTTAGAACACGAGTACAATGAAAGTTTTCCAAACAACAAGGATTATAGAAAACTTCAAACTCACAAATTGTAAATTGAGAATAATAAATGAATGTGATAATGTTTTAAATAAAGAATAACTGCAACAAATGAATATATTAATTTCTCAATGGAAAGAAATGAAACAATTGCTAGCATATGGATTATGAATTAAAGAGTAAAAGACCAGTGCTTAATTAAATGGGCAATTAGAGTCAATATTATAAGTTGAAATGTACAACTTTATAAAATTCAATATATTCAAACTATAAACAATTTCAACAATTCAGACGCGATGGATCGATTATATAAACGCAATTTTAAACTAGTCTAAGATGCACTTTAACTCCTGCAAAGACTAATTAGACATAAATATAGAAACAATAAAATATTTCACAATATCTATGTTTATCAAATTTGAAATGCAATGATGACCCAGTCCACTTGTCGGAATTTTAAAATATTTATAGAAAATAAACTAAATATTTATAAAGGACACAACTTAATAATAATTTAAAACTCTAATGCAAATAAATTAAAATAAATATTTCTTACTGATCCAGAAGTAAAATTATACTGGAGACACTCCTTACGGATGATCCATCCAATATAGTTCGACTCCAGAATCGCACAAGAATTCATTCGATAATCCACCATCCACAGGCTTAGTTCAAAATATCATTTCTTTATAAATAAAAGAATAAAAATATATCATTAAGAATAGGACAGGTAAAAATTTTAAATATAAAATAATGAATTGTCTCTTGTTCTGATTTTGTATCTCCTATTTATAAAGGATGAAGGGGCATCTGTTTCTTTTCTAAAAATTGCACCCCTTCATAAAAAACTAACCAGTTTTTAATATTTAATATGATTTTAAGACTACTTAATTATAACCAGCAGCTACGTCTTTCCTGCGGCTTATAACATTGGATGCATTCTCTCATTCCAGTGGGCGCTTCTCTGTGCAATCTTCTATCCTTTGAACAGCTTCTTTATCCAGATCACAATACTCAGATTAAACAAAGATTCCTGATCTTAAAGCCGCCATGGTCATGACTTGGAGCAGGTATTTTTAACTGGCATCAGAAAAATCATCGTGCTCTCCTCTCTAGCATTTTTTTTTTGAACTTAGGTGTCTTTCCATCATGCTTGATCAAACTTCTGATAATGAAACCGCCTGGGCAATGAGGCATAAGTTTGTCCCAGCCTATTTCTTATCATTTCTGCAGTCAACAATCCATTGCTTGCCGTCGTCCATACGTATCCTGCAACGATTCCCACTGAGCATCTTTGTATCTGCAAGAGACAAAAACTGAAGATCTTTATATTTCCAAATGAACTCAGTTAGCAATATGAAACATGCTACTTGGATCTTCCAAATTTCCAATAGCTTATATAGAATAAGGAATAGTTTTCATGAATCATCAACCGCAGAGGTATATAAGGCCGGCATGGCTTTTAAAAGCTTGTTTTCTGAATCACGCAAATGGAGTGATATTTTGATGCCTCCTAATTGCAGATATTTTCCATCATTCTCAAATACTGGTTAGAATGTTATTGAATCCTGGGACTTTCAGTATGCTTGTTATTCCTTTATCGGATATGATCATCATGTCATGATTAATGGTTCTGTTCAGTAATTTCTGTGTGTCATCATACATTCAGCCTTTAAAAAACGAACAAAATCTCCTCACAGTCACCACACTCCGGATCTGCCTGGGCTTCTTCAGCTGGGATTGCTGCTACATAAGACTGTTGTGGATACCAAATCATTGGTTCTATCATACATTTTCTTCAGAAAAATGCTTTGCTGCTGCACAATCTCCATCGTGGGTCCGGAACTTAAAAACCCATCATTTTTCATGCTTGAAATATATCATTTCTGAGTGCAAAATGGATTACCATTCATGAGACAAGAATCCAAGAGAATACTAAGTGAAGACATGCTTTGGCTGGGCAAGCTGTGAAGAAAATCAGTTTCATTCTCAGGTCCATATGTTCCTTGCTTCATAAATTATGGAAGTACCAATCCTAACGAAAGAGACCACGCTGTTTATATTTTGCCCGTCAAATCTGCAAATGCTTCCAGTTGATATGTGTACTTAACTCTTTTATAAACCATCTTCCCAATATGATTTCATGGTTACATCTAACTGCATATCCCTTTGTTCAGACTCAATTATCAAGTTGTGATACATGAAACATTCACTATGAGCCGTGCACTTTCAGAATTTGATTCATATCAATGCAGGAGATATTTAATGTTGAGCTTGAAATGCATAGTCTTCTTAATGATTAAAAAGTGAGATGAGAATTCCTGGCCTCCTTGTCAATGTGCAGCCTATGTTCCCTTTTGAATCTTAAGGTTCAACTGACTAAGATGAGACAATGAAATTGATTAATATGACCCATTACATATACAATCATATACTCTTTGAAACATTTCTCAATGTGCTTTAGCATCTTGAAGTGGACCAATGACAAGGCTTCATCAAATCTCCAACATTATTGCTTAAATGGAGAACCTAAATTTTGTGAAAATTTGGGTTCCATCACACCCCTCAACAAAATAGGATCATAGAGTGTCGCAGCTGCACCATTATAGAAATAGCTAGGACTATGATGGAACACATAAATGTTCCTAAGAAATATTGGGCAGAAGATGTCTTTACTGTGGTCTATTATAATATCCCCATCTTAAAATAGATTATTAATCAAACTATTATTAATGGGCCAATTGATTTAATATATCTCAGACCCGTTTTTGTTTTGTTTCCGTAGTTTGTGTCGCCGTTGTCTATCTTTGTAAACCCTCGAAAAGTTTTCCCAACAGGTATTTAAGCACAACTTATAGGTAGTCATTAGGTATGCAATTTGGATTATTTTCTCTATACTGCAAATTCCTGTTGGAGTTCTCTGTTGTTTGTCATTTTTGAAGTTAAAAATCTTCCCTACTTGGCCTTCTGGTTTCAGTAGGATTCAACCCTCACCCTATTCCATCGTTTGTAACACTTCGCTCAGATCTGGCAAATTGGAGCACAATCTTTGTAGCAAGATCCACATATATATTTGGAATTGTATTGAATCATTTATTCTATCATTTTATATCATTTTTGGTGAGTGTGTTGTCTTGATATCAAATATAGTTCGATCTCCACATTTTGGAAGGCCTCAAATTCAATTGGACAACCTCACAAACCTACCATACAGCCTTCAGGCCTACTGTACGGCCTCCATCTCTACCGTACGACTTCATCCACTACTGCTCCCCGTACCTATCTAATCCCTCACATACCATACGGTCCTCTAGCTTCATCGTACAAACTTCTTACCTTCCAATACGATCACCAAGGTAAACAACAGAAGATCCATACACCGTATGCTTCAGCAATTGCTTACATACACCTTCCCTAGACGTCGTGCGGCCATACTTCCTACCCTAAGGCCTTCCTGCAACCCCATCCGTACGAACATTTACTATTCTAGAAATTGCTACCAGGCACTAAGGCGAACAAAACATTACAATGGTATCAAAGCATCGATCCTACCCGCTGTAAACAGTGAATGAGAGTTTATAGCCAGAAGAGAAAAAGAACCCACTCTGTTGATAGAAAGGCTGTCGAACCGGAACCCATAGTTGTCGATCTCATGGCACTACTAAGAGATCTTGCGAAGAATCAGGCACAGATCAACGATACTCAGTGACTAATGGAAAAGATTCTCAAGAATTTGGCAGACAATAAAATATCCAGATAACAAAATGGTCACAACGCTGACTCGGTGTCGGGTAAAGCAAACCCTCATCCAACACGCTCTTGACCTCCCATGCCATCTTTCCCCCACGGACGGAGGCACCACCTGGAAGGAAGTAGCCGACCTTTGAAGAAATGCAAGAACAGCTCAAAGAAGACTAGAAGAATGCGAATTTGGAGGAACATATATCCTACAAAGATTATGCAAATCTGAGAATGAGCTATTCGAGAGGCAAAAATAGAGGATATTTTAATGATGATCTCAGGAGGAAGTTGAGTAAATTTGTCTCCATTTGACGGATCCAAATCCCTATTTGCACAAGTGTGGGTAATGAAGGCCGATACTTACTTCCATCTTAATCCTATGCCAGAAGAAAAAGCAATTAAATTTGCGACATTACACTTGGAAGGAGTTGCGCATAAATGGTGGCATCACGGCACCATCACAATGGGGCATGATCAAATAAATACCTATGCGGAATTCACTGAGAGATTGATAGATCGATTTGATGGTAAAGATCCGGAACTCAGTTTCAAAGATTTGGCATAGTAGAGGCAATGTGGATCAGTTAACCAGTACATTGCGGAATTCTAAAAACTCTCTGTTTTGGTCACGGACATTTCTGAAAGAGGACAGATAGTGTTCTTCATGGACAGACTAACAGAACCTGTAAAAGGTTGTGTGAAAGGGTTCAACCCTACCACCCTATCGGAGGCCATTAAGAAGGCACAAAGTATGGCATCATCATCTATGTCATCCTCTCTGGGTTATCGCGTAGTACGCCACATCCATGAAGTCGCCTACGAGTTGGAACTCCCAAAGGGGAGCCGTATTCAAAATGTTTTTCACGTTTACTATCTAAAGAAAGCTATGGAACCGAACAATGAAGGAATATTTGGTATGCTAGAGACACTTGCCACTGGACGACGCAACCTGGGAAGGTGAGCACATTTTACAACATCCGACATTGCATTTGCTTGAGGACAAGCAAGTTTTGGGATGGGAGGACTGTAATATCCTTGTTATAAAATAGATTATTAATCAAAGTATTGTTAATAGGCCGATTGATTTAATATATCTCAGCCCTATTTTTGTTTCACTTCCATAGTTTCGAGCGGGAGGGAGACCCACTGTCCCGAACGTGTCGTTGTCGGCTATCTTTGTACACCCTCAAAAAGTTTTGCCAACGGGTATTTAAGCATGCCTTATAGATAGTCATTAGGTATGCAATTTGGATTATTTTCTCTATACTGCAAATTCTTGTTGGAGTTCTTTGTGTTCGTCATTTCGGAAGTGAAAGATCTTCCCTACTTGGCTTTCTAGTTTCAGTGGGATTCAACCCTCACCCAATTCTACCACCTGTAACAATTCACTCTTATCTAGCGAATTGGAGCACAATCTTTGTAGCAGATGCACATATATATATGAAATTGTATTGAATCATTTATTCTATCATTTTATAGCATATTTGGTGAGTGTGTTGTCTTGATATCAAATACAATTCGATCTCCACATTTCGAAAGGCCTCAAGTTCAATCGTACAACCTTAGAAGGCTATTGTACGACCTCCAAGTGCAGTCGTACAACCTTTAGCTCTTCTATAAGGCCTTCATCTCTACCGTACAGCTTCATCCACTACTACTCCCTATACCTATCTGCTCCCCGTACCTATTTGCTCCCTCACATATCGTACAGTCCTCTAGCTTCACCTTTCGAACTTCTTACCTTCCCATATGCTCACCAAAGTAAACAACTGAAGATCCATACACCGTCTGCTTCAACAATTGCCTACCGTACACCTTCCCAAACACTATACGGCCATACTTCCTACTGTACGGCCTTCCTGCAACCCCATTCGTATGGACATTTAGTGTTCTCGAATTTGCTACCAAGCACTGAGGCGAACAGAACATTACATCTATTTCCTTAATTGGTCTCCTACACATGTTAAGGGAATGACTCCTAAGGAAGCCTGGACTAGTCACAATCCTAGGATCAGCCATCAGAAGATTTTGGGCTCTTTAGCATATGTTTGGATTCCGAATGCTTAGCTTCAAGTTGGATTCCAAGAATCAGAACCTTATGTTCACAGGTTACAATGACAATGACATCTATAAAGCTTACCGATTGATTGACATAAACAACAATAGTCTTATCTTCAAATTGTGATGTTGTCTTTGATGAAGAACGAGAACAATTTCTCCCTTCCTCATCTGAGCAGAATTCTAAGGATCGGCCTTTAAAGGTCTCTGATTTGGGTGTTTGTCTTCTATTAGGTCCACCTGAAAGGAGTGTTGGTGTAGAGTTTGAATTTGATGATGCATTACCTAGCTTTCCTCCAAATGATGCTAATCTTCCACCTGTTGCAGATTATGTTCCACCTCTAGATCTTCCAACTCCAATTGTTTCTCCTTTTACTGTTGGCACATCTACTCTCCGGCCTAAATGGTGGGCTAAGACTATCAATTATCTTCATCTTGATAGTTCGTTGAGGGTAGATCTTCCAGAAATAAGGGGAAGTAGCCAAATACAATTGAATTTGCTCTCATGGCCAAATTTTCTCGATTGGGTAATTTGCAAAATCATTTGTTCACCTGGGATTTTATTTGTTGGTTTTTTACCTTTTTTCCTAGAAACAATGATGCTTTGTAAACTTCTTTTTTAGGGATTTGTAGATTTTTTCCACAAAAATTGTGGCTTCTTGCAGCTTTCTTTGAGTTAGTACTCATCTGCAAAAGTTCTTGGTGAATCATCTTGCAGTCTATTTTAGGGCATAGTACTCATTTGCCAAAGGGTTTGACAATTTTCCTCAAAATCCTAGTTTCAATTTCATCTCGGTGTCTTTGGCTAGAAGGAGTAATACCTTTGTTACCCAAAATCAAATTGGATATTAACATTTTACAGATCTAGGGAAGGTCTCAGCATCAACAGAATCAAATGAAGAATTTATGACCACAAGACATGTGCAGCCTTCTGCAGGGTGGTTAGATGCTGACCATTAAGGGAGGGTATTAGAATATTGTGATATTTCTTTAATGGTGATCTTAGTAAGTCTTTTGTTTATTATGTAATTTCTATTTTCATCTTTAGTTCATGATTGTTTCATAATAGAATTAGGTCATTTCTGTTTTTGTCTTCGGTTCATGACTTTCTATTTTCCTCTGCTTAAAACAATTGCACAATATCAATTTACCACAACAGGCTATACATTAATAATATTTTTTTGTTTATGAAAAATTAATTTAGTAATCTTCATTAAGTAAAAAAAAACACAGACTCGCCGATAGATTCTCATATAATTTATATAACCAAGTAAGACATCCTATGTGTACCAAATTTGAATAACATACCTGAATTTCATCTATGACAGCACACTCATACTCACGTGAAATATCAGCCATTTCAACAGTCATAGCAACGTGCTTTGCACCATCAATTTCTTTCCTTTCCTGCCCAGTAATGAGACTGCATGGAACATTTTTTTTATTTAACTTGTCAGCCACTTCCCATGCCAGAAGTCTCAATGGACCGCAATATATTCCTGACAACAATCAAAATAAGCTCATTCATCAAAATTTACTTTTAGTGGCTCAATGGTGAACCTATCATGAATCCTTTCTTTTCCTTTAGAAAAATTTGAAGATCGATATAGAGCAAATTACATTATTTTTAAAATCAAATCCTCCCAATACCTGAGGAACTTAATTGCAACTGCTTCAGTGCATTATAAGTTTTCCCACTATTTGTGGGGCCTACATGCAACAATATTCTGCGTTTTTTTTTCCGAGCAATTGGATACCAACTATGGGGGCACCTGAACAAGGTTAAATCCGCATAAATAGTCAAATCCATGCTTATCAGAGTTAATTAGACATAAATTCATTGAGGAAAATGATAAAGTATGCTGACCTTTTAAGGTAATGTAAGCAATAACCATGATTAATTTAGCAATTAGAAAAGTAGTGTAAAAACATTAACAATAACACCTTACCTAGGATTCATTTAACTAATTTATTCTCTATCAAATTGTACTCCTGCGCTTCAATTGGAAGAGCGAGAAAAATAATAGACATTTTTTGTGCATGCTTCTGAACTTTAAATTACCTCTTAACCATGACATAGTTCATAGACTCGGTCTCAGAGTACTCAGCAAGCCCAAATTTTCATCTTGGCAAAAAATCCACAACTTATAAAGTACTAAAAATTCAAATCTCTTAAAGAATTTTTTGGGGAAAATTTTAATTATAAAATGTATTAAATTAAAAACTGAAATCTCGAAGAGAAAATGCATTGTTTTATAGCAAAAACATTGTTTGAAAAACACATTTTAACCAGCATTTTTTGCTGCATCTATATAAATACAAGACTTAAACTTGTAAAAACTCGCCTAGAAAAAAAAATAGGCAGTACTCACAACTCAGACAGCACTCGCAGAGTTTGCAAACTATGAGCAACTATAAGAAGAATAAAGACCCTTGATTGTTTACAAAAGTTTTCACGCTCTAAAGATGGAACTAGCAGGAGCTCAATCATTTCAGATAGAGGTGAAACATTTTACTCACCTGCAACTCTACCCAAGCTGGTGGCAAAAAATCATCAAGTTTGCCCGCAAGTACTTGCAAAAACTTGGAAAGTGCTCACCCTAGTCTCAGCATATGTTGAAGACACATCCAGAGCCACCATTGGACACTCCAAACCCAATTTATTTTTTTGGAAATTAAAGTCTTATTTGTTTCAAGCAGCCTTCTGTCAGCGTAATGAGCAGATTTTTGAGTCAAGATAGAACAAACACTAAAGCAGTAAATTGATCTTTTTGGTAGAGTATTAACATGGTACATGTCCATGTGCTTTCTTGGAGGGAATCGCAATATGAATACAACATTTGATGTCCATCATTTTGATGTTGAAGGTTATTACTTATTTTCATGTTTAGTTTATCTATCTCTTTGGCAGCCTTACCTCTTTAAACAACTTGCTTTCAATCGCTTGCTCCAATGAAATGACAATAAATTGTTATTTCTTCATGCTTGCTTGAGCAAATCAGTAGGTATGTTACAAAAAGGATAAGACTTGGAGAAATGATCAAATGTTTAACTTCTCTCTTTAAGCCTTGAAATGTGTTGATTAAATGACATTCTGACTTGCATTAAAACCTTAATTTATTTCAGAATGAAAAACTGATGTCATTTGCACAAGGAATTGAAATTTTGGAAAACAATTTTAGCTATCTTTAAGTAGTGTTTCTTTTTGCAAAATTCATTCCAAATCTTAATCAATAAAGTAATTTTTCAAGTTGCTGAGTTATTCCAAGCTTTAGCTGAGGCACCAAGGCAAAGCAAAAATTAGGTCTGCCAAGTTACACCAAGTCATGACTTTTGAAGCCTAAGCTGAACTTCTAAATGTCCACATTTCAGCTGATTGTGTTCTAATTGTCAAATCATTTTGGAGGCGACTCTTTCTAATGTCCCTTGGCCAGTCTATGCAATTTGGGATTAATTTCACTTACCAAAGTCTCCTTCCAATCAAAACTGGTATTCAAAATGTTTTGGGAGAGTGATGCATGCAATATGAATTTATCTTGGTTGTTCAAAACTGCCTATAGAACAATGACAATTTGTTTCCCACAATTTTGGATCAATATATGAAGTTGAATGTAATGATGATATGTAATGTCCCCGTTTTGGAGGAGTTAATTATTTATAAAGTTATCGATAAAAAAATATATTACAAAGTAACTTTATATTTAATTAAGTGATATATCTTATAAAGTCATTAAATAAAATAATGTTCTAGAGGTTGCTGGAAGGAGCAGAGAAATACTTTAAAAAAAAAAAAGAGGCCGACCTATCGAGGAAAAAAGAATAAATAGGCATTGAGGGCTCATTGCCTATCATCGAGATTTATTATTGATTTTTGCTAATGTGCGTTGTGGAGCCTAGGGTTTCTGCAAGTAGTCACAATTGGCCAATGAGAACGAAAACTCTCAATTGGTACGCAATTTTGAGGGTGTGAAAGATCACCTGAATTATTGCAGCTGTGGGAAGGATATTTCAGTCCTTTCACTTGTGCTTAATTGTTGGTTTGAAGTTTCAAGTGGAGTTGCACTTTCACCATATCATCTTTAGCAGTCAGTCTCCAGTATCTGATCAATCTAGGTTCTTCATTTCAGTTTGTAGTTGTAACAAGTTTTCAATTGTATACAGTCAGTTAGGGTTTGTCTGTAATGTGCCATGTCATAATGTTTCGGTGCTGAAAATTGCCATATCATTTGTAAAAACATTTGGTTTTCATTGAATGAATACATTGGCACTATTATTTCCTTATTTCAGCAATATACTTTAGCAACGTATTAAATTTAGGGATTTGTTTAGTGGCCTATTGGAAAGGGTCATTACAGTGGTATCAGAGCAGGTTTCCTGCCAGCCTGATGGGGTTTATCTAGCCAATTTACACAAGGAACCAGCATAACTAAGAATATGGCTGAGAGACGTTCTCAAAACCCATCCAGAAGTGTTCGAGATGATGAGACTTTACAGCATCAGGAGAGCCTTCTACAGTCAATAGAGGCAAGTACACAGGCAATGATGTTTATAATGCAACATTTGATTGGGGAAAATAGGAGAAATAATCATGATACTGACCAGGATGACAGAAGCATAGCAGGATCACAACATAGGACACGGTTTGGAACAGCCGACAGACCCACACGTCCTACATTCAGAGAAGAAACTACAGCACGCACACCTGATGCAATGGTAACAAATATTGTAGATGAACTCCGACAAGCAAGGAATGAGTGGGATTCATTACCAAAATATGTACCAGATGGATGGACATTTGACAGGTACCTAAACTACAGAGTTTCCAGGCAGAAGCAGGTAGATAAACACAGTGAGTTGCAACAGGTCACCAACAAGTTGGTATTACCCACATTTGATGGCAGTGGAAAAATGACTGCTCGTGCTTGGATTCATAAGGTGGATACTTTCCTATCTCTGAAGACTATGACAGAATCTGAAGCACTCAAGTATGCCACTTTACACTTAGATGGGGCAGCACATGATTGGTAGACACATGGCATGATCACATTGCGACACAATCAGGTAACCACTTATCAGGAGTTTGTGGATAGATTGATAGAAAGGTTTGATAAAAAAAATCCTGAAGTTTATTTCCGGGAGTTAGCCCAATTGAGACAGTTAGGAAGCTTAGAACAATTTATCAAAGACTTCCAGAATCTTGCAGTGATGGTGCCTAACATTTCAGAACAGAGGCTAGTCATTTTATTCACAGAGGGATTAATTGAACCACTCAAGGGGTGGGTAAAGGCTTTTGATCCTCCTACATTATAGGAAGCCATGAAGAAAGCCTGCAGTATGGAACTTGCTGCTCTAGCAAACCGGTTTAGTTCGAAGGGTTCCTCATCATTTAGAGATAACAAAGGGGAATTCAGCAAGGGTAAAGAGAAGGTTAGTGACTCAAAGGGCAAGTCAGCTATAGCCTTGGATAAGGAAACACTTAATGACCTACGTAGGAAGAAGTTATGCTTCTTTTGCAAAGGTCCCTATGAGTTTGGTCATAATTGTCCTATGAGGCCTAAGGGGAAGGCTAAACGGGTGATGTGGGCTAATTACGAAGGTTCAACTTCAGACATCTCAAAGCACCATGATGAGGATCCTGATGAGGTAGAGGGTGAACAAGAGGTAGATAGTGCTGAGAAAAACAAGGCTCCAGAGCTGCATTTACAGGAGGCACGTCTGTCTAGCATTCAAAGAGAGGGATCTTTCAGATTTTGGGGAGTCTTGGCAAGACAGAAGGTTATTACTCTGTTGGATACAGGTGCCACGCATAATTCCATTGATGCACGATTTGTGGAGAGGCATGGACTCATTACTAAGGAGTTCGAGGGACTGAGAGTCAAGGTAGCCGATGGATATACTCTTCATTGTGACAGGATGGTGCGAGATCTACCTTTGCGCCTGAACAACTATGAGTTTAAGGCGGACTATCATGTGCTCAACATGGGTGACATGGACAAAGTACTTGGGATGCAGTGGCTACATTCTTGGAAGGAGGTTACCCTAAGATTGGACGATGTGGAGATACGATTCGTGGTGGATGGCAGGACTCATGTGCTGAAGGCTATCCGTAATGGTGATGTCAGGACTATCTCATTTAGGCGGTTGGAGAGATTAGCCAAGCATAATAATATAGAGTGGGCGGCAATATGTGCCTTGATGCCTACCTAGGAGGAGCAACATAAGACTGAATATCATCCAAATATTCAGAAATTGAGAATCAAGTATGAGAAGGTATTCAATGAGATTCCACCAGGCAGGCCACCAGATGGAGGTATTGAGCACATTATCGAGCTGGAGGAAGGCGCTAAGCCTGTCATGATCACACCATACCGGCACCCAAAATGACTCAAGGATGAGATCGAGAGGACCATCAAGGAGTTGCTAGCAATGGGATACATCCGACCAAGTAAGTCACCTTTTGCATCTTCTGTTGTTTTGGTAAAAAAGGATGGTACTCTACAAATGTGTATTGATTACAAGGTGTTGAATAAGAGAACTATAAAGAATAGGTATCCCATCCCACGCATCGATGAGTTGATAGACAAATTGCATGTGGTTTGTTATTTCACAAAAATTGATTTCAGATCAGGCTATCACCAAATTAGAGTTCGAGAACAGGATATTGAGAAAACTGCTTTCAGGTGTCATTGTGGGCACTTTGAGTTTGAAGTCATGCCTTTTGGTTTGACTAATGCACCTACCACTTTTCAATCCACTATGAACAAGGTCTTCCACCATCAGTTGAGGAAATTTGTGCTGGTGTTCTTTGATGATATTTTGATCTATAGCAGGGCATGGCAGGAACATTTAGAGCACTTGGAGACAATATTGAGCATTTTACAGAGCGAGTCCTTGTATGCCAAGGAGTCCAAATGTGATTTGGGGATGATAGAATTGTTGTATCTTGGACATATCATAGTGCGGAAGAAGTGCAAATGGATCCTGAAAAGATCCATGCTATTGTTGATTGGTCACCACCAGAGAACCTTACACAGTTAAGAGGGTTCCTTGGTCTATGTGGATTCTATCGCAAGTTTGTCAGTGGCTACTCACGACATGCAGCGCCCATGACAGATTTGTTGAAGAAAGCGGAATTTGTGTAGACTCGGAAGGCACAGGAGTGTTTTATGCAGTTCAAGGAAATAATGACTACATGCCCAATATTAGCATTGCCTGATTTCATGAAGCCATTTGAGCTTCAATGTGATGCTTCTGGAGGAGGAGTTGGTGCTGTACTAATGCAGAACAAGCATCCTATAGCTTATGAGAGTAGGAAACTCAAAGGGCCTGAGAGATCATTTAGTATATATGATAAGGAGATGTTGGCCATCATGAATGCCTTGGCCAAATTCAGACAGTATCTTGTGGGCAACAAATTCTTTTGAGACAGCGGGACCTTAATGATCGTCAACAGAAGTGGGTGAGTAAGTTACAGGCATATGATTTTGATATCACATATGTTAAGCGGACACAAAATATTGTTGCAAATGCTTTATCCCGTAGGCCACACCTCACTTCTATGATTCAGATATCAGAGGATTGGCAACACTTGATTGTAGCAGAATATGCCAAAGACACGTGGGCCTCTGCTATTGTGGAGGGAACAACAATTGACACCAGATACACTCTCATATATGATTTGATCATTTACAAGAACAAGATTTACTTAGTCCTAGGATCGAAAGTGAACCAATTGATTTTGAGAGCATTCCATAATTCACCTACAGCAGGCCATCCTGGGTATTTCAAGACTTACAAGTTAGTATAGGAACAGTTCACTTGGAAGGAACTTAAGGCTGATGTTTTGCAGTATGTGCGTGAGTGTCATGTTTGCCAGTAGAACAAACAAGAGCACACTTATCCAGTAGGGCTCCTACAGCCACTTCCTATTCCTGACAGGAAGTGGGAGTGCATCTCTATGGATTTTATTACGAGCTTGCCCAAGGCCCAGGGGCGCGATTGTATCTATGTGGTGGTGGATAGGCTGACAAAATATGCTCACTTCTTCCCTATCGCTACTACATACTCAGCAGCTCAGGTGGCAAAGGTCTTCTTCAGGGAGGTTTTCAAATTACATGGTTTGCCTCAGAGCATTGTGAGTGACAGGGACAGCCGCTTCATGAGTCACTTTTGGCAGGAGGTATTTCGATTGTGTGGTACTAAGCTTACACCTAGCATTAGTTATCACCCATAGACTGATGGTCAAACAGAGATTGTAAACAAATGGCTGGAAGGGTATTTGAGGAATTATGTGGCAGATCAACAGCGAGCTTGGGTCCAATGGATATATCTCTGTGAGTATTGTTATAATACTACATACCATATGACTATACAAATGACACCCTTCATGGCACTTTACAGCTATGAGGCACCTAATTTCTTAGATTTGTTGTTGGGAGATAGTCGAGTACCCTGTGCAGGTGAACTATTACAGGAAAGTAAGGATATAGTTGCTACTCTCAGAGACAACATTGCTAGAGCTTAGAATCAGCAAAAGCAGTATGTAGACAAGAAGAGGACTAAGCGTAGCTTTGAGGTAAATGATATGGTTTACCTCATGTTGCAGCGATATAAGCAATCCACTCTCAAGAAGAGTGGTGTAGAGAAACTCAAGCCACGCTATTATGGACCATTCAGGATCGTCAGGCGAGTTGGTGAGGTGGCTTATGAGTTGGAGCTTCCTGCAGATAGTAGAGTGCACAATGTGTTTCATGTATCACGCCTCAAAAAGCGTTGGGTTAGAATGTGATGCCTTTTGCAGTATTACCTCCCTTGGATGATGAGGGAATATTGATCTTAGTACCAGAATCCATTCTGGAGGGTAGAGAGAAGCAGCTTCGCGAGAGAGTAATCAGAGAGTATCTGGTTAAGTGGAAAGATTTACCTGTTGAAGATGCTACTTGGGAGGGAGAAGTGATTTTGCAGCAACCAACATTAAGATTGCTTGAGGCCAAGCAATTTTAGGGGGAGCGGACCTGTAATGTCCTCGTTTTGGAGGAGTTAATTATTTATAAAGCTATCGATCAAAAAATATATTACAAGGTAACTTTATATTTAATTAAGTGATATAACTTATAAAGTCATTAAATAAAATAATGTTCTAGAGGTTGCTGGAAGGAGCAGAGAAATAATTTTTAAAAAAAAGAGGCTGGCCTATCGAGGAAAAAAGAATAAATAGGCATTGAGGGCTCATTGCCTATCATCAAGATTTATTATTGATTTTTGCTAATGTGCGTTGTGAAGCCTAGGGTTTTTGCAAGTAGTCACAATTGGCCATTGAGAACGAAAACTCTCAATTGGTACACAATTTTGAGGGTGTGAAAGATCACCTGAATTATTGCAGCTGTGGGAAGGATATTTCAGTCCTTTCACTTGTGCTTAATTGCTGATTTGGAGTTTCAAGTGGAGTTGCACTTTCACCATATCATCTTCAGCAGTTAGTCTCCAGTATCTGATCAATCCAGGTTCTTCATTTCAGTTTGTAGTTGTAACATGTTCTCAATTGTATACAGCCAGTTAGGGTTTGTCTGTAATGTGCCATGTCATAATGTTTCGGTGCTGAAAATTGCTATATCATTTGTAAAAACATTTGGTTTTCATTGAATGAATATATTGGCACTACTATTTCCTTATTTCAGCAATATACTTTAGCGGTGTATTAAATTTAGGGATTTGTTTAGTGGCCTATTGGAACGGGTCATTACATGATATGCACTCATATATGAGAGATCTCATAATATATTGATGTAAATATGAAGTTTGTAATTGAGTTTATATTTGAGAATATCTGATATCTTATGCAACGCAATACTTGTATTGGTCTACTTTTCCCCACCATCTAGCTGGTCAGAAACCATTACCTCTAGTGACGTAGTACAATAAGTACTTTCAAAAAGATTACACACCTGCATGTTGACAATCTCAAAACTTTCAAAATGAACTTATCTATTTACATTGCAGCCAAATGGGATATATTTAAGAATAAATACTATTAATAAAAGCAAGAATATGTTGATATTAAAGTATATACATTTTATAAATGATTGGTAAAGAAGAAAGAACTACAATTTTCAAGGGTGAAATCAAATGAGAAAACAAGAAAAATTGCAGAGCTGTTGCAAAGGAAATCAAAATCATAAAATAAACTATTCAGAACTACATATCAGGTAATAAAACCAAAAAAATGACATTTATCTAGAGGTACACCAATTTATTCTTTGTATAATTTTTACAAAACTACAAAGTGGATTTTAGTATTTAAAGGGAGGCAGCTTCTAATGTTGTGACACACAGGTATTGTAGAGCCTAATGTTTGACTTCTCCCATCTTCTTTTGCATTGCACATGTGGTTCCAAGAAGTAGGTAACCCTAAAAGTATTTTATTTTGTGAGAATTTAAGACCGCTACTTTCTGAGTTGGGGATACTTCTCTGACATTGAACCAAGTAGAGCACTGTTTATTGAGGTTTCTATGTATTTTACTCAGTTGTCTAGGTAGGAGTCCTTTGGCTTCTTTCTTAGGAAACTGCTCAGTTGTCTCCACTCTGTTAGGAAGCTACAAGCAGGTTTGACTTGACAGATTTGTATGGACAATTTTGTGCTTAAGGTAATCATGGGAATAGCCTTATTTTCTTCTGTCACTGAATATAGGAGAGGGCTGCTGTTGACTTTTGTAAGTGTGTCATAAAATTTTATTTTTCTTCCAAAAAATCTGGACCAGCTCTTGTTAAACAGAAGGCTTTATTAGTGTGGTCTTCAATCTATAAGATTCATGAGTCCCAAGATTATAAGAGTGAGGCAAAAATATTAACTGGACAAGCGCAAACCCTATATCATTTCCTTGAAAAATTAACAGTTGCTGAGAATGCAATAACACGATCATCCTGGGTGTTGGGTCTCAACTTGGTAGTGCCAAGTTGTACTGAGTCCCAATTCTTTTGTGAGCTTATAGGCTTCATTTTTTCTGTCACATATAGCCAATCTGAGAAATATGCATATGCCTCTCACTTTCTGAATCTTGCCTAGGAGCTGTCCTTTATCATTCCCCATGCCTCTGCCAATGTGTTAAACAGTTAAAAAGTTGCAAAGGTCTTAATAGTTGTAATGGCTCTTGTTTATGGCCTTCTTAGCATCTGTGGAAGCTCCACTTTTCTTGGAAAGTGCCAATTTTTCGGAATGGATTCCAGGCAATGGCAATTAGTATAGGAAATCAAGGCAAGTCCCATGGTATTTTCTAAATGCAGTTTAGACACTCTAGAACAGAATTTCCAGACTCGCGGTGCATCAGCAATTCCAGGTGAGTCGCAGGTCGAGTCAGGCCAGACGAGTCAAAATGACCTTGACTCGAAATTGCCCAAGAAAGGAATGTGACTCGTCGTGACTCAAGTCACAAACCTTACTCAGTCGCTGGCAAGCTTAAGTTGGGCAGTAAAAAAAAACACAACTTTTTTTTTCACTTCTCTTTCTTGCAGCCCTAAAAGGTATCTTATTTCATTGTTATGAGAAGAGAGAAGAAGTGTGTGATATAGGAAGAAAAATAAGAGTCCATAAGTTTGACTTTGCAACCAACAGGGAGGAAGAACTAAAAATCTTCCACAAATCACATTCAGGCTGTGTTATGCTTGCATTTAGAGCATCAAGGAGTCCATAGCAGCAGTTGCAAAAACTTCTGATCTCATTTCAAAGAGATAAATGTTAATTTCTATGGATTTTGTTTAGTTTTGTTTGTATGTTTATGGATTTTATTGTTAATCTTCTCAATTTTCCAAATCTTGAATATGAATATTTTCCTTTCAAATCTATATTTCATACTTCAATGAGAGAAGTAGAACAATAGAAAGCCCTAGATTATTTTTAGAAAAATTCATACACTTGTATTTACAAAAAAAATCTTTAAAATGTAATGTTCTTGTTATAAAATAAATAGTTGATCAAACCTTTGTTAATGGGCTGATTGATTTAGTATATCTCGGACTCATTTTTATTTTTGTTTCCGTAGGTAGAGGTAGCCGTCGGCTATCTTTGTACACCCTCAATAAGGTTTCCCCGACGAGTATTTAAGCATGGCTTGTAGATATTTGTTAGTATGTGATTTGGATTATTTCTTTGTACTGTGAATTCCCATTGAAATTCTTTGTTATTTGTCATTACGGAAGTGAAAGATCTTCACTACTTCGTTTTCCAATTTCGGTGAGATTCAACCCTCACTGATGCAGAGCCCTCTATATTTACCTTCAAGGAACCCTAGTTCAACTCAAAGGCTTCACAATAGGCTGGAACACCCTCAAGGAACTAAGTACATCTCAAAGACTTCAATAGAGAACCCTTACATTTAGGCGAATAAGTCAATATCCCCATCCACACAATCTGATTTCTATATCCAAATAAATTACAAATAAATTTCAAACCTGAGATTTTTTTTCAAACTCTTTGGAGGAATTTTCTAAAATTACTATTTCTCAAACATATCCCAAGATGAGTCAAATCCAATAAACAAATTAGAAGTTATGGTCTCTCTACCAAGACCCATATTTTCTGTCAAGAACCAGATGTCAAACCAATAACCCTGCTTAGGGCATCAAATAACTTTTTCAAGAGAACTCCAAATCATACCAAACCAATTTACACTCAATCTTGTATGAGTCTAGTTTCTGAAAATATAAGCCATAAATTTTTTCAATCCATAAATCATTCTATAATAATATATCTTTGACTGGAACTCCAACAGAGATCTGTAAAAACCAATCTTCACTCAAATACACATAACTTTTACAAATATGAATCCAAAAGACCCAAACCAATTGGAAATGAAACCTAATTCATATATCTTTCCAATGCATATAGATTTAGTTCCTAAATCATCATAATATTTCTGTACCAAACAACTTAAATCTAAAAATAACAACTTTTGCCAAAACAAGCATTACTTTTAACAATTTACTAAAATTAGTTCAAAGAAAAAGCATGAGAAAGAGGATTCATTGCTCTATCTATCCATTGCTGATTTATAGAGTTTCCAGGCTGTACATGGCTGCACAAGGCCTAGAAACAGAGACTAAATGCAAGAAACCAATCAAAATAACAAGTTTTGAATACTCAAATTTTCCAAATTGATATCCTCCTCTCTCTTTGAACGACCATTACAATGTTTTTATAGTGGTTTTGGTAGTTCAGAACTTCCCAACCACTTTTTAAACCAACTTATTACATTCTTTTAGCCCTTTACAACATTATTCATTTGTTTTCACAACCTTTTGTGCACTTTATGCATTTTTCTATTACAATTTTCGTATAAGCCCAAACTAGATCACACCTATGACTCAAATGACTTTATATGGATACATATAGTTCCATTCACATATTAAATGACTATTTTGACATTATTAATCATATTAAGACCTCCTCGAACAACTTTGACACCTTATTACAAATGGTTTTTCTAGCCTTTACATTTTGACTCAAAGGACTCAAATGAATTCAAATATCTCACATTAGAAATATTAATCTCCTCATTTCTTGTCTATTAGGTGCTTTTGCACCATCACCCTATTCCATTGTGTACTTCTCGGCTCGAATCTGGCAAATCGGAGCATCATTTGTATGTGAAATATCATTACTATTTGGTACAAGGCTGTATCTATTTGGTCTCTGGCTTATGCAAGTTATTTGTGTTTGATATATTGCATTTGAATTTCAAATGGCATTTCTTTGCTTTCCCCCTTGCCATAATCACCTTAACTTCATTGTACATCCTCCTGCCTGTGCCACCGTATAGACGTACGACCTCTGCATGTATCCCACCATCATCTTCCCCCTATACTACCCCTTCGGCCTCCATCTTGTCCATACCGTATGGACTCTATCCTTACCATACGACCTCCCTATCCATTCTATGGGTATCCCTCTTCATTAAATACCATACGACCACCCATCTAATACCATACGACCCCCATCTCTTGCTCTTGTTCACCATCCAAACTCCCAAGACACAGTATGACCATACATTCCTACCGTACAACCTTCCTACAGTTCCTTATGTACGCCCATTAAGTGTTCTATGGCTGGCTATCAGGGACACGATACGAACAAAATATTTCAATGGTATCAGAGCTTCAATCCTGCCAGCCTGTGGACAGTGAATGAGAGTTTATAGCCGGAAGACACGAAGATCCCATTCGGTTGATAGAATGGCGACAAAACTAGAACCCACAATTGTCGAACTTGTGGCTCTACTAAGAGAACTTGCAAGGAATTAGGCACAAATCAATGATACTCGGCAACTCCTAGAAGAAACTCTCAAGAAATTGACAGACAATAAAATATCCGATGAACAAGATGGTCACAGCGCAGAGTTGGTGTTGGGTAAAGAAAACCCTCATCCAACATGCTCTCAACCTTCCATGTTGTCTTTTCCCCCACGAACGGAGGCACCACACAGAAGGAAGCAAACAACCTTTGAGGAAGTTCAAGAATAGTTGAGAGGAGATTGGAAGAATGTGAATTTTGAGGAGGATACATTCTACAAAGATTACACAGAACTGAGAATGAGATATTCGGGAGGCGGAAACTGAGGATATTTTAACGATGATCTCAAAAAGAAGTTGAGTAAAGTAAATCTGTCACCATTTGACGAATCCAGATCCATATTTGCTTATAAGCATGGGTAATAAGGACGATACTTAGTTCCAACTTAATCCAATGCCAGAAGAAGAAATTAAATTTGCGGAATTACACTTGGAGGGAGTAGCACATGAATAGGTTTCACTATGGATAGGTATGTTGATGTTCTTCCAATTTGGCTTGACTTGAACAAAAAACTACATCCATGTGCACTATCTTGACTTGCAGCATTAGGGCAATGCAAGATACGTGGTACAACAAAGTATGAGGGGATGCACTGTTTGAAAGTTCCTATTATGGGTGAACTTGGCATTAAGAGGGCGAATTTCTTTATCAGCAATATTCGAACCTCTATTACTTGCCAATTAAGAAGAAGAGCTCCCAAAGTTCAAAGAGAATTTCAATAGGAAACCAAGAAGCACATATGGAGGAAATGCTCGGCGCAATTTGCATAGCTTCTCACATTTAAAATCTACTTGCCTATTTTGTCAAGAAACCATTGATTGTAAGTTCCAAATGGGTTGGTATGAGAAAATTTCACTGGAGGTAACAAAGAATTCTTTCAGCCTCTAAGTTGGATATCAGATGAAGGAGATGCCTATTACTCGAGTTGGATAAAGAAGAGAATACATTACAAGGAAGCGTGGCTAATTTCAATGATCAAGATAACAAAGTAGAGGATCAACTTTCACGCATTACACCACGATAAGGTTGTTAAGAAGAAAATCAAAGATGCAATTGGTTTCATCCAAGGAAGAGAAAGGATAGCAAGTAAAGATAAACATTTAGAAACACTTGAAAAACTAAGTGTAGAACATCACAAGTTTGAAAAGGTGATCCTCCGTGAACTTTCCCTCATGCTATGAAGTCAAATTCTTGACGATGAATTGCAAAAAAACTCCAAGTATTCTTGGAGAGAAAGGCAATCAAGTCAACAAAGAACTTCAAGTAATCACAGATGAATCCAGATACAAAGGGCAATTTGACACGGCATTCAAGGACATCATCACCATCTTAATCTTTGGGGGTTGCTAAATGATCGTATGGATGACATACATATAGAGTCATTGCCCAAGGCATTTCGAAATGAACAAGTTGATGCAAGTGGCATGATTCATCATCAACTTCGACCTCTTAAGACTTCACCATTTGACTTTCAATTTGATGAAATCATGAAGATGATTGACGATCTTCCTATCAATTGTTAAGATGTTATGCTTGATGAGATTCTAGATGAAGAATCGCATGATGCTCCTGATGAAAAAATCCACATGCAACCCCATGGGAGAAGACAAGGAACAATTCGGGTCAATGCGGCAATGGGAAATTTGCATTTGGGTGAATTGGTGAAATATTTGGAGGAGAGATTATTAAGGAATCCTTGATTTTTGAGGAAAAGCTTAGCAACATTCGCAAGAATGCGTGATTTGTGTTATACAAGGATGAGCCCTATAAAGCAATATTTCAAGGGCTTGATTTCAAGATCGATCCTGCCTTGACCACCCAAGAGTTTGATGTTGATGCTAGTGGGGTAATCCATCATCAACTGTGACATCTTGAAGCAATGTGTTGGGTAGAGATTTTGTAACTGACAGTTTTGTGAAAATCTAGTTGCAAAATAGGATGACTAGCCATAGAAATGAGATAGTCTCTCCTACCTTAAAGGGAAGGCTCCCCCTTCTCACTATTCCTCAAATCAACTCAAGATAAGCAAGAAGTTGAGAAATTTGTAAGGGGTGTTACCAATATTCTTTCTTCTTAACTTTTAGGAAAGAATCCACTTACCACGAGCAGGGTAATGGACAAGATGAATCTACACTTTTCTATCTAGTAGCTGGAAATGGTGATACTGATAAACCAACACCAACTCAAAGGCTAACTGAAAGGGTATCAGTTTAGCTTTAAGTCCTATTTTAACCTATTCTATAGGAATAACTTCTACCATTGGGGCACAAAGACTTCCATAAGCAAGGAAGTCTAACTATTTTTCGTGAATTTGAGATGGTAATACAAGCTACAATTAAAGCACCTAGTCTATGTATCACCACAATCACTCCCTGTCAAAGCTTCGACTTTGATTGCTTCTTAACTCACTATGCTCTATTATTAAACACACAATAATAACATGAAACGAAGACAATAGGCAAAAACTACAGTCAAAGCTTCTAATTTTCTCTTTCACAATTGCTTCTAGTCAAAGCTTGAATCCAATTGCTTCTTTTATTCACTTTTCTCCCAAATTCATACTACACAATCAAAGTTATGCTTCCACAAGTTTGGCAAAGCTTTCTTGCATACAACAGAAGATGATTTTTACAATGAGGGGCACTCTTTTATATAGGTAAAGGAGTTGAGAAAAATGTGGAGGAAAAAGTGGAAGCAACTCAACAAACTTTTACTCGATCAAACTAGGTGAGAGAAATTATTGGATTACTTGTCATAAGGACATGTAAATCGAATTACATGTAATTACATATTTTCATGCAATTCATTCTCTCTGACTACAAACATGAAACCTAAAGAAGGAAGAAGAAAGAAAAGAATTAAAACAATCCTAAGGATTGTTCCGAAGGGCCTTGTACTTGGCGATGCTTGCAAGATCGGGGATTCCTCTATTCTGCACCACTGCATCCTCTTTGATGAGTTTCTTGTTGTCATTTGAAAACTTGATGTGATCAAGCTTTTTCATGTTCAAGTTGTTGTGAATTCTCCTTTGTAGATTGGCATATTTTGGAATCTCTAACACTTTTAAAACCTTCTCGATGGTGTCTAGATGTAAACTTGAAACAACTTTCCCACCAGCATCTGCAACTTTTTTTTCTTTTTTTAAATTTTTGAAGCAAAGTTCTTGGCGCATTGCCACACAAACTGAAGTTCTCAGACAACCATTGAGAAAATGGAGACCAAACGAATTATTGCTTCCTGAGAATCAAAACATATTTTCTCAAGGGATGTCCCTATTCTTTGAAGTTTTGTCATATTTTTAAGAGTATGCCCCAACATGAAGATGAAAACATCTTCCAATGAGATTGGATACATGAAAGCTTTGAGATTTTTGCTACAATGACGAATCCATGAGGGATGAGTGTTCGAAGCATGGATTAAATACTTACGGAATACATATGATGGCTGGAAATGAACCACAGAGCATATGTATTTGGGTGAAAAAGGCCAAAATCAGACTTAAAAGAATGCATTGCATTGGGAAATGATGGGTTTTTGTGTAAATTCTTGAGGAATGAAGGTTGGGCACATGGAATTGCATGCAAATGATGATTTTTGACTTTTAAAGAGTGACCTTTAGTCAAAAAAGGGTTCTCAAGATGCAATTACATGTAAAGTGATTCACATGTAATTGTGACATGCAATTGGGTTTGGAGAATGAAAACGTGGGTAAGTGGGAATGAAGAATGAGATTACATAGTGTGGATGGAGGGTGAGATTACATGTAATCGCATGTGGAGAATGAGATGCAAAGTGCTATGGCATGTAATGGTGGATGTGGAATGAAAATGCACTTGCACAAAATAGTGGAGGGATGAGCGAAGCGAAATGCACTTAAGTTCTTGGGAAAGAACTTGCAACTTCTTCCGAAAGAAGAAAAACAAGAAAGCAAACAAACAAACAACGAAAACAAACACATACCTTTGATCTTAGACTCAAACATGTCAATAAGCAAGTTGCTTTGAAGTGCAAATTCAAATTTGGAGTCTGGGGAAAGTCCAAATGTATGAAAATGAGAGTTTTCATCATATTTAAAGGCAAAACGCACTTTTAATGGCATAAACAAGTGTGCAACAACAAGCTAAAATATGCAACAAAAGACAAGATAAGCAAGAATTAATAAGCAAGTTTGAAAATGTCCACTTACTTGGAGATCAAAGAGCCAAAATAGAAAAATTTATAGACTTGAAGCAATTCTCCCTCAAATCCAGATTTACAAACAATTATTTGAATTCCTCCACAATTGCAAGTAATGGATGATTAATGGCCATTCAGTGGTTGGATTTGACATGAGAACGCCAAAAACGTGGTTAAATATCACCACTACATGACATTTTTTGCAAAAAATAAAGTGCTGGGACGTTTTTGCAAAAAACATGAACTTTGAATGCTATAGAATAAGGTGTTTTTGCAATGGGAATGCAAAAATGTGTTCATAGATGGCATACATATGGATTCAAACCCCAAAAGAACCCATCTTTGTCAAAATTGTGCTTCAAAACTCTCAAATTCTGGGCATTATTGTAAAAACATGATTGATATAGGGCATGAAATAAAGCGTTTTTGACATCTAAAGAAAAAATGTGTTCTTGAATAGAAAACACAAGGATCACAAGGCTAAAACAACTTGTAATAGAGGGAAAAAGTGATCAAAAGGCCCCAAATCTGATCATTTTTCTCCAAAACGTGGCTTTAAAATGCAGAAATCTGGGTTATTTTTGTCTTAAATATGCAAAATAATGAGCCCCAAATAAATGTATATGAATTAAAACTCAAAATGCCCCCCTTGTGATGGATTTTGTGGCTTAAAAAAGAAGAAATCTCGGCATTTTTGACAAAAACATGCCCTCCATATGCATGAACATGAGTCATTTTTGGCTTGAAGATGCAAAATCGTAGTCTTCAAATGCATATGCACGAGTTAAAATGCCCAAATGCACTCTATGGAGGAGTTTACATGCTTTAAAATGCATGTATTTTTGCCCTTTCATGCAAAACACACTCTCTTGGGAAGTTGCATGTTTTAAATAACATGTAAGAGGCAAAATGCATTTTGCAAGCCTCATTACATGTTATAAATAACATGTAATTGGTCTTTAATGTAAAACGCACTCTTGGGAGGCTTTTACATATTTACATGTAAATTAATTGAAAGTTGCCTTTACATATCTTGAATGGTCAACTAAGCACATTTAATTGATTATTAAAGAAATATCACTTAATTGGGTCAAAAAAACTATTTACACTATATAGTTTAATTACTATGTGCAAATATCATTCAAAAAGTAATATTTACTTAGATGTTTTAAATTAAAACATAGAGTAACTAAAAAATTAAATCAAACTATTTAGTTAATAAAGTCACTCAAGTGAAAATTTTAAAAGAAAAAAACATACAAGCATCATCGGAGGGTCTTTAGCTGGTTATGCAAGCCTCAACTTTGGTGAGAGAAAAAGCATTGACATAGACTTAACCTCCCAACCTCGGACCATACTTATCCCCACACATTTTTTTAAATTAGAATGGCCCTCCCTACCTTGGAATCGGGGTTGGGATGTTCTTCAGTCCAGCCACCTGAGCATCCTAGTGTTTTGAATGTCTGCTCAGTTATGAAATAGACATGCTTACATAACTAACGCTACTGACATCAAGTGATCATTAGATGGCACATATGCCTATAAACTACATTGGCCAAGGATTTCCGATGGGTTCAATGACTCGATCACCACCGCTCAACTTGACAACAGGTTTCATTATATGGATGAGCATTAGCTATTATGTATATTTCATTTAAGTTATTCATATCTAATTTCTCTTTTGTTTTCTTGTAGATTTATTCCACCTCTTCGCCACTCATGGCTACACAGCCGGTGATTCCTAGGTGTATTAAAAGATTACAAGCACTCTGCCCTTTCACACCTCTTCACCATTCTTGGCTACATTGCCTTTGACTGGTTTGGATATTCGACTGTCCATGGTTTTTGCGTAAAACTAGATCTCTTTGGAAATCTACTTAACAATTTAAGTGATATAAAACATTCAGAAGTTCCAGTATCAATTAAAATGGAGATAGGGTTCCCGTAAATCTTACCCAGAGTTTCAATCAGGCCTATTTGTTGTTTTGCTTATCTATTGTCCAGGGTTGCATGGATCCTTTGTTGATAAATTTGTTGTTGTTGTGGAAGAGATGGTCGTTGCAGTTGATTAGTGTTGGGTTTGATGGGGCATTTATTAGCATAATGATCTCCACAAGTGAAGCATCCTAAAAGTGGCCCCTTCCTTTCATTACTCTTATTATCCTTACTTGCACTAAAATTACTTTTAACATCCTTAACTCTATTTCCTTTTAATTTGGCTTACTATACGTGAAATTCTTAAACTATCTTCTCTGAGATCCAGAATCAGCACCCTCCATATTCCAGTTTGTTTCCCTTTTATTGCCCCAGATGGAGTCATCTTTCTTGATTTTGTATTCTTGTCGAATAGCCTTCTCTAGAGCTTCCTCCATAGTTCGAGGAGTGAGAACATCAACTGCTCCTTCTATTCTATTGTTCAAACCCATAATGAATTTCCTCACCTTCAGATTTTTATCTTGCTGATATGGTGGTACATACTTCAATAGTCGGGTAAATTTCTCCTAGTACTTATATACAGTCATATCTCCTTGCTTCAAGTTTTGGGGTAGCCAACGATTTCTAAAAATGGTTACAAACTTTTCCCAAGTAATCGCAGTGGTTTTAATCTTCTGCTCAACTTTGGTGTTTCCCCACCAGGCTGCAGCTTCTCCAGTAAAATGATATATTTCCCAAACCGCTTTTGAGGTTTCAAAAAAGTTCCTAATTTCAAAATATTGTTCCATTTCAGTTAGCCAAGCCTTTGCATCCTCCCCAGACTCAAAACCGGCAAATTTGGGTGGTTTGATTTTCTTAATATCTGTTGACAGATCAGCAACTATTTCTTGTTTCTTTTGTTTTTCAGTTTCAATGGGTGAAGAGGTTCTCTTGTTATATCCAAAAACTTATGTCTTTGTTCTAAGAGGAGGTGATGATTGTGTTTTCTCATGGTTATGCCCCCTCTAGGCTGCCATTTCATTCATTCTCTTTTCCATGTTATCCAACTTCAGTTGTGTTTCTTGCAAAATCTATAAGTAACAATTCAATGGATGATTGAGTATTTTCATGGACCATGTCATGATCTGCAACATTGTCGTTGTTGTTCATTTTGTTTCTTTACTGTTTTAACCTGTTAAGAATTTACCAAATTTGTGTCAATTTATTGAATCTATATATTTTTTATACTGTACCTACAACAAAAGAGTTTTGCATTTGCATAGAACACATAAATTAACCCAATTTTATTTAATTAACTTAATACTTCGCTGCTACATTCATAGCAGCCTTTTTTACAAAAAATTTCCTCTATTGAGGATGTTTACATCATAAAATATAATCTTGCTTTTCAGCATTTAGTTCTGACTCAGGTCAGTACATATCCCACACCATCCAGGATCTCCGAAAATACAAAAGAGAGTTGCCCTGTTGAGCGTTCCAGCTCTGAATTAATTTGTTCTTATATGTTTCTTTACTAGCAAAAGTCCACTTGACTCTTTCTTTCTTCATTCGTTGCAATGCCTGGTTCAAAGTTTCGTTATCTTGGGGCATGGAGCAGCAAGTATAGTCAAATTTAGGCATGTTTTCATTTAAATAGGCAAAGATGGGATGTCGATCCTTCTTGCGGGGTGTTCACGTACTTGCATCCTGTACAATCATTCTAAGAATTTTTCAGGTTTATATGGAAGGCAGTGTGTCCTAGGTTCAATGTTCAACCCAGCTCTCTGATATCGTATGTAAAAAATGGCTCCTCCTATCTAGAACAAAGATGGATTAAACTGAAAACTTCCAATATTCATAAATAGATAATTGAATCCTGTTCATATGACATTAACTGCTTTTAACAATTAACAGAAAGTAATTGTATTTAAGATCGACTGAAATCACTAGATTAACGATTAACTATTCACAACTATATTCATGATCAGCTGAAATAACTAAATTAACGACTAACTAGCATAGCTGTATTCATGATCAACTGTAATAACTAGATTTATGATTAACTATTCACAACTATATTCGTGATCAGCTGAAATAACTAGATCAACAACCATCTAGCATAACTATATTCATGATCAACTGAATAACGAAACTTACAAGTAAAATTAAATGCTTAACAAGAAAAGAAGAAATAGAACATACAAGTGTCGTCAGAGGATCTTTAGCTGGTTGTGCAAACCTTGGCTTTGGTAAGAGAAGAAACATTAACATAGGCTTAACCTCCCAACCTCGGACCATACTTATCCCTATACATTCTTTTAAATTAGAATGGCCCTCCCTACCTCGGGATCGGGCTTGGGATGTTTTTCAGTCCAGCCACCTGAGAATCCTAGTGTTTTGAATGTCCGCTCAGTTATGAAACGAACATGCTTACATAACTGCTGCTATTGACATCAAGTGATCATTAGATCACACATATGCCTATAAACTACCTTGGCAAAGGATTTCCGATGGGTTCAACAACTCAATCACCACCGCTCAACTTGACAACAGGTTTCATTATAGGGATAAGCATGAGCTATTATGTATATTTCATTTAAGTTATTCATGTCTGATTTCTCTTTTGTTTTCTTGTAGATTTATTCCACCTCTTCACCATTCATGGCTACACAGTCGGTGATTCTTAGGTGTATTAAAAGACTACGAGCACTCTGCCCTTTCCAACCTCTTCACCATTCTTGGCTACATTGCTAGTGAATCTCAGGTGTATTAAAAGATTATGAGCATTCTGCCCTTGATATTCTTCCATCATGAGTTGTGACATATTATTCTTGATAGCAGCAACAATCATACAAGTTCCTATTGTATTTAGAAACTCTTCTTTATGGGATATTACTCAACTGGATATAAAGAAATTAAGAAGTTCTTCATAAATCTTCAAGGTTTATTCAACAAGTTAAAAATAATCATGAATATAGACATAAGGAGTTCTGATCCTAGCCGACTGCTATAGATTTGCATTTAAAACTTGGAAGGTTAATTCATGACCTATTAAGCATTTGATATTGATTTGAAGAACTCGAACTTTGTTTGGTCCTTGCTGGTCACAAATCTTTAGCCGGATTACTTGCACGGCAAGGAGCAGAGATTTGAACCGCTTGACAAGGCTTTAATGGATGATATGGAAGATATGATGGGCGTGTGGAGGCAATGAACTTTGAAAACTTTGCATTCGATTTGGAAGTTTGTTCTCCTTAATACGCTGTAGACGTATCTATTGCAGAAATGACTGGATGTATCCGACAAGGCTATTGCTTGCAATGGATGATATGATTGGTAAAATGAAGGGACTTCCAGCTCATGAAATGGTGTGCAACCAGTGCTAAAGGTGGCAGAGAGAGTAAGATATGTGGTCAAGTGAGGAATGAATGCCACCGACTCCTCTCACAGCTCTTATTTAAAAGTCTAGTCGTGACTTCTTGGCTTTCATCGGTTAAAATACTATAAACCATTCGAATTTCCAAGAATTAAATCGATTATGAAAAGAGAGGGAAAGAAAAATAAAATAAAAAGTTGAAAAGAGTTGGCAGATTATAATTTCGATTGTTATTATAATATATACTTATATATGTTCATGTAAGTATATTAATGGGGTGACATCATTAAATTACATTATTATAATTTATTGGTGTCATTTCATTTTTATATTTATATGTACATATGTAAATATTTATTATAATAATATGATAAAGATCAATTTTAAAAAAATCTCTTGAGGTATGTTTTATGTTTTAAATTAGATTATTTTATGTTTTTTAGATTATTTTCATAATAGCTCATACGAGTCCCAAAAATGTATCATGTGATCAAATCTTTGCGTCCTTTCCAAAGAAGTTTAAGGTCATACCTGCCGATCCTAATGACTGAACCAAGCAAACATCCCATTTTGATGATCACGTTTATCAATGCTTCCCCCCCTCTTCATCTTCTCCTGCAATCACCCATAAAAACACTTCTAACATAATAATAATTCATAAAAACATAATAATCATTATTTTAAATCAAGCAACTACTAATCATCAAATAACAGTTAAAGGGTAACGATCATCTTCATTAACAGTTAATACAATGTATATAAATAACTACCTATTTCACATGATCATGAAAGGATAATCTGTTAAATCCATCGGTTATGAACAAATTTAAAATTAGGTCAAAATTTTGGAATGTAAAAACTATAGTCACTTAAGTGATAAATTTAAGTGATAAAGTAACTTATAAACAACCATAAAGTCAATTTATGAATATATGTTGCTAATGGTATCCCATATAATGCAACTCATTCCACTTATTTTAAAAAAATGGTGAAAGATATATTGAATATGAATCCCTCATTTGTACACCCTAGTGAGCATAAGCTACAAACCACCATCCTAGAGAGTGAGTACTCTAAAGTTGTTTTTTGTGTACTTGAGTTAGGATGGGCTGCTCTATTATGATGGATGGGTGGACCGATGTTAGACATCAGTCACTCATCAATATCATTGTCTCATCCCCTATTGGCTCTTACTCTTTGAAAGCCATAGATTGCTCAGGAAAGAAGAGGGATGCAAAGTTCCAATTCACTATTTTGAGGGATGCCATAGAGGATGTTGGGTTGGCTAATGTAGTACAGGTGATCATAGATTTTGCACATGTATGCAGATCAGTCGGTTTGATGGTAGATGGTGCTTGAACTCTTTGTTGTGTTCATGCATTGAAGGACATAGGTAAGATTGAGTGGGTGAAACAAATGGTGTTAGAAGCTAGAGAAGTGCAAATGTTTATGTGCAACCACCACACCTCACTTGCTCTATCAGGGTCCTTCTCTAAGGAGTTCTTGAAACCAGCCAAGACAAGGTATGTCAATTTTAATTATAATTTACTTTGCTTTAAGTTTATTTTAATTTATAATTGTTACAAACTTACATGTGATGTGTTTAATGTTTAACTTTATTTTAATTTATAATTGTCTCTATAGCCAATAGGTATTCCACATACTTCATTTTGATGGAGAGGATGATTGAGATGCATGAGGCCCTCCAATCGATGGTGGTGAATCTAGAGTGGGGACAATGGTCCAATTCTAAGTCCACCGAAGGAAAAGTGGTGCAGCAAACAACTGGTGGTCCACAACGAGGTAAGTTGCTGATTTTTAAATTAAATGTTAGTCTTTTGCTCGTCGATTTTCATACTAACTTAAAAAATTTAATTCTGATTTTAATTTTTGTTTGCATCTTGCAGATATATTTGCTCTATCATAGCTCCCATTATAGATGTCATTAGATATGTTGATACTAATGCTCCTAGTCTTCGAGAGAGATATGAGACTTTTGACAGCATGTTGGGGAAAATGAAAAAAATTGTGGTAGCAAAGAATCCTACATTAGCATTTTATAAGGAGCATATTAGGCCTATTGTGATACAGAGGTGAAACATAATGAATACCCCACTTCATATGACAGCCTTTGCTCTAAATCCCAAATGGTATGCAAAATTAGGTGCAAGGGGTCTCCCATGTGACGATCCTGAGGTATTGGATGGCTTCACAAGAGCCATTGATAAGATGTTTTCAGCTCAACAAGCCTCTAATCTTTTTGCAGAATTCCTCGACTTCACTAATGTAATGTTACCATTTAGTTGTGATGATTTGTTACTTGGCCTGCACATAGAAATTTGTTAAAAAAAACAATAATAATAATAATATAATCTTATAATTCTACCCTCTAACTTAACCCTAATCAAAAGGACGTCTCCAAGTCGGACTTCCTAGCTCATAGCTACTCCGTCGTCTTCCCGGGAGCACACCCCTTAAGATTCTTTTTGTATGGACATACTCTATTCAAGGCTACTCACATCTGCATATGTTGACAACTTCAAAATATTATGGTATGTCAATTATCAGCCATGGCAAACTATGGAGATCTTAAATATCTCGCAAGCTCCATGCTACGATATCGACACTCGGCCATGGCAGACAATGGAGATCTTAAATACCTCGCATGCTCCATGCTTCGAGTATCATTGGTAACTATGGTGTTCATAAATTAACACCCAAATCTTTATTTCACATATATTTTCCATTAATAACTTTTATTTTCATATTCAACATAAATCATATCTTCTGTATTTAATACTTTGAATAAGTATTTATATCTTTTAGACCTTAAAAATAAAAATATGGCCTTTACTTGACTAGATATAATTTATGAATTATAAACATTATAATTCATACCTTACTATGCTCAAGGTTCAAACCGCTAAATAAGCCTTAAACCGATCTCAATTAACCTTATGGACATTGCGAAGCCGTGGCAATGATGTCACCCTTGCTATACACCCGACCCATTATGGAGCTACCGCAGTAATGCTTGGAGTACGCCTGATCTGTTACGAAGTTGTTGCAATGATTTGTTGTACACCTGACCACCTGTCCTTCCTTCTCATTTTTGTCTTCTCTGCCTTTCCTTGTCATCAATGTACGCTATTTGTATGCTGTGAAGAGTCACGGATAGAGAGGTCGTGGATGGTGTCGAGCACCTTAATTACTCCCTCTGTTTATTTCTTTAACAAAGGATTCAATTTATAATACTAATGATTAAGTCACCATTTCACAATGAATATCGTTATTAAAAATATTTACTAAAAATTATAAGTAATAACTCTTATTTATTTGATTTTATAATTGAACAACTTAACCCATAATTAATTTTATTACTATGTGATAAGAAATAACCTTTCATAAATAAACAAATAATTTTATTATTATGTGATATGTCATTAAAACATATTATTTTCTTCTTTTAGCTTAGGTCCATTGCAACTAACCTTTGTGGCCCAAACTTGAGTAAGCCACATGCAAGGTTAGATAGAGCGGTTTTGGCACAGAGAGATCCTATTGGATAGTGGACCTGGCATGGGAGAGATACACCAAATTTGAAAGTACCTGCCACTCACCTCCTTGCATAGGTTGCTAGCTCCTCAGCTGCAGAGAGGAATTGGTCCACAAATTCATTTATCCACTCCGTTAAGAGTAACAGACTTACCTCTAAACGAGCGGAGTAGCTAGTGGTAGTGCATCATGCTCTTCGACTTGCAGATTGTCAGACTCCACAGTAGAGGCAGACTCCATCTTTGCAATGGGATGTTGAGTCTGAGGATGTGATCCAGATAAATGAGGATGAGACACCACCGAGATTGGTTGGGGTTTCAATGGATGAGGCTAGGTTCCTATAATAACCCCAATAGGTTACAACTTCTTCAAATACCAAAAAATCTTTATATTTCAGTTGTTTGACATTCTGTCAAACACTTTGCAAGCAAGGGCCATCTGACTGATATAACTTTTCAAATTGTTGCACTGGTTCTTGTTTGGATTTGCCTCAAAGAGAATGCTTACAAAATTGTTTAAGCAATGACCTAACATAAATATGCCACTAATTTTGGCAATAGTGAATGCATATATGAGTTCTAATCATGAAAATGATCACTTACAGCCAACTGGTATTTTAACAAACAGTTGGTATGCAAACTAACTGGCTGATAAGAAATGATATATTAACGCTCAAAGACAAACTATTAATGACCAGCAATTGTATCTCCTTGATTGAGAATGAGAATCCAATACAATATTCATACTAAGTTAGCCAAGACTCTTGGCATTTACAAAGATATCAAAATATGATGATTGCTGGTAAAGTAATATGCACCTACAGCTGCTAATGAAAACTAATGCAATACTAAACTTCAATACTCCCCTACAGTAGTACGCTAATCACATGCATGATTAAATACAACTAAAGCCATGAATTGCTGATACCATTGTGAGGAATGTAAAAATGAATGATAGGTCTGATACGAAATGACAATTACAACAGCACTCTATAGTGAAAGGCAACTATGAAAATACACATCAGACCTGGCATATGAAGTCGCCTTAGAGAATAGATGTATTGCAATACCACTAAACAGAAAATAACCTCTTCAAGTCCCCAAGTCGTGCTCTCTAGCTGCCGCCCCTGATCGTAGATGGCTGTAATAATTTTCTTTGCTTTTTCGAATTTGCTTTTTCGAATTGCCCTTTTTCGATTGCTTTTTCGGACCTACTTTTTCGGTCTGCTTTTTCGGTTTTGCTTTTTCGGCCTGCTTTTTCGGACTGCTTTTTCGAACTGCTTTTTCGGCCTGCTTTTTCGAACTGCTTTTTCGGCCTGCTTTTTGTACTCAAATATTTTTTCTCAATGTAGCACAAATAGAAGACTGAAGTTTCTTCCTCCCAGCTGCAATAATTCAAGTGATATTTCACACCCTCAAAATCGCGTACCAATTGAGAGTTTTCGTTCTCAATGGCCACAAATATTTTTTCTCAATGTAGCACAAATAGAAGACTAAAGTATCTTCCTCCCAGCTGCAATAATTCAAGTGATATTTCACACCCTCAAAATTGCGTACCAATTGAGAGTTTTCGTTCTCAATGGCTAGTTGTGACTATTGCAGAAGCCCTAGGCTCCACAATGCACATCAACAAACATCAACATCAACAACAACAAATCTGGATGATTAGAATGAAGCCCGAGGTGCCTATTTATTCTTTTTCCTCCACTTTCTCCAGAAGCTTCTAGAAAATTATTTTGTTTTATCTATTAAGTGACTTTATAAAATATTTTATAATTCAAGTCACTTTATTAAATTAATTAAATATAAAGTTTCAAACACCAAAAATCTTTATAGTTCAGTGGTTTGACATTTTGTCAAACACTTTGCAAGCAAAGGGTCATATGACTGATATAACTTTTCAAATTGCCGCTGTGATTCTGTTTGGATTTGCCTCAAAGAGAATGCTTACAAAAGACTCCAAATTGTCTAAACAATGACCTAACAAAAATATGCAACTAATTTTGGCAATAGTGAATGCATATATGAGTTCTAATCATGAAAATGATCACCTACAGCCAACTGGTATTTTAACAAACAGTTGGTATGCAAGCTAACTGGCTGATAAAAAATGATATATTAACGCTCAAAGACAACTATTAATGACCAGCAATTGTATCTCCTTGATTGAGAATGAGTATCCAATACAATATTCATACTAAGTTAGCCAAGACTCTTGGCATTTACAAAGATATCAAAATATGATGATTGCTGGTAAAGTAATATGCACCTACAGCTGCCAATGAAACTAATGCAACACTAAATATCTAACTTCAATACTCCCCTACAGCAATATGCTAATCACATGCATGATTAAATACAACTAAAGCCATGGATTGCTGACACCATTGTGAGGAATGTAAAAATGAATGATGTATCTATTAATGAATGATAGGTCTGATATGAAATGGCAATTACAACAGCACTCTATAGTGAAAGGCAACTATGGAAATACACATCAGACCTGGCATATGAAGTCGCCTTAGAGAATAGATGTATTGCAATACCACTGAACAGAAAATAACCTCCTCAAATGCCCAAGTCGTGCCTCTCTAGCTGCCGCCCCTGACTGTAGATGGCTATAATAATTTTTTTTGCTTTTTCGAATTTTCTTTTTCGGATTGCTTTTTTTTTTTTTGGATTGCTTTTCCGGACCTGCTTTTTTCGGTTCTGCTTTTTCGGCCTGCTTTTTTTGGACTGCTTTTTCGGCCTGCTTTTTTCGAACTGCTTTTTCGGCCTGCTTTTTCGAACTGCTTTTTCGGCCTACTTTTTTCGAACTGCTTTTTCGGCCTGCCTTTTGTACTCAAATATTTTTTCTCAATGTAGCACAAATAGAAGACTGAAGTATCTTCCTCCCAGCTGCAATAATTCAAGTGATATTTCACACCCTCAAAATTGCGTACCAATTGAGAGTTTTCGTTCTCAATGGCCACAAATATTTTTTCTCAATGTAGCACAAATAGAAGACTGAAGTATCTTCCTCCCAGCTACAATAATTCAAGTGATATTTCACACCCTCAAAATTGCGTACCAATTGAGAGTTTTCGTTCTCAATGGCCAGTTGTGACTATTGCAGAAACTCTAGGCTCCACAATGCACATCAACAAACATTAACATCAACAACAACAAATCTGGATGATTAGAATGAAGCCCGGGGTGCCTATTTATTCTTTTTCCTCCACTTTCTCCAGAAGCTTCTAGAACATTATTTTGTTTTATCTATTAAGTGACTTTATAAAATATTTTATAATTCAAGTCACTTTATTAAATTAATTAAATATAAAGTTACCTTTTAATATTTATTTATTTGATAACTTTATAAATAATTAACTTAATACCACTTATTTATTTAATTAAAATAATTAATTAGTCATCCTCATAAAATATTCATTATTTTGGACAACCTAATTAATTAAATTAATTAAATCAAATTGCCTCCAAAATGGGGACATGACAGTTCCTATGGAACATGTTAGTGAGGATAAGGACTCTAATTTTGATGTCATGGTAGCAAAAGAAGAATAGGAGCAGCAGTTTGCTTCATTTTTCTTAGTTTCTTTTAAATATGATGATCAAACTTTATGGCAGCCCTCTAGCCTTTGGGCGTATATAGATTTCCATATTTCTATGATATATTGTTCACTACTAAACTTATATTATTGTTTACATATTAATATGCATATTGACAATTGAGTATTGAATCAGTCATTATTTCCTAGATGGCATCCAAATGGTGCGTATTAAGGTTCTATAATGTTTAAATGGCATGTTTTGTGCTTAGTTTCATATGAATGACATGTCTATTTGCAAATTTCAGTGTATATTTTAAATTTTCCCTATATATATAGTCGTCCCCATTTGTCGTCCGCCCTCGTCCCCAAAATCAGCAAGAAAATTTACCATCCCAGAAACCTGTCCCGCCATCCCTGTCCCAGAAACTCGAGAGAACATAGATATATAACAATGCATAGAAACTGAAAGTGGAAAATTCATCCTTCTATATTTTATTATGCAAACAAAGAAAATGATGACAACTAAATAGAATGCACACACTAAGAATTCAAATTGCAATTACTTGGTAATGCTGATATGCAACGTTGGGTTCCAATTAATGAAGAATAATGGTCAGGATCTGCCCAGCAATGACAAAGACCCTCTAGTAAATGAAACGCATGTCTAGAGTTGTGATCCTTCACATACCCACGATGCCACTATGAATCTTAACACAGCCTTCAAACCAGAATATTGCTTCTTTGTATGTAATAGTAGCCTCTTTCTCTTCATGTCTATGCACAAGTATTGACACCAAACTCCATGCAAATATCTCTGAGATTCTCAAAGCTTATAGCTGGCCAAAAGCCAGTAATATAACAGAAAAATGGGAACAACTCCTTGCACATCACAAATCAATTCAGTGGGTAAATTATCAGACTTTTGCACAATTCATTAGCAAAACATAACCAATTCAAAGTGCTATCTCACCAAGAGAAAACTGTTCTCCAGCAAGCTCACACCCTTGAAATTACTCAATACCAAAAAACAAATGCTAAAGAATGCATATCCATCTCCAAGAGCTTTCATTTATAATATTTCAATTCAAATGGCTTCTCCTTCACGCCAAATGGCTAGTGGTTTTATGTTTACACTTTTCACTTAAAAGCCTTCATTTCTCATAAAGCAACTTTATGTTATAACTTAAAGTTGACAAATAATAAAGTCACTTTATTAATTTAAACTCCCCCATTGCTCCAAAAATAACCTTTACATTGATATAATGATATCTTGAAACACAAGGTCCTTGTTTCATGTGCCCGTGATTTAAAACTTTTCATCTCGATTCCAACGAGCTATAACACTAAGGTGTTCATTAAACAATTTCAGTTAAAATAGGAACCTCAGTAAATAAAATAAAATTATAACCAATTGTGAACTCAACTTGTGAAAATGGCCTAGCAGCACTGGAATTGAAAATCTGATAGCACCGGAGTGATCCCGACGATAAAAATGATGAATGGTCCTAACTAGGTGACTTCCAAAAATAGACTCCCCCTCGAAGAATCTTGGAGCCCAAACCAAATGCCAAAAGCCAAAAGTAACATCTAAAAGCATCATACAACTCTAAATCATTTGTGCTCATTGGAATCATCCATTGACTTACTATAAATAGTAAGCCCCTCAAAATGGAACCAGAACTCACAATTGACCACTAGAGAGCTAAATAACTCCACAACAAGGTCCTCTAATCACCAATATCAGCCTAAAAGGACCCAATGATAGGCTACATCCATTAACTCTAATGCAACTCGAAAACAGGGACATTACAAACCACTTGGTTCAAGAGGGTTAGAGTAAATTTATTTTCAGTTTGTTACTTACTTTAGTTGATGTGTAGAACCAGGAGAGGAATTTGACTCAAGTCATTTGACTTGAGGTCTATTTAGTGACTCAGTCAGTTGGGTCGTCTAATTCCCTTTAGTGAGTCAATTGTAGGTTTGCCATAATTCATTGACCCAAGTGGTTTAGTAGTTATTGGCTTTAGTTGTGTAGTCTTCTTTAGATCCAAAGTCAGCTTGGTTAGCTTAGTTTGAGGGATCCAAATTTGTGAGAAAGGCGAGGTGTTGATAACACACTCTAGTATTTCTCCCAGTGACTTGTTTGGTATATTTCCTAGATATCTCTTTGTGAGGTTCCCTAGATTGGAGATTTGATTCCTAATAGCCTTATCAGTCAAAGTGGATTTGTTCCAAATTTTGAATGGATCATGATTGTGTTTTGAGTATTTGAGTCTCTTGGTAACAAGATTTTACTCACACTCAAATGCTCTGAGTTCTTTGGGAGTTTTCAAAGTAAAATTGGGATTAGTGAAAATCATACACATACTCCAATGCCACTATGGTTTACCAATCCCTTTACAAGCTTCAGTACTTGTAAGCCAAAACAAAAGGTTGAAAAAGAAAGAAAAGAAGTATCAAATGAGAAAACACAGAAAGAAAAAGGTAAACAGAAAATAATGAAAAATAGAAAAATGAAGCAATTCGGTTCTAGGTGAGCCAATATCTCTACAAGTGTTACCAAATAAAATCACTAAAGGTAGAGCAACGTGGTTGACCACAGTTATAACCTCATATGTGCTTTAGACCTCTGGCTGGCAACAAAGATCTATCCAGGATGCTTTTGGAGTAAGGAATTAAAATAGCTAAGTCCAATGGATCTAAGAAGCTTTCTAAGTTCTTATCAAGCAGGGAATAAACCACTTGCACACATGTAGATAGTTAAGGATGAAAACTCTTAGCTCATCTTTTGGCTTCTTAAATTTTGAGTACATTTCCTAGTTGTTTGATAAGAGAGTGGAACTAATCAATGGTTCTTGACAAGTTTTATCCCTGAAATGTTCAAAAACATTTTCATTTCTAGGGGTGCTAGATGTTGTGAGGTTTTCACACCATCGCCCCATTGCAAATGTGAACCACTCTTTTCGTTTTGCCAGTAGGTCTTCCCTTGATTGGGATGTTCAGAGGTCAAGATGCCATGAGTTAAGGGGAGTTGTCACAATTTTGGATAGGAAAGATGTTGAGGTTTTTTTTAAGGGAAAATCTCTAACGTTAATTTTCATGAATTCAGTCCTAAAACTCTCTGATTTCCGCCTCTTAGCCATGCCTTGCATTTTCCTTTGAGTGAAATAAGATGAAATAGGGACAGATCTGATCATTTTAACACTTTGAGAAATTTTGATGGAGTGGCTTAATAAGCACAAGTTGGGCCGAAATCCTACCCTCCCTAGGAATTATTCCTCGTCCGTTCCTAAATTTTGCCCCCTCTTGATGACAATTTCCTTCAGCATCAGTTAAAAAATGTTAAATACAACAAATTTGGAGAACAGTGGCTGAAGGGCTAAAAGTTATAGTAGAAATTGACCAAGATTTTCAAGAAAATTGCCCAAGAAGGGACTGTTCCAATCTTTTTTGGGAAATATTCCCCAAACTATACAAAATTCCTCCCTACCATTTTAATGAGATCTTTAGTGCCTTTACAAAAAAATTGTTGCAGACTTGGCAAAAACTGATAAAGGAATGACAAATTGGGCCGAGTTTGGATGGGAAGTGATTATGTTTCAACTTGGAACCTGACCCTCCTCAAGAATTAATTCCCATCATGAGCAATATTATGCCCCCTTCAATCAAGCCCTTAATACATAACATGATGAAAGCTTGCAGCTTGGAATGAAGTAGGCAAGTCAGGTGGTGTAGACCTGGGACATTATTTTATGAAAAGACTTAAAATTCCCAAGAAGGGTCAAAATCCGACCCTCGGGAAATAATTCCCGTCATGGCCAAAAATCCAAGCTCTACCTCCCTCCCCGCCAACTAGGCCCTTGGGCAGGCAAGTTCGATGGTGTAGACCTCCGACATTTTTTTATGAAACAACTTAAACTTCCCAAGAAGTGTCAAAATCTGACCCCTCAGGAAATAATTCCCATCATGGTAAAATTTCCACCCCCGCCTCCCTCCCCGCCAACTAGGCCCTTGGGCAGGCAAGTCAAATGGTGTAGACCGGGACATTTTTTATGAAACGACTTAAAATTCCCAAGAAGGGTCAAAATCCAACCCTCCTTGAGAAACAATTCCCACCATGGCCAAATTTCCAACCCCCACCCCACCTCCCCGCCAACTGCACCCTTGGGCGTAGCATGATGGGCAACCTGAAGTTTTAAGTGTAGTAGTGTGGAAAATATGCAATTTCAATGGTTTGTGGACTTTGAAATCTTTCTTGTGACTAAGATTTCCCATCAGAGGTCCAACTTCTATTGGGAATTTTATTCCCATGAACCTGGTATTTCTGCCCCATTACATATGGCAGAAGCAAACACTAAATGAAGTTGTGAAATTAAGCGAAACAAAGTGTCATTCACTTATAACAAGTCTGCCATTAGTGAGGATGAAGGAAATTAAATCTAATTAATTTTTTATTGATCTAGTTACCTGCAGGCCGGCCTGCAGTGCTAATGCCTTTCATTCCTATAAAAACACCTTAGCAAATTCATTTTGACATTAGGTAATAGCAATTTGCTCTCTGTTCTTTACAGCAGCAATATTCTATTCATAGCTTAGAGGTTAAAGGGGGGAATAGAAGACTGAATCTAAGACTGCTCTTTCAGTCCGAAGCTCATTCAAAGTTCAGATTCTAACCAAAATCATTTCAGAATTACAACCAGATGTCAACTTCAGATGTTTTGGAAAGCAATCATGTCTCAGATTAGGGAGATTTCAATAGGGATTTTGGAAGAGATTAAAAATTAAAACAGAAGCTGCAATTCATGTTAGTTCTAAGGCTTCTTTCATTCGTTCACCAGGTCTTGAACATAATGCTTTCTTCCTTTAATTTTGGCAGGGTGAATTGAAGAGAAGAGGAACGAGGAGGGCTAGGGAGTGCTCAAGACTCCAACGAGATGCTATAGGAGCAATGTTTCAAGATCATAACTCCAAGCTCGAAAATCCCAAATAGGAAAGGGAATTCATTCCATCCAAGGAAAATCCAAAACGAGATAAAGAAGGTTTGAAATAAATCTAGGTTCACAAGCAGGAGAAGTTTTCATCAAATTGGATTTCCTCCTGAAATCCAAGCTTGTATTATGGATCCCACCACATGAAGATATCACCAAGATCTCAAGTGTTCAAGTTCAAAGATGAAGATTAAAAGGTTCACAATGTCAATTCAAGATGGGTCACAAGAAAAGAGGATGGAAGAAATTCCAGAAAAGAAATTTGAAAGCAAGATTCATCACATTCATCCACACAAGTTGATATTTTTGGAAGAGATAATCAAAGTTTGACATGTGGAGACATACTTACTAACAATCGAGCAAGAAATATTTGCAGTTTTAATTGCTCAGTCCCTTCAAGAAGCCCCGATTCAAAACACCTGTTCTTAAATAGATTTACAAGATAAGGATGATGAGGAGGCACCTAGCTGTCCATCCAAAAAGAAAACTCCAGATTAGAAAGTAGACAATCACATCGTGCCAAGTGTCCATTTTTCTCATTGGCTGGATAAGTCATTGTAATTTTCTTATTGGACCATGATTTGGTGCCTTCATGTAATTGGTTGTAGATTTGATACCCCTAATTAGGGTTTGTGGGAAGAAATCTCAACCCTTGATCTTAGATCGATCTTGGCCCTTCATTGTAATTGAACATCTAAAAAAGCCAAGGCCTTCTCATTATAAGGAGTTACAAAGTTAGATTCAGATTGTTGCTATGATGTTTATCAAAGTAATGGATAGTTTGTCATCTCTTCATGGTGAATTATTTAATATTACTTTTAAGTGTTGCAAGGATTCCTAAATCTTTCACTTCAAGAAGACTAATTTTCATGTTGAGGTAGTTTGGTTAAATGAAAGTAATTGTAGAAGTTGTTGGCATGACCCAAACAAATTTGTGCCACTAGCCCCTTGCTAATTGTAAGTTTGTCGTGTGTGGTAAGATGGTGATTATAAGCACTTAAACATCAATTGATACTCAATCTTTAGTTTGCATGCATTTGATGGGATTAATGAGAGATAGCAATTTGAAAACAATTCGATGTTCCTTAAAAGCTTACACTAGATGGGTGGAGCCGTTGATTAAGCTAATCTAGTAGGCTCCAAGTTCATCCATGATTCCTTGCATTCATAGTTAAAGGTAGAAGTCTGGGTAGAAGAAAGTTTGAGTTTGAGTTGAAGTGAGAATTGGAAAACCAAATTATATTTTCATTGCACATTGTGAAGTCAAGTCTTTATAAGTGTAAGAGTTGAAATCATTGAATGAGCAACGTAAGTCCCCTAAGTGATTTCCAGCAAATCACATTATTTTAACTGAGTGAGTATCCACAATTGATGGAACCTTGAATTCATTTCATGATCTTACGTTTCAAGCTTAGCATGAGAGATGACCTTATATCAAGAGATGATTGAGTATTTGTTGTTTCACTCTGAAACATTGAGTATTTGGTTCTGCATGTTGTAGTGGAACAAAACTCACATTAACGTACCCCTTGAGCAAAGATCATGCAGGTAAATTTATTGCAGTTTAATATTTAGTATTTACTTTTAATTTATATACATATTTCTGTTTTGTTTACATCTTTACAATTTTGCTTATTTTCATGCATAATTGTGACTTAGTTGTTTTTGTTTAACAATATTTGCAAGTCACTGAGCCCATACTAATTCTCCTACGAATTGTTGATGGGCTGAAAACCTCTATGGGTTACATATGAAGGCATGGATAGGGCCAAGGAGGCCATTAGATCTATACAAGGAGGAGTTGAGCATAAGTATGGTCCCGTTTGGGAGATAATTGATAGGAGATGGCATAGCTAGCTTTTCAGGCCCATCCATGAAGCTGCATTTTACCTCAATCTGGCATTCCATTTCTGCACTGATTTCAAGCCAGATAAAGAGGTTCCTAGTGGGCTATATTTAGTGGTACAGCAGATTTCTACTGATACCATAGCTACACTGCACAAAATGGACACATTTGCTAATGCAACAAGAGCGATTTTTGGAAACCAAATGTGGAAAACAGCTCGCATATAATTGCAGCGAGGTAGAAATATAAGCTGACTGCGTAATTTGATTTTATAATCTAGCCTTAAAGTTGTAAATGAGACTGATTATCTTTCTTTACCTTATTTCAGATTAAATGGTGACAAAATTTTGGCCTACAGCCCCAAACCTTCAGAAAATTGTCACCTACATATTGAGTCAGCCATGATGTGATTTGTGCTGTGAGTGCAACTAGAGTATGTTCGACCACATTCACTCGAAAAGATGAAATAGACTATCTGTGGAGAGACTAAATGATCGATAGTCTTTGTTCATTACAACCTTCATCTTAGAACCAGACAGATTTTGGACAGTGACCAGAACAAAATGTTTTATTGACGTTACATTTTGATGTGATAATGATGCCAATCTGATGATCTAATGTTAAATACTGTATTTATGATTCATTTGATCTAATACCAATTAATTAAATGATCAGATAGGCCTAATTGATACACAAATAATCGAAGGTTTGATGGTTTTCATGAATCATGTGATTACTCATCGGTACATGGATTATTGATTTTTGCATTTATCTATTGGCAGCACTCCACGAAGCTGGTGATTCTTTGATAAGCATCACTTTGACAATATACAGAGGATTGCATCTTAGGAACAAGGAGTTTTGCATGAACTTTTGCTTCTCAACAAGATGAATCTCTAGATATTTTGACAAAATTCAAACTGAAAAATCTACTGACATTATAACTAAAGGAAACCATTTATATTAGTACTTACGTTAAGTCTGTTGGATCAAACTTCCCCTTATCATAAAATTTTCTGAATAACACGGGGTGGTGACAAACCCTCCAGACGCAGTTTGCTAGCAGTTCATATCCTGAATAAGGCCACAAACAGTCAGCAATAACTACAAGATGAAAAGTCAATAAATGTCTATGAGAAATAAGAAATTTGAAAACTAGCTTAAGAAGAGAGCAAAAACAACTAAACGTGCAATAACTGTAATAATAATGAAGAAAACATTACCATCAAACCAACACTTACAGAGAAAACAAATTTCAAATTCATCATTGATAGCATTATGACTATAACAACATCTAATACAGATAGAAGCCATGCATGTAGGTTTCACCATTCTGTTCCTTATGCAACCAGTTAAACGTGTTAAGAAAAGAAGACTTACTTGTAGACTTATTGATCCCTCAAATAACCACAAAGTTTTGATCCTTCAATGATGAGCTATGAATGAAAATGCAAGATCCTTCATGGCTGACATGCAACCGAAACAAAATTGTAGACTTTTGTCACATAAAAATCCTCCTAAAATTGCCTCCAATAAACTCTATGATGAACACCGATTGCATCCACCTCTCAATTTGGGAAAGGGGTAACCACCAAACCCTAATAAGTAATAACCAAGGGTGCATCACCTTGATCCAGTTGCAACTTAGTTCCAGCCAAGAGAAAATTATCAATAAGTAAAATAATTCCAACATACGATGATAAAAGCCAAGCCCGAGCTTCTATTTATACTTTTTCAAAAGAACCCTACTCACCTATCTTGTCAATGTGGGATAAAAGATATTGTAAACTTAAGTGACTTTATGATATATTTGATTATAGTCACTTTCATAAATTAATTAAATATTACACCACATTCCTATCTTTCCTTATTTTTAAAATCATCAAAATAATAGGCAAGAGCCTACAACACAACGGTAACTTATGAGCCTCTCATGTAAGAGGTCTTGGGTTCAAGTCTACTCAAACTTAACACATAATAATTATTAATTATAACAAATAATAATAATTAATCTAGGCTTTGGCCCATTACCGATCTAAAAAAAAATCTCAAAATAATGTTCTCTTGGCCAAGAATACATTCTCTCACCAAAATGACTAGCTCATGGGAATGGTGAATGCACTAGTTTGTGCTTCCATGCTGTCATTCTCAGAATAGGGACATTATAGTCCTCCCTTCCCAGGATTGCTTGCCCTCAAGCAATAGCAAATTAGGATGCTGAAGTATTTTCTCTCCTTCCCATATTGCATTCTCAAATGGCATGTCCCTCTATCTAATGAGATACTCTCTAATCACCTTGTTATGCAACTTGTGCTCCCTCATATCAAAAATGGACTAAGGCTCAAGTATCAAAATTCCTTCCTCAGCCAAACGGAGAAGGACTGGAGAAGCAACCACACACTGAACCAATGCCTTTTTGAGGCATGATAAATGAAAGGCATTGTGAATCTTGCTACTTGCTGGTAACTCAAGCTCATATGCTACCTCTCCAACTCTCTCACAATTATGTAGGGACCATAAAACCTAGGTTTAACATTTTTTGCACCACTCCTCTGCAATGTACTCTGTCTATATCGTTGAAGGCGCAGGAAAACTAAGTCATCCACCGCAAAGGTCATTTCCTCACAGTGTATATCAGCATATATATTTTGTTGATTATGGGCTTGTTGAACATTATCCTTGAGTACCTTAAGGATGTCCTGAGTATCTTGTATCAGCTACTTGGCTCTAGGAGTTCAATTGTCACCAAAGGCTAAGTCCATACAAGATAATACATCTTATCTATACAACACCTTGAAACGAGAGATGCCAATTGACATATGATAGGTGGTATTATAACAATTCTCCTAAATGCAACCGCTGAATCCAAGCACGTTAATAACCTGCCACAAAATTGTGAAGATAACCCTCAACCCACTTGTTGACAATCTTTGTCTATCGATCTATCTGAAGGTGATAGTTAGTACTTGGTGTCAACTCTGTAACAAATAACTAGAAAAGGTCCTACCAAAATGCACTAAGAGACCTATTATCCCGACCATTGACTATGGACTTGGGAAGGCCATGCAAACAGAATACCTCTCAAAAGAACAATTTTGCCACTAGTAGTGTTGAATAATCTGAAGGTATAGCATAGACTTGTTGGGAAAGTATGCTCAAACCTGTTCTGCTAACAAGCCAAACACTCCCTAACATATTGCATGACATCATCCTTAAGACTCTTCCATCATAATCTCTCTTTGATCTGACGATAGGTTTTTAAGAAACCAGGATGCCTTACAGTAGGTGTGCCATGAATAGCTCGTAATATCTGCTACTTTGATTTGAACTCAAGAACCAAGAATATCCTGTTCTTATAATAGATCACATCATCAACAACTTTGTATTTATAATCCTGAGTCAAGACATCCATGATGTCGCATGCAAACTTAGACTTGGAATATTCAAATAAAAGCTATGACTTCCAATCTGTTGATATCTCACTCAAGGAGTAGAGGGTAGGTCTCCTAGATAGTGCATTGACAACAACATTCTTTTTGCCCTTAGTGTCAAAACCATAGGCCTATATCTTGATGACCCATTTTTGTTGCCGCTCATTAAGGTCTTTCTACTCCAAGAAGTGTCTCAAACTATTGTGGTTTGTCCTAACCACAAGTTTCCACCCACTAGATACTGCTTGAATTTGTCCAATGGATGCATGATGGCCAAAATATCCTTATTGTAGATGGAGTACAACCTCTCTGCAACCTCTAGTTTCCTACTCTCAAATGCAATAGGGAGACAATTCTGCATTAATACGGCTCATATGCCCTCTCCTGAAGCATTACACTCAAGAACAAACGGTTGCGTCAAATCCAGTAATGTCAATACATGGCAAGAGCTCATACCCTCCTTGAGTCGATCAAAAACTACTTATGCCTCGTATGTCCAACTAAATGCCCCTTTCCTAGTAAGCTTTGCGAGCAGTGTTGAACCCTGTGAAAACCCCTTCACAAATCTCTCATAACAACTAGAGTCCCAAAAAACCTCTCAAATCTGAAACATTCCTAAGTTGCAGCCAATCCAGTATAGCTCGAATCTTCTCCCTATGTACCTGTAATCCATTAACCCCAATCATGTGATCCAAATACAAAATCCCATTAAGTCCAAACTCACACTTGGATGTTGTAGCAAACAATGACTAAGCCTTAATGATGACAAGTACCTCATCTAGGTGTCGAAGATGCTCCTAAGATTTATTGTATATTAAAATGTTTTCGAAGAATACCAAGACAAACTTATGCAGCTCCTTATTGAATATGTGATTCATGCACGACTAGAATGTAGCAGGCATGTTAGTTGGTCCAAATGGTATAACTAGAAACTCAGTGTCCAAAGTGGCATCTAAATGCAGTCTTATGAACATCCTCTGCACGGACACAAATCTGGTGATATCTTGATCTGAGATAAATCTTGGAGAAATACATGGCCCCATATAACTCATCTAGTAGCTCTTCGATCCTAGGTATAGGGTACCCATTTTTTATAGTTTTTTGTTCAAGTCCCTATAATCAATGCACATCTACAAAGTCTCGTCCTTCTTCACCAAGACAACTAAAGAAGCAAAGGGGATAAATGAAGATCGAATATGTCCCATCTTAAGTAACTCCTTAATTGGTTTCTCTGTCTCCTCCTCATACAATTGTCAACCAAACATACAACTCATTGTCCATTATGAACTCCTTTCACACGAAAGGAATGATATGTTGGAACCTCAGAAAGTGAAGCAATGGTAACTTGCTTAGTATCCACTGGCTCTTCCTACTCAATATGAGGTTCCTCTTCAAACTCCTCACTTTTTGAATCTATACTAACGATCCTATCATCACCTGACATGTCTTCTATAAGATGTCCCTTACCTTTCCCAAGGTATCTATGTCCTGGTTCCCGTGGTTGTTTACACATGAAACACAACTTATTTCTTTTGAGTTCGTTCCTTTTATCGCTGATTGTTGAAGACGAACCAATCTTGGGCCGACTAAATGTCTTATGCTTCATAGATTACCCTTTAAAACTCTTCTTTTGACTTTGACTAGGAACATGATATGTGTCCAAGTCAAGTGCAAGCTCAGTAACACCATCCAATGTCTTAGGCCTATGAACCTTGACCAATCCATGCAACCTGTCACTCAATCCCATGACAACCCTAGTTTAAGGTATATCAAGAACCATGACAACAATCTTTTGGAGCCCATTAAAGTAGGCATCTACTCCACCCTCATGTCTTAACTGAGTCAAATCCTACAATGGACCACTATATCTTTCTTGTCAAATCTAGTGATGACTTTACAAGTGAACTCATCATAGGAGGTAATCATATTATGCTTCTATAATACTAGTCCATGGTGCCACCAATCATAGGCCACATCCTCCAAATGCATTGTGGCAAATTGAATAGCTTTTTCTTCACTCATGAGCTTGAGTGTAAGAAAAGTATATAAATTATGTACCCATGGTTGTGCCATCATCCTTCTATTGCCATCGAAATTAGGAAGGGAAACTTTGTTCATTGCATCTTTGAATTCCTTGTGCTCTTTTTTACCCTTCATATCCTCTTTCCATCTTCTAGTTCATTTATTGATTTAGGTTGATTGTTGTTCTTACATCAAAAAATCATCTGTAACCTCTTCTTCTTTTGAATGTATATCCTCTCTCTTAGGTACGACTGTAGGCCTCAGAGGTATGTCTGAAGTAGCTTCCCTTGCATTGCTTTGACCACCACTACTAACACTCCTAGTCCTCGACCTGGAATGATCCATTCTCAATCATCCCATAGCTGCAACAATATTATCCTGAAATTGTTGTAACATTTGTATTTGATGAGCAAACATTTGCTGCTACATTTGTTGTTGCTGTTGGAAGAATTGTGATTGTTGTTCTACAAATGTGCGGAGATTATTCTCAACTTCATTTTTTTGAGGGCTATTACTCTTTCACTCATCCTACTTGCTCAACCACTACCAAAATTACTCTATCTTGCTGCTATAGCTGTTGAAAGTGTATCCTCTTTAGGATAAGGTTGTGCCCACTGCTTTTGCCTTTACTTTCTCTTGCAATGTATCTCGTGTCTCTCACTAATTTGCATCAAATGTAACTGAATTCGAACTCAAAGGCTGGCAAGATCTTAGCTCTTATACCATTGTAATACCCCTTGTTGGAGTATGTGTAAGAATTGAAGATTTTTGCACTCAAGGAATATTGTCAAACACTTTGCATACTCTTTATTCCCTTGCTTTTAAGCTCTCTCTCCTAGTACTCAACTTCCTCTTCTGCAATGTGTTGTCACCAACAAGCTTTTCCTTTTCTTTCTTCTTGCCAAAAACTCTCCAGCAAACTCTATACCAAAAACTAACTTAGAAGATACGCCCTAGATATTTAAGATGGCATAGTAATTTGAGCGCCCAAACCAACTTGAAATTCAAAATTGGGCGCCTAAGTCTAGATATTTTGGAATTTCAAAATCCCACACTAAATGCTTTGACTACCACTAACAGGTCCTATGTGCTCGAATAACATGACATCTGACATATGGAAAATATGGGTTAACACAACATATACTGGCAGATTCAAAACTGGCATCCGATAGTTAACACATCAACGCGGATGCTCCTGCATCAATTACTTGTTTTAGGTGTATGCTGATTGGACATTTGATAATCCACTCTTTGAGCTGGGTGCAAATGATCTTTCAGATTCCCATGACGACAATAATTGTGACTGGAGGATGTGGGACCCAATTGCAGTTCCTAGCAGTGAGTTTGGTTCACAGGATTGGTGTGGTGACCTGATTTTCAGATTTAGCATTGTTTCTCATTCTCCGATCAACTTATACATGGTTTCAATTTCTGACTTACACATGAGTTGGATAGATTCCTTGCTTCACCAACTGAATAGTTCATGGTTGAGAATTGATGGGAGTTATAATTTGATCATACGGGATGGATTTTTAGTCATTTCTTTACTCATGACAATGATGTACCTAGGTGTATTTCAAACTGATAACCAAATGTATGGCCTCTCTACACCTTTGGTAGTGATTTCAGGTATTGAGCAGTTTGATTCTTTCATCAGTAATTTAGGATAGACAGTTATGATGGAGTTTAGTATGCATTTCCATGGGAGATCACTCACAGTTGGAAAGTTGTCCAATATTAGTAGATCCTCGAGACATCTTTATCTACTCATATTTGATGGTCGTGGTAGTATAATAGTGCAAGATCCTGGTATTGGTATGATTGGTGCTTTACTCCAGCAGTGCATTGATGAGTGGCTGCACAGTTTTGGGCCTGGAGCAGTTTTAATCAGACTAGTGTCGCGGATGGGTGTAGCAGTAATTTTCAGATTAGGCTACAAGCCAACTTGCAGATTTATATGGGATCCTAGCACCGCTTGCTTAAGGACAAGCAATCTCAAGGAGGGAGGACTTGTAATGTTCCCTTTTTGGGACATTAGGAATTCTAAAGCCAAATGCATAAAATATTAATTTTGGCTTAACGGAGCTTAATGCAAACTTAAAAAAGTGGTCAATTTATATTATAAAGTGGGTTAAGCATAACAAGGAGGAAAAGGTGAAAGGTTGAGAGAAGGAAACTTAAAGGTCATCGTTTGAGCATAAAAGGATGAGGAGTTCAATTTCATCATTCTTGGATACTGATTTGGTTTGAGATTTCTCGTGGAGAAATTAGGAAGCTTCAGCTTCTTTCAAGAATCTGAGGTCGCAAACCCTCAGATCCTTTTGGGTGGATTGGACATAGCCGCAATTCATCTGTTATGGTGAATTCGCAATAGAGTTCACAATTGCTTTTCAGGTTGTTTTTTGGTTATCCAATCTTACTATTATCACTATTTTTATGATTGGATATGTATTATATTGTTGGTTTATAATACAAAAACAATTTTATTTTGGTATATGATTCTGAAAATTTAAATGAAGAAAAACTGAAAAGGATATCTGGGTGAGATATTACAATAAATTGGAAAGGATTCTAAGGTGCTTTCTCTAGTTTGATTGACAAGTGAAACACAAGATGCGCAATGTCTCTTGGGACTGGTGTTGTGTTCCAAAGGATTTGGAGGGGTTTGGATTGAGGGACTTGAAAGCACATGGCATGGCTCTGACCTCTAAGTGGATTTATAAGCATCTGAATGGCAATGAACCGTGGAAAATCCTTATTAGGAATAACATCTCTATCAAAACCCAAAAAAGGTAAATTTTGCAAAGAAAACAACTTTCATGATGCACTTTTGGGCAGTTTTGAGACAAGAACTTTTGAATCTCCTATTTTCGTTTCAATATGGAAGGCATGGTCTAGAGTAAAGAATCTTTTGACCTGTATAGAGGCCATTGGACATCTTCCCAATTATTCAGTGGATAGGTCTATTTGGCAAGGGATTGTTCTGAATGATGAGCCTTTGGCACTTAATCAATGTTGTTCAGCTAAAGCTCAGTTTTCTTTGGGCATTAAATCCATTGAGCATGTCATGGTGAATAAGCAGGTATGTTCTTGGGAAGAGTTGTGCTACAAGTATGACATTCCACCATCTCACAAGAACACTTTTTCTTTGATCAGCAAGGGTGTTGGATCCTTTTTCCGGGGACAATTTTAACCTTAGTTACCGATTCGGGATACGAATCCGATTTGGGCACGTGAATCGGATCCGTGGATTCGTGATTTTTTTTTTCCCCGATTAGGATTCGTGGGGGATTCGTGAATATATATATATATATATATATATATATATATATATATATATATATATATATATATATATATATATATATATATATATATATATATATATATTACTGATCTTGCCCAAGCCCCAACTAGTAACAGATATATATATATATATATATATATATATATATATATATATATATATATATATATATGTATGTATGTATGTATGTATGTATGTATGTATGTATGTATGTATGTATGTATGTATTTGTTTCTCTCATTTATTAGTATATATAATGCATAAAAAGGTCATTTTAGCACTAGAAAGCAAAAAAATATATTTAAAAAAGTCATATTAAATAACTTAGACTCACTTAAACTTGTCGATCCTTGAGGATTCACGCTGGATCCTTGAGGATTCGTGCCTGGATTCGTGCAGATCCGGGCAGGATCCTTGTTTTACACAGTGGATTCGTCAGGATTCGTGGGCCATGAATCCGGACGAATCCACTATGTAAAACAAGGATCCTGCCCGGATCTGCACGAATCTAGGCACGAATCTGGATCCGGATCGGACCCGAATCCGGATCCGGCCTCTATGGCACGAATCCGGTAACTAAGATTTTAACATATAATCAGTTAATGGATCAGTTAAACTAGAAAAATGGAACACTATTCTTTGAGATTAAGGTGAAGCTGATATATCGTATGTTATGAGACATAAATCATTGCATGGATTAATGTGTATCGGGGGTGTCATTGGTCTGAGTCTAGGTGGCCTTTTGTATTGAGTAGGATGTGGAAAACCGAAAAACCTGTGTAAGCCAAAGAAAGCTTGTCTTAGGTAGCAGATCCTCCTGAAGAATATTGCTGTAGGGGATGTTCTTATTTCCTTGGGCTGTGATCCTGTTTGTTGTTCTGTATGTAATGTTGCTGAGACTGTGAATCGTATCTTCTTTGAATGTTCTTATGCCTCCCGGGTGTGGTCCCTCTTCCTTGGTCGGCCTGTGAGATGGAATATTTCTCCTCGGTTATCTTTGGTTAAAGTTTTAGCTGGATTTGTGGAAATTTTGATGATAAACTTAATGAGTTTTGGTCCATCTTGTTCTATGAAATTCTATGGTTTTTGTGGTCCAAAAGGAATGAAGAGGTTTTCCAGCATAAGAGGAGAAGGCTTACAGAGTTTAATGATAAACTCACTCATCTTTTTATCATGACACAGGTCTCCATTGTAATCAAGCTACCAAAGAGCGGGTTATTGATTCTAGAGGAGTGATCGTCAGATCAGCCCACTTCTTTCATGCATATAAAGGAATCTTGGACCAAGAGGAACTAAAAGCACTAGAGCAAGTGTTACAGGACAATCAAATCACCAGTGCTGAGGTTGAGTCAATGAACAAAGAGCCAAAACAACAGGATGCACTGAGCTGGAACCATGTGGCAGCACCAGTTATTGATCCACCTCTGGATGCTTTCGGGACTAATCAGGCTAGAGGAAGTAACAATATAGTGGAGTCATGGAACTGATGACCAGAGCTCTTTTATTTTGTTTTACATAAACTTGATCGAGTATATGTTATGTAATCTAATAGGTTAATGTTGGTATAGCTCTTGATCGTACTGCTGATATAGTTCGGTGAGATCTTATTTTTGACAGATGATGATGATTGAAGTCGTATGATATCCATCATGTATTCGTAAACTGTTACTAATAGAAAAAAAAGACTTGAAAATATTCGTGCCATTCTTAGTAAAACCAATGATTCTGTCTGTGCACCATCCTTGAAACTTGTAAGACATCATCAAACTTTAGTTTACCCCGTGGTATGCTGCGCTTGTCATATCCGGAGATTTTGGGCTTGTAAACATTCCCGATACTCTAGTGAAACCCATAATTATACGTGTGCTATATCCCTAAAACTTGTAAGAGTCGTCGCATTTCAATGCAACCGATAGCACGATGGGGTTATCGTCTTAAGTCTTACAAGCAACGTGACTCTCTATACACAGGCATTCGCCCCATGCGTACTCGATTTCAAGAAAACGTGCCAACTGAACCTATAAGCCACCTTATTGCTAAGGAAATTTGACCTGGGCTTACTAATAACATTTTCTATCTTAACCAAATATGCTTAATTTTTTAAGATCATTCCTATTGTATTCTAGGATTCTCCAAAATCACAAACTATAAGTGGAGGAACAAAATGCCTTTGCTGTTCGAACTCTTGAGCATAGAGTGTTTAGTAGATCATCAGGTTCGGGTGCTAAGACGGCATGCCGGAAACCAGTCATACATATAGTTGACATAAAATCCAAAATAACTAGGGATAAACGGTTATATTTGAGCAAATGCTTACTTAAAGCCGAAGAGGATAAAACTGCAGCCAAATTCCGCACCACAATGGTAGCCATATCTCAGTTCCTCGACCCGCAATCAAACTGCCGCGATATATATTCTACAGCTGAAAACACTTGCGCCTGACTTGAAAACTTTCCGCCAGTCCAGAATAGAAGACTTCCGAGAAAAAAAGAAAGTTCACTAAGGCCCCGTTTGGTTGGACCTCAAAACCTTATTATCTCATAACCTTTATTATCTCATAATCAGGTTTTTCAAAACCTGGTTTTGTGTTTTGGGAAAACAGTGCACTGTTTGGTTGACACCGTAGATGAATATACAAATCCATATTCTGCATTTGGTTGCCAATTTAGAAATTGGAATTGGAGATGTGATCAAAGTTGCCCATCATCGAGAGAAACCCATAACTGTCGGTCAAAAACAAAGTCACAAGATTCGAGTTCGAGTTCGAGTTCAAGTTCGATTACTATGAAGTTCGACAAAGTTAAAAAGTTCAAAAAAGTTCAATTAAAATAGTTTAACATTAGAACATAGATTTGAATTTTTTATAGAAGAATATCACATTTTAAAAATAAATACAAATAAAACTAATTTTTAATTTTAAAAATATTAAATTTATAAAACAAAAATACTAATTTAACTTCATCATTTTAAAAATATAAAACGAAATGTATTGATAATTAGATTAACTAAACAAAAATAAATAAATAATAAATAAGAGGAAAAAAACTTGAATTTATTACTTTTAACATTACGTATAAATTGAAATAATAATAAATAAACTATATTTAATATTAGATAAACATTAAACATTAAAAAATACAAATGTCAATCAAACATTAAACATTAAAAAAAATGTCAATCAAACAACATGTGCAATGAATATAGAAACTCGCTTAGCAAAATCAACCTTGCCCGCAAAAAATTGCAAACTCCCCGATTTTATTAAAAAAACATTCATAAAACTCAAAACCCAGTTTTAATTTCAAATTCCATCTTTTTGTTGGAAGATGCATCATCCAGTTTTGTCCAAAAATTTAAAGATGAAAGTGAAAACTAGATTATAAATTTAAGCAACCAAACGTCCATTTTTTTCTCCAAAACCCAATTTTAGCCCTGATAACCCGATTTTGGCCCTCGTCTTCAGCAACCAAATGGGGCCTAATCATGGTCAATATTATTATTATTATTATTATTATATTATATTATATTATATTATATTTATATTGTGAAGTAAAGACGCAATTGTAAAATCATATAGACGACGAAGGTGATTTTAATGTCTATGACGCTAAACATTGTTTATGGGACACACTCTTGAATTAAAAAAATCAATTATTTTTCTATGTAAGATGATAGTGAGTGTGCCTAATTTCTTAATGTACTCTTTGCTCAATAAATTATGTGAGAATTAGTTGTTAAAATATTCATAAATTTGTAAATGCAAGCATTCAAGAATAAAATGGTATTTAGTATCTACATTTTCAAAATTGTAAAAAGAACAATCTCACCCTTTTCATGTCTATTTTGGTTCTTTTTAACCCTGAGTCTCATAATAAAGTTGATGCAAGTTAGTCCTAAGTTGATCAATAAGAAAATAAAAATAAAAATCATGAAAAATCGGCCCATATGTAAATGTAATGTCCCTTATTTAGTTTGATCATGATAGTAGACGGATTTAGCCTATGACTAAGTCCTTGTAGGCTAATATTAGTGATTAGAGGACCTTATTAAGGGTCATGGCTATGTTTGGTAGGACTTATTGTTTGTAGTAAGTCAATGGATGGTTGTGATGAGCTCAGATGAATTGAGGAGTTGAATGATGTTCTCTCTCTCTCTCTCTCTCTCTCTCTCTCTCTCTCTCTCTCTTTGGCTTCTAGTTTGGGCTCCAAGAATCTTGGAGGGAGCATATATTTTTAGTAAGTCACCTTGTTAGGCTCATTCATCATCCTTCTTTATAATGATCATTTACGTGTTATCAAATTTTGATTCTAATGGATCTTCAATCATTTTTGCAAGACAGATGAATTGTGATTATTTGTTTAAATACGCTAAGGTTGTTATTTTTGTTACAATTGCATATTGGTCACCTTAGTGTCATGGCTCATCGAAGTAGGTTGAAAAGTTTTGAATCTTGGACACAAAAAACAATGATCTTATGTGTAACAAATGGATTTTCATAAGAAAATAAAGAAGAACTAATATTTGGTTTCACATAGAAATGAAAGAGTTTTCTTCAACCAACTTTCGAAACAAAACATTCTTAAATCCTTTTCATGAGACAATAACTTATTTAACTACTAATGATTAACTAGGATAACCATTCAACTGAAATAACAATTAACTAAAGTAACTGAATAATGATTAACTGAAGTACTAAAATAACAATTAACTGAAGTAACTGAAATAACGATTCACTAAAGTATTGAAATAAAGATTAACTAAAGTAATTGAAATAATGATTAACTGAAATAACGATTTCCTATTTTTCCTTCCATATAGTAAAGTAAATACATGATTAGTTACAAGAAGAATATAAATGCATAATAGGAGTGGAAAGAAGAAAACATACAGGAAGTAACTAGCATTTCTTTAACTCATTGTGAAAGCCTCAACTTTCGGTAAGAGGAGAAGCATTGACTTAAGCTTAACCTCCCAACCTCAGACCATCTCTATCCCCACCTAATATTTTGAAAAAATAGGCGCTCCCTGTAGACACCTAAATTTGATTACACCGCTTTGATAATCTTATTTAGCTATCTCTAAAGGCATCATTAATTAAATTCCTATTTAATTAATCCTTTGCCATTCCCTAGCTGATTAATTTAATTAATCATCTATAGTCCTAATTGATAAATCAAATAACCCATTATTTATCAATTAATCCTATTCTCCTATCTAATTCCAAATCCCAAATTTATTAAAATCACTTTAATAAATAAAGCCCTCAAATCTAATAGCCCCTAACCTATCCTTAATCCTCCATCTAGCCTAATCCACCCCATCCACCCATACTAACCAAGCTTAGCCACTAACTCACCCACCCTCATTAATACCATCCACTTCCCCATCTCTAACATCCCTAATCTAATCCTAACCCATCCCCTAATCATTTGCACAATCCTAAATGAGCTTAAGACTTTCCTAATCCAAACCAAAGTCTCCCCCCAAAATATCCCAACCACCAAGCCATGAATGCTCTTACAAAGCCATAAATGGCTCTTACATCCTCACTCACGACTCTTACATACCCAACCACCCTCATCAAGCCTTTGACCAACCCATATCCTATCCTCTCACACCCATCCTCCTTGTGACAAGTGTCCACTCCCTATTGGTGCTAAACAAGCACAATCCATGTGCTCCCCTTTAGGTGCATCCTAGCCCTCCCTCACCATCTTGCCATCCTTGCATCTTAGCCCTCCATCCCTCAAGCCCTTTGCCTATTTAAAGAATCCCTTCCCAAGCCATTTTAATCACGATCCTTAAGCTAAAGTTACCATGTCAGTTTGAGAAGCCAAGTTCATACCATTTTCACATATCCACACCAAAAATCCCAAATCCATCTCCATTGAAGCATTTTGAAGCTCGAGCATACATCCCAAATCCATATCAAAGGACACATCTACTAATCAAGTGATCATCCTCATTGAGAGAGCCTATCCATGGCTCATATTCTCATTTGAGGACCTCACTTTGTCTCATCTAAAGTTTATACTAGTTTTGTTAGTTAATGCTTTTGTTTTTAAATAGATTAGTGTTTCTTGCTAACATATTAGTGTACACACTCCCTACCCCGAGATCGGACTTGGGGTACTACTAGTCCTATCACCTGAGCATTTCCAGTGTTTAGAATGTTTGTGCAGTTATGGACGAACATGTCTGAATAACTAGCACTACCAACATCAAGTGATCTTATGAAGGCAAACATGCCCTTTAACGACCTTGGTCAAGGCTTTTTGGTTGGGTTCAATTACCTAATCACCACCGCTCGACTTGACAACAGGGAAACCATAAATAAAAACATACATGAGCTATTAAATGATTTTTTTTTTTTTTAAAATAATATATAATTGTTGTATCTGATTCTATTTCTATGTTATTGCAGATTTCTTCATCGCTTCTTCACCACTTCCTTAGACATCTAGTCAGGTGAGTCCCTATTTTTTATATCTTAGAGTAAACCAACTCATTATGTTGACACTCAGCTAGTGTATGGAAATTACATGTTCCAGTATATAATCATCTTTTATAACTTGAGGAAATAATCTTAAGACTTGCAACATTATAATTCAATTATGTCATACAACAATAAAAAAGATGTATAGACTTGTCATAAACAAATAATCTCAACTTAGCAAGGGAAAAACTAGCTTACTAAGAAACTATTCAGTGACGCCAAACAAGATGAAGTTAAATATTTCGTGGAAATATATAGATTGTTGTTAAAAGTATGAATCCAATAATAAATTGATAAGGAAAATATGTATACATGTCAATCGGTTATGGAAGGGCAACCACATAACTTGGTTGTTGAAAGAAGGAAGAACCTTGGTTGGGCGGTAACAATCTAGTTCTTCCACTGGAGAAATTGTGAATGCACAACTCTAAGTGACTAATAATTACAACTTTTAGCAGAAGTAGAAAGAGAAGGTAAGGACATGATAAATACTATAGAGATAAGCCAGAAATAGAATGGGGAGAAGAAATGAATTCATGTCCCCAGTTTCTCACAGCTCCCAAATATAAAGAGGCATTCGATATCTCTAGGCTTTCAAGAAGTCGTAACTCTTAAAGAATGTCTTGCCTTCTTTGACACTGATATAATATGCCAAGTGTGTAATTCAGTTTCTAGTAAATAATTGAATAAATAAGGAAAATAATTTGAAAGTTATAAATCAAGGATAATTTGTAATATATTTATCTACTTGCATGTAGATGTATTTATAAGATGGCATCATATTATATGTTTTATCCAAGGTCATATCTTGTGTATATATTAATACATGCTCTATTGGAAAATTATTTTATCTTATTGAACATGTATTTAAATGTACGTATTAGATAGAATCTTGCATAAAATGATATTATGGTGTCACCTTTATTTCTATATCTATGTGCATGTACATAAAATATGTGTTACAATGAAATGATGGAAATGTCAACCATAATCAGATAAAGGTATGTATTTAATTAAATTAAAATCATTAATATTCTTAATGTTTATCTAATAGCTCATGCATGTCCAAATGATTGTACCCTATTATACAAGTTGCTAGGTCCTTACCAAGATAGTTAAAGGTCATACCTATTGACCAAATAAGTAGACTAGGATAGTACACCATTCTGTTGATCTCATTTAGCAATGCTTCTCCCCTTCAATCTTCTCCTACAATCACCCGTGCAACATTTTCATGATAATAAAAAGTTCCATAATAATTTTTTAAGCAAGGAATTTAATCATTATCCATAATTTCGAAACCAAGCAACTGTTAGCTATTATTATCATATGACAAATAATGGATAACGACCATCATCATTAAGCAGTTAAACAATAATTAATACAATAGATATATTTAACTATCATGTTCACATGATTATGAAAGAAAATCCATTCAATTCAACAACTATAATAAATTGAAATTAGGTCAAAATTTGGGATGTAATATTATGTGTCAAATTATCATGATATAATTGAAAATGTTATTTTTGGAGTCAAAGGGAGTTAATAAATTATATAATTCAAATATATACCCAAGTATAAAAACAAAGGTCATTTGAGTGAAAAGAGTCTTCATAAAGATCATTATTGGAGTGATAAGGAATATTTATTCTATTATTATAAAAGCAATGACCTATTGCAAATGAAATGATTCTTGGATATCTTGTGTTTACATTTTGGGAAGAAGTTGGTCTCAAGGATTTTGAAGAAATTGCATGGTTGAATGCCAAATATTTGCTTGCATTGAGCCATACTTCATAATGGTGAATCATGTCATGAGTGTTGGGTGATTATTTGTAATTTGACAAGCTACTTGGACGTTATTTCTGCAAAGATTTGATACAAACAATTATTAAGCATTGGAAAATTTAGTGGCTACCATTGGAGACCTTTGTTTTGCTATCATAGGTGGTGTTTGGAGTTATTACTAGAAAATTAAAGAGGTTGTGATCATAGCTACAATAACAACGTTGGAAATTTTCCAAGTTGTGATCTATTCCTAGGAGCAGTGTTTCATAGTTATAAGTTGTGATTTGAACTGTAATGGCATTGTTTGAGCAGAGGGGGATTGCATTGTTGATCTCAAGCATCATCAAAGGTTCTACGTTGAAGAACTTCTCTTTCTGAGTTCTTAAATTTGATAAGTTTATGCATTTAGTTTGGCAATTGTAAATATTTCCAAAAGTTGAATCATAGCAATAGAGATGGTGTTGCTAGTGTAGAATTGTAATTATTTTGCTTATATTTCCAAGTATTGTATATAGATATATACATATTATGTATGTGTATGTATATGTGTGCACGCATGCGCACATACACACACACACACACACACACACATGTTTGTGTGTGTGTGTGTGTGTGTATCTACTGTTACAAAAACAAAAATTGCAAAAAACATAAACTTTCAAAATAGAAAAATAGAATTCTAAAGCATTGATTCCGAGTGAGCTAGTAGGGCTAATGGCAATAAGCTTTTTGAGGTTGGTCATATGTGAGATTGAGCTTATTCATAGTTTTTTTTTTCACGCCTAGCCATTACCCCAGTTCCTATTGTAGAACTTATCCATACCAAGAACCTTTATTTTCATGTTATTTGTGGGATACATATTGAAATAAATTTATCCATCCACTTGATATTTTGTTGCTTTCATGCTTTCTTCCTTTTATGCAAGAAATCATTAAAGACTACTCTAGGCCATCTATCATCTTCCATTAGTTCAAATTCCTTTTAGGAAACTTAAACGATGCAACATAGTCATTTCTATAATAGGACCAACTCTTGTTTCACTTAACATAATATCATATGGTATAGTGCACTTAATTTTTGACTTTCTTATGATCAAAAAATTTTGAATTTTCTCTATTTTGTAGTTGTCCCTAAAGCAGTTATCAACTCTTTTTTAAGGAAGACAAAATTAATCTCCAAAAAAACTTCACAATCTTTTAGGAAGAATATCAATCCTCGCTTTCCAACTATTTTAAAAATATTTTTTAATTATTTCCTACTTTTCTCATTTACATCAAAGATAATGTGAATTAGTCTTCAATTAGACAATCAGAAACTTTGTTTTAAATTGTCATTAATGTCAAGAAAGATCTTTTATTGATAGTTCATGTTTAGATTAATTTTTTCAATGTAATTATTTTTCTTTGTTCCACCTTAGTTTATGTTAGAGTAATTAGATATTTTCTAATTAACTCTAGTCTACTTAAGCTAAACTTTAGGCATCTAATAATTATTTTATTTTATTAATTATTATGATGCAACCTAGTTTAGACCTTATAAGGATGATCTCTTATTTTAAACATTAGTTGAGAATTGAGATTAATTCATTGATGATTATAGCAATCTACGTTTTTGCTCATCAAGAATGTTTCATTTATGGATCTAACAATTTTTGCCTCTATAGTGTTTTGCTTCTCTCTTTTGTAATGGGTGTTTGCATGCAGGTGATTCTTGGGAGCTATGGGGTTGATCTTTCATCAACTTTAATAGTTTACATAACCTTTTGAAATTTCTCCACCATGTTAGTTTTCATCTCTTTATTATTTTTAGGACACATGTTCAAGTAAATGTGACTACTTGCTCATCCTTTTATAGTTTGGTTTCAATTATGTCTTCTTTCACCAAGATACATTTAAACGCAATAAGGGTCACTGAGTTATTTTTATCTTTCCAACTTTTTTTAGATATCTCAAAAGGTGAACCCTAGTGATGGCCTCAAAAGAAGTTGCACATTTTTAACCAAAAGAATCTCAAAGGAAATGAACACATTTAGTTTGAATATGCTTGCAACTAAGTCCCCAAATTTTGCACCCATCAAGCACCATCAAAATTTCTATAAGTCTAGAAATAATATGACTTTTTTCTTCATCACATAGCTCTACTTCTCTTTATCTATTTTTCAAAGCAAAGAGTGATCTCGAACCTCTCAAATTTATTTAATTTTTATTGTAGAAGTCATACTTTGGTCTTCCTAATACTATTTTACATCCCTATAACTTTGCAAAACTTACATATTTATCCAAATACACTTGAAGCCCTTGAGTTGATCTAGAAATCAACAAAAAAAAAATGTTCAACAAAATGTTCCCCTAAGGGATCCCCTTCCCCACTCTTTAATTTCAACTAGTACTTAAGATTGTCAAATATTAAGTCCAAAGGAAGCTATAGATAAAGAGAAGTCTTGTTTAGCCCCAATTTCACTCCAAAAGTTTTTCTAAAGTACTTGCATGTGTTATAACTTTTACATAAGCCTCTTCATCAATCCTATGGACAATTTCTCTAATAGGTATTGTGATACCAAGATCTTTCATTCTACTAAATTGTGTATAGGAACCATTTGAAAATTTTCCTCAAATTAACAAAGTGACAAAACAAGTAGAAAAGAGAGATTTTTTTATTTTAATAGTTTTTTAATAAATAATTTATAGGCTTTTTGGAAATATTTTTTATGACTATGGTTGACTAAAAGTTTAAGTGTCAAGGCAAGCTTTTTTTGACTTCTAAATATACTAGTTATTTTCTTTAGAGTGATGTTATCCATGTCTTGGTATATGTATGAGGGTATATTTTGGAAACTACAATTGGAAAAATTGTTATATTGTCATTTATGTCAAACCTTATTGGTGAGATTGTTTTCTATCTAATCTAAGTGTCATATCTATTTGATTGATAAAGAGGATTTGAGAAGTCGGTCATAACAAAAGTATCTAGAGGAAAGATTAAGTTATGAAGAGGAAACTATAAATGGACACTAGATTAGTTCAACTTTGACAAGATAAAGTGATTGTTTAAATCATACTAGAAGAGAGGAAGACAATTGCACTGAAGCCTTGAAGAAGAGATCAAAGATAGATCAAATGCATAGGCTTGACTGAGCAACAGAGTAGAAGATTTAGGAACTTGAAGTATATGTCGAGTGACGCTAATGTCAACCAAGCCACAGGAAGTGCCGAGAAAAAATAGTGCTCACCAAGCATCAATATTGACCAAGTGACAATATATGTGTCGAGCAAGAAATTTAGTAGCAACCGAATAACCTGGTGATGATCGAGTATTAATAACAGTTTAACAATTTATGAGAAATAGTAATTTCCAGCCAAATAAGTTGATTTCTTGGAATATGGAAAGTGTGTTGAAGATAAGGATGTGTGACCTAGAATATTTAAATCAAGAGAAACATGTTTGCACATTTCTATGCAAGGATTTAAGGAGAAGTTTCTAGAATAGAAAGAAGAAATGAAATGATGGAAGGATTCAATGAATCTAACCTAATCCTAAGATCTATGGTGGTGTTTAAGTGGCAAAATATCATAACTACCTATTTAAGGAGGTACAAGGGCTAACTTTTAGCAAGGTTAAAGGTTGGAGTAGTTTTTGATACTATAGACTGGAAAATTTAAGCAGAAGGCTAAGAAGAGTTGATAAGAGAAGTGTGATTTCTTGAAGGGTTACTAAGAGAATCAGAGACTAAGATGACAGTGAAGGGCAGACAGTGAATCAACTTGTGAGCTGAACTGAGATCTATATTTGCAAAGTGAGTTGTACTTGATAGATCAAAACCCGTTGTTACTTTCTAACCATTGTATTAGTATTTCAAATCCTTTAATTAATGTTGACCTAATAGTTATAAGTAAATCCTTTAATCAAGGTGGCATTCTAATGTAATGTTCTAAAGTACTCTAACAAGACCAATTTTACTAGGGCGATTAAATCCTTTAATAAGGTCACATTTAATAGTGTATTTTGTAACCTTCAACGGTGTTGGCTCCTAAAATAGCTCACTTTAGGAGAGTGAAAAAATGGTGACATGTTAATGGTGTTTTTTCTCAAATTGGGTTTCCACATTAAATCCTAGTGTCAAATTTGTGTGGATGTTATATGTGATGATTTACTCTTAATATTTATATTCTACAACTCTGTTATATTTAGGATAGTGGATTGCTAGTTGATGTTACTGAAAGTTGACTATAGAAACCGAGCTATTGAATGTTAAGATTTGAAGTACTTTAAGTGTTTGTTTGTTCAATTGGTACATCTAGACCTTGGATAACTAAGTCACCCCACTCTCAGTTATTCTAAACATTCTAACAGGTATATTGTAATAAAATTTACTAAAAATAATATCCATGTAGACATGTATACATAACTAGAGACAATGATATGCAACATTAGTGGGCATTAGAGAAAATAATAAAGGGAAGAGCAAAGGGTGATGTAAAAAATGGGGATTTTATGTGGAAGTTTGGCCTTTATCCTCTATAGCACTCTAAAGTCTAAAAAAGGGGTTAATTGAACAAGAAAGGGTTTACAAGCTCTAGGGGAATGTTTTGATGGTACCCACTAGTGAGAACTCATAAACCTTTTCCAAATAACAAACATGTAATGGAGAGAAAACACCATTCTCTAAGTCAAAGGGTTTTTTAGATTTTATATTCATGGTGATCGGTGGAAGAAGTTACAGAATAAAAATATGGAAACTAGTTGACCATATGAAAGGGACAACTCTTCATAGGTTCATTTCTAAACTAATGAAAAATGTATAGTTCTAGTTTATCTTGAATATTATATGCTGGATCTATCGGTCAAATAGTTGTAAGAGAAATATTTATTCATGAAATGGTCTAGAATGTGGTTGGCCCTCTCTAGGGTAAAGAAGAGGTATGAAGAAAACTAGGCATACAAAGTTGATCTAAATACTTTATGAAATTATTATTTTCTTAGTGGTTTATGACTTGGTAGTGAGTAAGAAGCGGATTTTCAATCATGACCCTTATTTGATGGGGAGTTTAGGGTTTTATAAAAGACCAGATACTCTAATTCAACCCCCTTAAGGGGATATTTAGGAAGTGTTGGTGTATATTCAACTATAAAACTTTCCCTTAGAGTATTGGGAGCTAGAGAGTTTGGAAATCTTAGGAAATCAATTAGGGTGCTTTATCAAACTAGATGGAGGTATTGAAAGGAAAGGCTATAATATGTATGCCAAAAAAATATATTTTGGAAACCTAACCTACCTCTTCCTAGTGAGGTACAAATTTGTACTAATGCACACATCAAGAGGCAATATGTGGAGGTAGAGTAGCAATTGTCATAATGTTTAACTTTCTCAATGTACAAACATGAAGAGACATAATGAATCAGGAATAAGAAAGGTAAAAGTGTGGAGGGAAATATTTTGGTTTTAAAATTCAATGCACAACTAAAGAAAATTATGATCATATCTATTAGAACATGCCAAAGAGCCCTGATGATCTAGTTGATGATGACAATAATGTTCAAACTATATCTAGCATTGTAGACAATATTAATGTACTCAACTCTAGTAAGCATAATGATGAATAAACATTCAGTGCAGTGAGGGGTGGGTGCAAACAATGGAAGAAATTTCTGACAAAGTCTATGTGTTAAAAGGAATTTTGAGTGAGTATACCTTTGTTATGGATGTACTTATAAGTGATGGTCATGTAGGAGAGGTGATTTCATATGTGAATACTAAGCTAATTGGACCCAATTAATATACAATGACACTCACTATGGAGTTTAGGATTGTTCATCCTAGTCGTTTATTTTCTTTAAAAGAAGCTAAATCTATAGAGGAATTTTTTAATGCTTTATCTATGAAGGAATGGTCATATCCTGATGGGTGGGGAAATACCATCTTCTAGGGGTGGACTTAGGTGAGCTCTCACTAAAATCTACACTAATGGATAAGTATATTTTAAGGAAAGGAAATGAAAAGCTAGCTTCCACTACTCTTGTGGGAGATGAAAATGGGGTTGTTGACAAGTCATTCTATAATGAAGACTTTAACAATGAGGTGGATAAGAAGGAGGACATTGGATAATCAAACTTTATTTCAGATTCTTTCCAAAATCAAGAAGCTCAAGGTTGGAGAATAGAAGAAAAGGGAACGAGGTCAAACAAAGATAGGCTGATGATGGCTAGTAGCACCTGACATAGTAAGATACATTTTGGGAAGGAGTTTTCCCTTTTTGAGGGTCCATGAAGGCCATTTCATGGAATGTTAGAGATTGTAATGCCTCTAACAAGTGACACTTGATCAAGTGATGTCATAATCATGAGCATCTTGGTTCTATGTTGTTGTAGAAAAAATAGATAAGGAGGAATTTATTGTTTTTATTTGTAAATGGTGGAAATGGGATGTTTTGTATGTTAAATCTTTGAGGAAATATCATGGTTTGGCCTTTCTTTGCCATATAGGGGTTTGCAAAGTCTCTAAAATAAATAAAAAGGGTGTCAGTATGAAACTCATCAAGGTGATGCTTGGCACCAAGGGTCCCAAAAAATTCCTTTTCAATGTTTATGGACCAATAGACATGGCTTAGAAAAATCTTCTTCAGGGTCACATAGTTGGGTTGTCAGTAGACATCCATGAGTTTATTATCATTCTTGTTACCAAGATCTCAATAGATAAATGTAGAGGTAAGGGTACCCTAGGCCATGTTTAGAATGATTCCAATCCTTCATTTTAATTAGTCATTTGGAAGAAATCAGTCCAAGGTCTAATAATTTAACTTGGACTAATCATAAAAAATGTTCTTCTAATATTGTACAGAAATTAGAGTGGTTTTTTTTGTTGGTAATTGGAAACTTCACCCATTTATCTTTGAAACCCACATTTTATCATATTCCTGCTCAGACCATTTTCTTACCTCTACATATCCAATATTATCTAGCCCTAATTGCATGCCCCTTAAAATTTGGATTCACGTGGTTTAGAGAGTTCATGCTTGTTTATTTAATCAAGTAGTGGTGGAAAAGTGCACATATGGTCCAGGGGACTAAAGATTTTTTTACTTTCAAACAAATTTAATATATTAAGGAGAGGCTCAAAGAGTAGAAAAGGATGTGCCTTCCAATAAAGTTTCAGTGCAAGATCAAGTATTTTTGTAGATATTGATATTTTTGGGTATTGATAGCAGGGTACTAAAACTTTGAGCTCTATTTTGAAGGCTTTAGAGGCTCTAAAAAGTGGGTCAAACCTCATCTAATTGGAGTTCATACAAATTAGATATTGTAGAGAAATTCATGCCATTTTTGAAATGGGGTCATAATAGTCAATCATAGAAAGTTGTGATGAGTTATCGTTTGTAGAAGTAGCGCTACCTGAAATTGATGAAAATGAAATTCCTTCAAAAAAATTGATCTATTATGAAATTTTTTGGGCCCTCCTCTAATGTAATAAAATATGAATGATAAAAAAATTAGTTTAGTCAGCCTCAAATTTTAGGATTAAATTTTCTAGAACCTTACTGGGCGATTAATTATTGCCTATATAAAGAAGGCTCGTAGAGTTGTCTAGGATAGTTCAAGAGATGTATGTATCGATCTAGATTATGGAATATTGTTAGAAAATCACCCATGCAGCTTTGAATGTCATTTTTCTAAATATTGTAATTCTATATTATTGGAGATAATAAGAATCTGATTTCTTACTCTTGCGATTTGTTATTATTTCTCTATTTTATTATGTGTATTTGTATTAGTAAGGGGAGTGCCCGTCATAAAAATAGAAGGACATACCATTGAAGATTCTTTGTGGATTTCTCAAGTTGATTTTTACCATTTGTATCTTCTTAAGAATCAAAGTGAGAGAGAATCACTTTGCAGCATCTCAAGTGTTGAATGTAGGAGCATCTTGGGTTCTTAGCAATCTTGCATCAACCAAAAATATTTTTGTTTCTATTTGTTATTAGTTTCCCATTTTGTATTATTAGAGTGATCAATTAGATTACCCATCAAATATATGAGTGACATCTCATATAGTTGAGTACTTATTTAGGACCTAGTTGTGGATCATTTCTCAAGATTGTGGCTCTTTTGGTCAACTATTTATGGAGTTATGTTGGATTCTCATTTGGTTATTATGTTCTTTCTAGATATTTGACCTTTTCATAATTTCCAATCTTGTGATGAGAAAGCTTGGTATGTGATGGCCAACGGTACATATTTGTTTGTCTGTGGCTTGTGTAAGGACCTAAATGCCAACTTACTAGCTCTTACATATTTCTTTTGCAATAATCTATAATATTTTAAGGATATGTCTTATAAATGTAATAGTATATTTCTTATTCTTGGAGAATGTAATTCATTTCCTAGTCAACGTGCATGTCATATGACTTATATATTACAATACAATAGATATATTAAGGCATTATTATGGTTATGATTATGATGAACTAGATGATTTGAGGCCTTTGGCTAAAGATTCCATGAGTAAGTAGGCATGTTTTTCCTGTAATGTATGAAGGCATGTTTCCAACTCAATGTACTTGAAATTCCAATTGAATAAAGAGCGATCTATTTATTTTCTCTCATCTTCCTTTGTGTTTCTTTTATGTTTACACTTATTGCATGCTTGAACAAATCTATTTAATGTACCTCAATTTGTGACTACACTAAGATGGTATTGAAGAAGAAACATAACCATTTGTCGATGCATTTAGAAGGATATCTCTATCCATAAAAAAACTATCTCATTGATTGATGCATCTAAATCATGGATATATAACAAAAGTCAAAACAATATAACAAATGGAAATGTAGGTGAAAGGATTTGATTGTTAGTGTTCATCCAAGGTATATATCTATTTTATTGTGTGATTTACAATATTTTATTGAATTGTTCTTATCAAAATTGCTACTCTACAAACCCTTTCATGAAATTGTATTAGATATTGGTGATGATAGTGACATGATAATTTTAAATTAGGATTCACTAAATATTGATCCATGACATGTCAAATTGAATATGGATGTAGAAGATAGTGACAAGAATATTCAAAAATGAAAATAATAAAATTGGCCAAGGAAAAATTTATTGAGCATGAATGAGAAACCGTTTCATGGTTTCATAATTTATAGAAAATGGAAGTTTCTAAATTTGATGTGGTAGAAAGAACAGTTATGGATATATAATTAAATTGGTCAAATAAACATAGGTTCAATTAATACACTATAGAGGAGATGAATTATATCAATAGATTGAGAAAAATGTAAGCCTTATAAATATTCACACACAACAATATATCAAATATGAGAGTATGTGGTGTCCTTGTATATGATAATTCAAGGAACAATAGGTATCATAAATTCATATTTGATTGGTGTTTTTGACCTTATGGTCAAAACATTTTTCAATTAGTGCCAAAACACTTAGTCATTTGGTTGGTTACATTGTTATCGAGCTTTATGGTGTAAATTGAGTTGTTGCAGTATCAATCAAGCTTCACAATGTAAACCAAGCTATTGCAGTGGCAACCAAGCTTCATACTAGTGTAAATTTGAGTTCTTGCAGTGTCAACCAAGCAAAAAGTAAGTGTTAACCAAGCAGAGCTAAAGTAGTGTTGACTAAACTACAATGTCAACCGAGCTCTGCAGTGTCAAGCAAGTACTAGAGTGTTTGTCGAGTCATCAGTGTTAACCAAGTTCGTGCCTACTCCCAAGTGATCAATGTGGATCAAGCACCAGTGTCAACTAAGTGCCAGAGTTTTTCGAGTTCACTATGTTTTCGAGTGTTAGTATATCACACGAGTGGTCTTTAGAACTTGAGTATCAACATTGAGCCAAGTTGGTGAAGATTGTTGAATATGGTATTATAGCCAACCCTAGAAGGTAATTATTTGGATTGATATAAATGTAAGATATCCTTCCATATCCAAATGAGTGAGTAAGAGTATATAACAAGAAAATAAGAATCAAAAGTCTACAAGAAGTATAAGAAAATGAAAAATCTCATCCATCACATTAAGGTGATCATTCTACATCAAAAGAATCTCATTCAGCAAACCTAGTTGTAGAGCAGAGATCAACTACTGGTTCATCCGAAGAGGTGCATTAGTTAAATCCTCTAACAAGGTGGACTTAAAAATCTTATGAAAAATCTCCTAATCGAGTACATACTTCATTGTATTGTATAAATCCTTTTACAAGGTGGACCTAATAGTCTGTATTACTCCTAACAAGGAAGATCACCAGAAGTGATCAATTGTAAGCCTTAATAAGCCAATTTTATACTGCAATACTAAAGCTTGTGGGTATCATCCCCACCCTAGTTTTACTTTCTATTTGGAAGGTTTATGGGTTACCAATTATTGTGTCAAGTGTTATTAATGTTTTATTGCTTTCAGTATTCCATGCATGCAATTAGATCATATTAGTTTGTGAAGGATTAATTGGTAAATTGAAGTAAAAGTTTTATTGGTTCCTGATTCATCCATCCCCTCTCAATCACCTAGCTTATTCTACATTTCCAAAAATTGGTATCAGAGCATTGGTTCTCACATCAAAAGTTTAGTAGCTTGAGAAAAGATTAGAGGCAATGGAAGTGTACAGACTAGAGAAAGCTATTGAAAATAAAAATTTGGATCTACAAAATGCAATGGAACAATTCAAGAAAATGAAGGAGCAACTCTCTCAATCCTTGCAAAGAAGAAAAGAACTAGCAACACAAATGAATGAAAATCTCTACATAGAAGAAATAATTTAGACATTTTCCAAGATAGAAGTTCACATGAAGCTGATGCATCAATCAAAGATCTACCTGAAAAGAATCTCACTCTACATGAAGAAGTTAGAAAATTGAAAATAGATTGAGAAATTTAGTTAGTCAAAATGTGTGAGAACATAGAACAAAAGGACATGGAAAAAGAGGAGAAAATATTGCTAACTAAAAAGATAATGAAATTCATCACCTAATCTAGTTAGTTAGAATGTGTGAGAACATAGAACAAAAGGACATGGAAAAAGAGGAGAAAAGATTGCTAATTGAAAAGATAGAAGAAAAAGATAATGAAATTCATCACCTATCTCTTCAACAAGTAGATTTGATAAATCAACTCAATTGTACAATCAATAACTTATCAACTTGAGGAAAGATAATGAAAGATTGCAAAATGATCTCAACACAAAAAGAAAAACCAATAAAAGGATGATAAAATCTCAAGAAAGCATGAATCAATTGAATGAGCAATCTTAATTCGAATAGAAAGGCAAAGTTGGATTAGGTTATACAGATGAAGGTGAATCATCGCAAAAGGAGCTCAAAAGAACAAAAGGCATACATGTAATCATTGTGGAAAGATAGGGCATACATCAAACAAGTGTTGGATCAATGGTAAATCAAAATTTAGTGGAAAATGTTACAATTATAACAAATAAGGGCATAAAGCAAGTGAATGCACAGAGAAAACCAAGTTTGAAGGAAAATGTTTCAATGTAACAAACAAGGGCACAAATCTTCATAATGCAAAACCAAGAGATGGAATCCAACAGAACAAATTGTGAAAGATATCTTTGGTTGGGATTATAAAACATGGTACAGATGTCACTTGTGTGGTAAGTATGGACACATTGGAGCAAATTACATGAGAACTCACACGAGGAAGAGAGGCCTTACAAGGAGATGTTTTCTATGCAAAGAACTTGGACATCTAGCTAGAAATTGTATGAACTAAGCCATAGTTGAAGATAAAAAGAAAGCAAAGGCTAAAAATATTAGAAGTTAGATGAGGTAGCAATGGATAAAGAAATCTCCAGAGAATACAAGTCAAATTCTAGAAAATGTTGACACCCAAGTCAATGAGTTGGGTGATTCAACCATTTCAAACTGATTATCCATGGAGATCACTAGAACTATGGTTCAAAGGAAACATCCTCTATCAGTTCCAATCAAGCGAGCAAGAAGATCTAAATAAAAATTTCAAATGCATTGGCATCATTGAATTGAATGATAGTTTGAATTAGTATCTTAGACCTTACTGAGAAAAAGTCAGGTTGTATGACCTAACTGAGCAAGGTCGGGTTGCATGAGCTTATCAAGAAAGGTCATGTTGCATAACCTTCTTGAGAAAAGTTAGGTTGCATGAACTAACTGAGTTTAGAGTTCTCATTGAGTTTAGAAGGCATTCAGAGACCTAACCGAGCACGTGCTTACTAAGTTGAAGATCAAAGATATTTGTTGAGTTGAAGACTTAGTCGAGCATTTCATGCTTGTTGAGATCAACAAGTTGTTACTGAGATGTCCATCATATGATGCATTTATGGTGACTTAAAGACAAGATTTTGATTAAAAGGAAGAATCAAAAGATTTTATTATTCATTATGAATTTTGGAGCGAATAGAGAAGAGCATTCTGAGCCCCTAAGAAATTTAGAGTGAATTTGTCAAAGTTTATTCCTCCATCACTGATCACTATGGCATCCTCATCAAGTACCAAGGTCAAGAAGAGTTCTGAGATGTTGATAAGGAACATTGTGTGTGAAGCCCAAACATTCAAACTTTATCCGGTGATTGCAGAGGAATTGGACCCAATTGGTGTGTATTCCCAAATTCCTCCAAAGGTACTATTAATACATGATATTAAATCCTTTTATCACAGTTTCATTCAAGAATTGGGAACTATAGAATTGAATCAAGCATATGAAGTATTATGTGTGAACAAAAACCTAAAACCTAAGCATAAACACCTAGAAGTGAAGGGTTTAACCCACATTCTACAAATGTTGAGGGATTTCCAAATAAAATGAATAATGTTTATCCTAAGTCATGTTCATGACATGCAATTTTGTCTTGACCAACCCATCCAAATTACAAAGAAAATGATTCAAAAGCTTATTGGGTTTCCCATGCTTGATAGACCTAAAATGACCAAAATCCTAGGTCGGGTTAAACTGTAGAAGAAAACTCTTGCCGAATGGGATGGCAAAGGAATGAAGCTAAATTGTGTCACAGACATGGAGATTAAGTTTGGAATTCATGTAATTGCACACAAGATATATAGTTCCAAGATACTAAACAATGTCCCATGCGAAGTTGTAGACTTGGCTTTCAAGGTAGTCAAGAATAATCTATCTTTTGACCTCACCGAGTTGCAGTTGAACCAATTGAGCAAGAACATGGAGAGCGTCTGAGCATCGATGAAAAATCTATGTAAGTTTGGTTCACTTTTGGCATGTTTATTCTTTTATGTTTAGAAAATTTTTCCTTCCAAGGGTAATGTAGTATGGAAGAAGAACATACCCATTGTATATCAAATCAATGAATTCATAGTTGAAATGGGAGACAATTTGAGGACATCATGGATGCATATTTTGAAACCTTAAAGGAAAAGGATGCAGAGCAGGTTTACAATACCTAAGCAACCAGTGATGATTATTAACAAGACATATGTATCCTTGTAGACTGTGACAAGGTACATATTCAGGCAGTTAGACCTAGAGTTGCATGGATGAAACCTCTTGGTTATGAGGTAAATATTGATGATGCTAAGGACATCATTGAGGCTCTTTTCAATGAACCTCTAGACCCTAAAGCACCTTATTATGGAACATATGAAGAGGTAAAAACTAGGATTTCTCTTGAAATCAAGATTCCTCATATTCTAAAGAGAGGAAGGAAGAAGGTAGAAAAGATTTAGAAGGAGAATGTGAATCTGGTTCCCCTCTTTTGCTCACAAAAGGTAAGGGTGATGACATTGAAGAGGAAGAAGAAGAACTAGAGGAACATGAAGAAGAAGAAGAAGAAGAAGAAACAAAAGAAGAACCTCCAAAGAAAAAGGGGAAAAGAATAACAAAAAGAGATACAAGGTTATCACCTACCTTTTTCACTAGAAGACCTACCAAGTCAAGGAAGAAGCTTAGACTCCAAGACGAAGAAGATGAAGAAGAAGAGCAACAGGTATCTTTCAAAAAGTTTGCTCCTACCTTTGAAGAAAGATTGAGGAGACTCACATAAGGTGGAGGTATTGCATATTTCAAATCTCTTAAGTATGAAACAAGAAGTAAAGAAGAGTAGATGCAAATAGAAGAAGCCTTAGTGGCAAAGATGGCTAAACGGAAATACTCTTTGAGTGAATTAACTGGTCAAGTTCTAGATATTATACTTAAGACAATGACACAATTGTTGGGATGATGTTGTAATGGTTGCCAAGGATATCTAGGAATAAACCTTGAGGAAGGTTATGCCAAATCTTTTAGACAGGAAGTGAAGGAAGCATTCACAAAGCATGGAAAAAAATTAACTCCTACGTTCAATGCATTCTTGGTTTTGTCAAATGATATTGAATATGTTGTACAATCCAATACAAAGAAATGGAAGAAATTTTATGGATTACATGATATAAAGCCCACTAAGGAAGTTGTGCAAGTAGATGATGTGGATGATGATGAAGAGGAATAGGATGATCATATAGTTAACGAAGATCTACCTGAGATTCAGAATATTTAAGATTTAGATCTTGAAAAGATTGCAGTAGAGATAATGGCCTCCCCCCCTAATTCTCTGAGCAAAGCAATAGTTACATCAAGTTTAGTGGAGATTGCAACCGAGTCACAAATAATTGGGTTAAACATTGTTCAACCTAGCACTCAATCGACTATTGGAGTTCTCATATCAAGTATAGTGATGGGTATTGTTACCACTACTCCATCTACTGAGCATCAAGCTCCACTCATCATAGCACCAAACTAGACCAAGTCATAGCAAGGCATTGTAAGTACTCCTGCTATTATTTTTGTTTCTCAAATCAATAATATTATTTTTGTTGCAAGTAATTCCACAATAAGTGCAACGACAGTTGAAGTCAAGCCTCAATTGAGCACTAAGGATTTGAGTAAAGGTAAGGAAGTCATTCCTTCACCTGTTCCAAAGGAAAAAGGAAAAGAGATAGAAGTTTCCATTGATGAAATTGATCTAGAAGAAGATATAGTAATTCCAAATTGGGATCTCTCCAATCTCACTCCTGATCAGATGGACACTCTTGGAGAACTTTGGAAGAAAAGGGCCAACTAATAGAAGATGAGAGCATAGAAGAAGAAAATAAATCAAGTTCTAGAAGATATAAAAGGTATATTTATTGATACACTTGGTATTGAAATTGATGATAATAAATCTATTTTGGACCAACTTCTTGACATAGTTCACAAGTTCAATGAAGATTTGAATGGTTAAGAAAAACTACTGCAGAGGGCAAAGAGAAAATTTAATAACAAATTTTTGGAAAAGGTGGCACAAAAGATTGCCATAGATCAAGTGGAACTGTCCACTATTCTAATTTATTTTGAGAGTACTATAAATAATGGGGTTTCCTTGTTTGTAAAACTAAGTGGTTCTACAAACTTTACCAAGGAAATCAAGGACAAGTTGTCAAAGATTGATATTGATATGAAGGCAAGTGCAAACTAGTTGTCACTTGATCCTAGTACCAACTCAACATATTTCATCAAGATTAGGTATTTGACAGACTTGCAAGCAAAGTTACTAAGAGAAGAAGCAAGAATCAGGGCTACACTAGCAAAAATTTAGAGTATGATAATTCCTAACATGGATATAATGTAGAAACACATTGTTCATGTAAAAACATTAATCTATGACAACAACTTTTCTATTGTTGATCGTATGATGGAGTTATCAGCTGAAGTACAAATAGCTTTGCATACTTCTAAAGTCTTGCAAAAAAATTGGGACAAAACCATGTCTCTAGTTTTGAAGGTACATAGTGATTTCCTCTCACATTTTGGTACTACCTTGTAAATATGTATTTTTTGGGCATTTGTGTAAAAAACGGGGGAATATAGTCATATCAGACAAAAAGGGAGAAATATATCTATAAGAGGGAAATATAGTTGTACAATAGGAATCTATGTATATAGCAAAGCACACAGCTACAAAAATAATTTAAAAAAATAAAAAGAGTCAATGTCAACTAAGTATTAGCACAATAGTCAAAATTGAGTTAGAGACCCTAGTAAACTAATAGGGGGAATTTTGAGTTATCATTTTTGAGCATTCAAATCTTTTGGTATGATAAGTGGTTTTGTCACTAATGCCAAAGGGGAAGATTGTTGACCTTATGGTCAAACCATTTGTCAATTAGTGCCAGAACACTTAGTCATTTGGTTGGTTACATTGTGACCAAGCTTCATAGTATAAACTAAGTTGTCATAGTGTCAACGAAGCTTCATAGTGTAAACTGAGTTGTTGCAGTGTCAACCAAGCAGGAAGTAAGTGTTAACCAAGCAAAGCAGAAAGATAGTGTTAACCAATCTAGCTATTTTAATCGATCAAAGCTAAAGTAGTGTTGATTGAATTGTAGTGTCAATTGATCTCTGCATTGCCTATCATGTTCTATAGTGTTTTTTGAGTCATCAATATTAATCAAGTTCATGCCTACTCCTAAGTGATCAATGTGGACCGAGCACTAGTGTCAACTGAGTGTTAGAGTTTGTTGAGTTCACTATGTTGTCGGGTGTTAGTATATCACTCAAGTGGTCTTTAGAACTTGAGTATCAACATTGAGCCAACATGGTGAAGATTGTTGAATATCCTAACTCCACAAGGTAATTATTTGGATTGATATAAATGTAATATATCTTGTCATATCCAAATAAGTGAGTAAGAGTGTGTAACAAGCAAATATGAATTAAAAAGCTACAAGTAGTATAAGGAAAAGTAGAATCTCATCCATCACATTAAGGTGATCATTCTACATCAAAGGAATCTCATCTAGCAAACTAAATTGTAGAGCAGAGATCAGCTACTGGTTCATCCTAACAGGTGCATTAGTCAAATCCTCTAACAAGGTAGACTTAACAATCTACATAATCTCCTAACTGAGTATATACTTCATTATATTATATATATCCTTTTACAAGGTGGACCTAACAATCCTTATTACTCCTAATAGGGTAGATCAACATAAGTGAACAATTGTAAGTCTTAACACGCCAAATTTATACTACAGTACTAAAGCTTGTGGGTATCATCCCTACCTTAGTTTTACTTTCTATTTGGGAGGTTTTTGGGTTACTAATTATTATGGCAAGTGTTATGAATTTTTTATTGCTTTCAATATTTCATGCATGAAATTAGATCAAATTGGTTTGTGAAGGATTAATTGGTGAATTGAAGTAAAAGTTGTATTGGTTCTTGATTCATCCCTCCCCTCTTAGTCACCTAACTTATTCTACATTTCCAACAAGTGAAATATGTGAAAATATCAAACAAGAAACAACATCTAATCAATCTCTACTTCTACTTCTCACACCAATAATAGTAATTAAATTCAACATAGGTGGATCAAAAATACATTTCAAGTTGAAAATTCTAGTTAAATATTTTTCTCAATTGGAGGGAACATGAAAAACAAGCTTTTGAGAAGAAATGAGTCATGTTAGATATAATGAAATGATCTTAAGTAGGAAGAAATTTTTAGAGAACATGGATTCTAAACTTCGTCAAATATTTCCTCAAAATTATAACCTCAACTTTGCATGTGTATATTCATTTCAGAGTTAATATGGTAAACATGTCAGAATTTGTTGTATATGGTTTAGGTTTATTAAAAAAAATTATTCACATTATAAAACATTGCTAATTTTGTATTTACATTTTTAAAGGAATTTTTATGATTTTCATTGGCGATATTGGACAACTCCCTTTGATGAAAGATAAGGCAACACATGACATCAAGAGACCATAAAAGCTACTATGAGAAGACTTTTAAAAATTTGTCATTGAAAAAGGTTTTTGGACAAGATGGTGAATATTTTGAATATAAACAATTATATTGGTTAATGAAAAATCTTAGATATGCACAACCAATAATTGATAACTACAAGTTGTTGGTGTCACTTAAACAAGGAGTAACATTTGTGCAATGATAAATGATGTTTTTTACAATAATATTCATTTGTTTTCTAGTGATAATAATGTTTGAAATCACAACATAAATAAATTACGTTCTCTGATACAACTTGTTGCATGTATTATTGCAAAAAAAAAGTTGAAAATGTTAGTGGAGTGGAAGTAAGTTCTCCTATTGAGCTTGATATTGAATTGTCTATCTCCAAACATGCAAGAGAAATGTTAACTTCTAATCTTTGAATAAAGGTAGTCCTTGAAAATACTACTTTAAGTTATGTTTGAGAAATCATACATACAAACTTGGAAGAATACCACTAGAACATGTGTATGTCATGGTAGAATTTGACACCTTTATGTGTATCACCTAATCTAGTAGTGTAATAAAGGAATACTAACTAATAACGAAAGCATTAACACAACTAAATAGTTAAAACTTAAGATACGACCAAGGTTATCACCAAGAAAGAGAGCAAACCAAGAATGGTAGGCTCCTTATGGTATAACCCGTAATGAAGTGGATATGTCCCTGATGGATGGAGATGTGTGCTCAAGCTTCAAGTGGATGAGTGATTATCAAGTGTGAGGGTTTCAACAATAGAGGTATGGAGGGATTTCAACATTATGATTATATTTTGGTAGTTTTTAGGCTTTCAAAATAGCATTATAACTTGCATGAAAAGTGGATGATCTTTGTGAAGGGAGAGGGTTTCATTTATAGGCCAAGGGGTAGAGAGATGGATGGTCCGGATGCAAGGATGACAAAATGGTGAGGGAGGGTCAAGATGCACTCAAAGGGGAGCACATGGATTGTGCTTGTTTGGAGCCAATTAGGAGGTGACACATGTCACAAGGTGATTGGATGGAGGGAAGGGCAAGATGAATAGTCAATAAAGGAGGCTCAGGAGATAAGGGCTTCATAAATGTTCATAAATGCTTTGTAAGAGCTTTTAATGCATGTGTAAGAGCCATAAATGCTTGAGGATGAGGGTGAGGATGAGATTGTTGACTTTGGCTTTGGGTTAGCAAGTCTTAACCCTTGCTTAAAGTTGTGCACATGTTTAGGAGGGAGATTAGGCTTAGCTTAGGAAGGGCGTTAAGAGGCAAGTGGATTAGCTTTGATGGGATGGGTTAGTTAGGTGGCTAAGTGAGGTTTGTATTGGTGAATGAGTTAGATTAGGGGTACAGGTTGGGTTTAGGGACGTTTTAGGGGTTTGGGGTAATTTATTAAATGTTTTTATTAATAAATGGGGGATGTGAGATTAAATTAAATAGATTTGAGGATTTATTTAATTTAATAGACGAATAGGAATTTTTTTGATAAGTTAATTTTGGGTTATCATTTGATTTTATCAATTGGATTATAGTTAATTAAATAAATAAATTAACTAGGGGATGGCAATTAATTAATTAAATAATAAATATTTAATCTATAATGTCCTAGGAGATGACTAAATAAGATTACCTAGTGATGTAATTAGATTTAGGTGTTTACATTATGCATTCCCATTTGATGAAGAAAATCCAAAACAAACCTATTAGTGCAATACAAAGAGGTTTTTATAACCCAATTGCTAATGAGATTGGATCAGGAATTAATAATACAAAAATCCCAAGTTTTGACTCTTGCAAAAATAACAATTTATATAAGACCAATTAAAAGAATAGGAATGACATTTGCGACAATATCTAGTGTAAATTCATTGCAAACCTTGAGAATAATGCCACCATTCTCTTATGATCATTATGCAAAAATGAAAAAGGGAAATATCTTGAAAAGATAAAAGATGAAGAAAGAAGGCTTAGTGTAATATAAATTAGTTCATCCAACATATTTCAATAAAGATGAGAGTAACTCTTAGTAGAACAAGGACCTTATAGTGTTACAATAAAATGAATTTATGGATAAACTTGATTTTAGAATGTGATTTCTAGGTTTCATCAAAGCTTCTAAATAATGGGTTTGATTCGACCATTTGAAAAAGTAATTTTTTAAATTTTTTTTCAAAATTCATGATACAGGCACATTTATAATTGTTCATTTAAGTTCTTTAGTCAAAACATACATTTTGAGGACTTTATGCTAACATAGGCCACATTAGCATGTGAATTTTTTTAGAATGAGAGCATAATGATTTTGTCTAGTTATTTATAATAATTGCTCATAAATGTTTGTCCAAATATTTAAACAAAATTAATATGTTGAGGCAAATGAAAAATAGATTTGACTTATACGAACATAGTTACCTTCAAAGAATTCATAGTGAAGAAAGAACAACATATTTGTCTTCAAAACTTAGATTTCAACTGTTGCCACTTAGAAATTTTAGTCATTTCCACAAAGATCCAAATGTTATAAAATTGGTTTGTTGTGAAGAGTGTGATCCAACTAAGTTATAGTTTGTTCTAGGAGAGGCTTGGTTACATCCAACTTCTTTCTTGACTAAAATTGATTACACATCTGAAATAGATGAATATGGTCCACTTTTGTAAAAAAATCTTAGCACTGCAAATTAGTACTCACAGTCTACTAAATCTGGAATATCATGGGTAATTTTTTAATGCCATTTTCTTGAAGATCAGACATGCCATGTAATCAACATGTGATACAAAGATGGGGATCACCAATAGTTTTTTTAACTCTACCATTTTTTGAATTGATAGGTAAAATTATTAGAGAATATTTATACCATGAAATGAAATAAGTAAGGAACTTGGTCCAACAAGGTGTGAAGACATGAGCACCTAGTATTTGTGATGATGCACCTTTGAGATTCTTTATTGGCTCAACATCCTTAACATCATAGCTAGAGACTTAATTCCACAAAATATGGTTCACTATGAAGATAACAATGAGTCTAACTAAAATTAATGAGTGGTGGTCTATCAATCTCAATGCATTAACAATTTCTAGAGTAGCTAACAATATCTAGAACAAAGTTGAATTCAGTAATATCTTTGAATCTAAAGTTGGTATTCTGATGGAGATTTCTCAAATTCAGGAAGCCATTCAGAAATCTATAGAAAAAACTTTGCTTGCTTCCTATCATGATATTGTTTCCAAAGATGGGATTTTCTGGATATAGAGATCTAGGTCAATTTGGTTGCATTAGGGCAATAGAAATACCAGGTTCTTCCATCTTAATTCTCTTAAACATATGTTTACTAACAGGATCTCTAGATTGGTTAAAAATGAAAAAAATTATTACAAAAGAAGCCAACATCATAACAAAACTGAGAGTTTTTTTGTGGACCTTCTTTTTGTGGATCCCTCCATCTCCAAGGATAATCAAGATTGATTTCTAAGTAATATTTCGATTATCATAGAGGATTATTTGTATAAGAGGCTATGCATTATCCATACTGAGAAAGAGGTGAAAAATACTACTTTTTCTTTTAAAGGTTATAAAGCTTCGGGCCCAAATGGTTTCCCCATGTTCTTCTTTCAACATTTTTGGAATATTGTCAAAATTGATGTTGTGAAGGTTGTTCAAGAATTCTTTGGGTCTAAAAACTTGTTGAAGGAGCTCAATGTAACTTTTTGAGTCTTGATTCCCAAGGTGGTTGGTGTTAAGACCATGGATAACTTTCATCTTATCAGTCCATGCAACTATTTTTATAAGATTACATCTAAGGTCCTTATTTTGAGCATTTTAGAGATTTTGCTAGGGATTATTTCTCCTCAGCAATCTGGTTTAACTTCAAGTAGATAGATTCTTGATTCCATTATTCTTGTTCATGAAGTAATTCATTTTCTTGTAGTAGATGGTAATCAAGGATTTCTGCTTAAACTTGACATTTCTGTTAGGCTTAACCATAGATAGAAATAACAATTACATGCAAATATAACCAATATTAGAAAATAATAAATTGCATAGAAGAGAACACAAGACACAAATATTTAACGTGGTTCACCCAATCCCTAGGCTTCATCCACCAACATCAATTCCAATATTATTATTATCCCTTATAGGTCAATATCTCTGCAAGAAGCTACAATCTCATCATACATAATGAAATACCTAGCTCTAAGCCATTTTATACAAGCTTTTGTCACTTACAAAATTAGGGCTAGAATGAGTCATTCGATAAAAAAATAGTTCATGTCTTTTACAATAGTATAGTCTTCTTCTTTTTTGGCTTCGAAGGTGTTGCCCCCAAAAAACCTTGCTTGGGGGCATTTCCCCTCAACCCCACCCCAAGGACCATGCAAGGGGCACTACCCCTTGCCTCCATCTTGGGGGCATTGCCCCCAAACCTCCGTAGAAATAATCTAGGGGGAAACTACGTCAAATAAACCTCTGAGTCTAATTAGTATTTTCTTATAACTAACTAAGTATTTGAAGAAATTGTTGAAAATATTTGGTTTTGAAATTTGTAAACATGTTGCTACACCTATGATAACTAGTCATAAGTTATCTATCAAAGATGAGACACCTACTGTTGAGCTGAAGAAGTAAAGATCCATGATTGGAGGTTTGTAATTTTGACTCATACAAGACCACATATACCAAACACAGTTGGCATTGTTATGAGATTTCAAGCTGGTCCTAAAGAGTCACATTATGTAGCGGTAAAAAGGATTTTTAGATATGTAAAAGGGCACACCTAATTTTGGGTTATGGTATGATAGATCAAATGACTTTACCTTATGTTCATATACTAATATAGAATGGGTAGGTAGTATGGATGACAAAAAGAGTATTTTTCTTAGAAGGAAGATTGGTTTCTTGGCTAAGAAAGAAACAAGATCATATCTCACAAAGCATAATAAAAGAAGAATATGTAGTAGCAGTGGAGAATTGCAATCAGAATAATGGGGATGAAGATGTTGAAGTAGATTGGAGTTAAGTTTATAGAGCATTTTATCATACATTGTGATAATACAAGTAGAGTGAGTATGTCTAAGAATCCTAATACATTATAAGAAAAATCACATATATATTGAGTATCATGTTTTGAGAGATAAATTTGCAGAGAATGAGATCAAATTGGAGTATATCAATACAAAGGAGCAGATAGAAGACATATTTATGCAACCTTTTACAAAGGATATATTTGAGTATTTGAGAGGTATGCCTAGGTTTATGCCCTTGCCTAATTTTGAGTAGATGATGTGGAGATTGCATCACTCCAATGGTACAAAGCATTTTTATTTATCTAGACTGGTTGCTCGATACTTCTTCTACAGGGGAGTGTTTGTGTTTGAGTTGAGTTGTGAAGGACTCTTGGTAGCTGGTATTTAACAGTGTCTTTGGACACTTGAGCTTGATGAAATTTTTTTTGCAATAGAATTGACATAATGATTCCTTTGTTATTGATGTCAATGGGGGAGAAGATGTACATAAAAAATATCTCATGGTACATTGAAATGGGGAAGAAGATGTACATGATACAATGGAGAAGATTTGCATGATACAAGGGAGAAGATGGAGAAAGTGTTGATGTCAATAAGGAAGAGTATATCTATGGGGGAAAAGAAACATAGACAGAGAGTTATTATTTAGATTAAGATTTGAAAAGAAAAAGTACAACACCATAGTTGTATGTTTGGTATTTTTGGAACTTAGATGTTTTTCATCTATGTTGCCATCAATACCAAAAGGGGGGGATTCTTAGCATGAATGCTGATGATATTCCTATGGGGGAGTATCCCAACATTGCTAGAGCATTTGGGAGATTGTTAATATGATCATATGTTGCATTCATGAGTGTTTGTCATTGATGTTAACATACTAGTTATTTCGTAAAGACTGGTAGAGTAGTAGATAGAGATTGAGATCATGAGGTTTGGGGATTAAAGATGAGATCAAACACAATTGAGGATATGTTCTACAAAGTGCCCTGATGATGTGGTTATGTACGCATGCAGAAAGGTGAAGATTGGTGATAATTACTTGAGATTTACTAATGATAGTATACATAAAGAGTTCCTAAGAAGTAGTTTCTGGTAATTGGATTATATCTGCTAATAGGCATAGAATTTGGTTAAGCACAATTAAATAGAGGTACAAGACATTATGATGATGACATGATTGAGTATGTGAAGTTCAAGGTTGCACCTGTGAAGATTTGTGAAGATTGTGAGTTGAGAGTGTTATGTAATTATGAAAAGATGCAATGTAACATGTATATTTTCATCTTAATGAGGTCCTATTATAATTTTAAATTGAGAAATCTTCAAGGTCAACTCAATAAATTAATCTAAAGGCTTGGTATAAATGAAATTTGTGTTCCTTATTGTTAACAATATGATTAAATGTAAGAAAATTATAAGTCTGAGTTACATGAGAGTGAGCAATCTAAGAGATTTATGTGATGCGAGTATGTAGATTTGGTATTAAGATTATGGAAGTAATTGGTCCAACAGAGGCCCAATAAAAGAGTGAAGTGAATATATTTGATAGAGTGAGCCAGTGGACACTTGTGTTGACATTATGGTCAAATCATTTATTATTTAGTGACTAAACACTTAATCAGTTTGTATGGTTACAAAGTCTACCAAGCTTCATGAGTAGAAAGTAGTATAATTTGAGCTCCACAGAGTCTATCGAGCTAGTCATGTTAACCAAGTAGAAAGAAGGTAGAGTTGATTGAGTTGTATTGTCAACCGAGTTATACAAAGTCTATCGAGTTCTTTAGTGTTCGTCGAGTCATCAATGCTAATCGAGTTCATGCTACTCCTGAGTTATCAATGTGGACCATACACCAGTATTAACTGAGTGCCAAAGCTTTCCAAGTTGATAGCATTGCCGAGTGTGAACACATCACCTGAGTGGTCTTTAGATCCTGAGTTTCGATAGTGAGCCAGTGAAGATCATTGAATTTTGTGTTTTAGCTGACTCTAGAAGGTAGTTGATTGGATTGGTATACATGTAATATATTTTGTGTGATCCAAGAGAGTAAGTAACAAACATGAAGAAGCATGAGTGTGAATTAGAAGAAGGCTGCAAGCAATATAAGGAAAAGTAGAGTCTCATCTATCACATCAAGGATATCAGTTTAGCAAACCTAATCGTAGATCATAGATCATCCACTAATTCATCCTAATAGGTGCATCAATTAGATCCATTAACAAGGTGGACTTAATAGTCCTATGCAGAATCTCCTAACTGAGTGCATACTTAATTGAATTGTATAAATCCTTTCATAAGGTGGACCTAATAGTCCTTATTGCTCCTAATAGGGTAGATCACTAGAAGTGATCACTTGTAAGCTTTAGCAGGCTAACCTTATATTGCAATACTAAAGCTTGTGGGTATCATCTCCACCCCAATTTTACTTTCTATTTGGAAGATTTTTGGGTTACCAAATATTGTGTCAAGTGTTATGAATGTTTTATTGCTTTCAGTCTTTCATGCATGCAATTAGATCAAATTATATTGTGAAGGTTTAATTGGTGAATTAAAGTATAAGTTTTATTAGTTCCTGATTCACCCCCCCTCAATCACCTATTCTATATCGCATTTCCAAAAAGTTGATCATTTGGTAATGTTCTAAAAGGAATAATACAAAGACTAATTGGACAGTGAGTTTAGTAGTCTTGTCCCTAAAGATGTTTGGATAGTGGGCCCTTCTACCTTCCACAACTCCTTACAGGGTTGGAATCTCCTTATAGGGATTCAAAGTCTCTTAACATTGACTGATATGTATTGAATGTATTTCATTGAATCCTAATAGGGTCCATCCTTTTGAGAGGAAATTATATATTGGTATATCATTTTGTGGGTACCATCCCCACTAGGGGTTTCCCTCTAATCAAGGGTTTCCCTAGTTGATAAATCTGGTGTTATTGTGCATGGTTATTTTCTTGTGGTTATTGCACTTATTGATTACATGTTTTAGATTTAATAAGGTTAATAAGAGTTGTTTTAATTAGATAACTCACACTCTCAATTATCTTTGTAGACTTTACTTTATAACAAAAGTTTCATACCCATTCCAAGAGTCATCTCAAAATTACTCTCTTTTACCAACACCAATCTACCAAGTGAGGTGGTCCACAATAACTTGTTCATAGAAGATCAAAAATTTCCAAATGGAAAATCCCTACAGGCACTTCTAATTGTGAGGATTAATTCACTATCCCTCAAATCCAAATATTTTGATTTCAAAATCTTGACCCATAGTTGCTTAGGTTGTGTGTACATTTACCCCATACCATATTTGCACCCAAGGCTTCATTCAAAGTGTACTAATTTTGCAACCCTGCACCACCATCATGTTTTTTAGTGCAAATCTTGTCCCAAGCAGATTAGGAAGCTTATCTTGATAATTTATTCTATCCTATAAAAAATCATTTTGAGTTCAATATGTTTTAAAATAGTTTTAGGAATCTTCTAACACATCTTTGAATAAACTAGTATTAAATTGTAAACCTTAACATTAGGATTCTACCAAATGAAGATATCAACTGAGTCTTCCACCCATCCATTTTTAAAAGCAATCATCTATGATATTTTGGCATTGATTAGATTTTCTCACACCACCAAATAGTGGGATGCCTAATATTTATAGGGTAAAGATCCAACTCTTATCCCCAAAATCCTCTAAATTTCCCTTTATTTTGTTGGTAGGCTATAAAAGAATAAAATAGTAAATTTACCCTCATTAATCTATTATCCCAAAACCTAACTATATATGTCCAATGTTATTGCTTCTCTTAGTGAAGAGACACCAAAACAAAGAGGGTCATTTACAAATAGTAAAATGTAAGATGGTTTCTACATCTAGAGCCACCTTAATTCCTTTCCAACCACCTAATCTCCTTTTCTAGAGATAAGTTTTGTTGAAGCCTCTTCCATAATTATAAATAAGAAGGGGGAAAAAGGATCACCTTGTCAAATTCATTTTTTTCCTTTCAAGAAACATTGAGGGCTACCATTAATCAATATTGAGAATTGAGGAATACTTACACAAGATCAGATCCAAGAAATACATTGATTATCAATGCCCATTCATTCAAGGATACCTAAAAAATAATCTAATTATCCTCACTGTACAACTTTTTGATATCCAATTTTACTTGTATTTTATCCACGAGGTCATGTCAGATAGAATGAATAACTTTGTGTGCCACAATGACACCTTCATAAATGGACCATTTTTTGCAAAAACACTTTGTTTTGGTGAAATGACAGAGTGGAGAACTTATTTCAATCTATTTTTTATGAATTTAGAAATAATCTTATAGATTTTATTGCATAAATCTATTAGTTTTTAATCCTCAAAGGTTTGGAGGTTCTTCTTCTTTGGGATGAGAACTATGAAGGTGTTGTTTAGGTCCTTTAAAATAAAATAAAAAGCTCTATATTCATCACAACATCCTAAACATCATATGCAAATGTTTCCCAAAGTTTCTAGACAAAGCCAACTAGAAAGCTATTAGGGGCTAGAATCTTGTCCCCACTCATATCAAAAAAGAGTTTGTTTTACTTCTATTAGAGTCACATAACTTAGAAGCATTTTGTTTGTTCTCCACTGATACAAGAGTGGATTATCAAGCACATAAACATCATCCATGACCTAAGCCACCTCTTATTTGAATCCTTCAATAAACAATCTTACACCCTTATAATGTGTTGCCTCTTTCTCTCTATTATAAGGATGTTTCATGCATTATATTTAATAGAATAAATAAAATGTAAAACCCTTCTTTCTTTTATTCATTTTTAAATGAATTTAGTATTTTTATCCCCTTCTTGAAACCAAGTTTCATGGGATTGTTGCTTCCAAAATATTCTTCTTCTTTTTTAATGTTTGAGAATACTCTGCATTTATTATCTGCTCTTCTTTGAAATTAAAACTATCCATAGCCTCCAGAATCACTTTTTCATTCAAAAAATTTAGTTCTTGTTCAATTGGTAGTTTTTTTGCAAAAATGTTCTTAAACACAACTCTCTTCTATCCTTTCAATTGTTGTTTTAAGAATTATAATTTATTGAAAAAGATAAAATCATTTTTACCCTCCCAATGTGGGGGGGTTTTCCACTAGTATGAATTAACTCCTTGAAACCTTCTATCCTCATTGATATCTTCTCAAACTTAAATGGACGCCTCTTAGGAGTTAATCCACCTAGAATGCATATGCTAATTGGAAAGTGGTCAGAGCTAGTAATGGGGGGCAATGTCTACACTAAGGTCCCATGATATTGTGGCTCAATTAGCCCTTGTCAAGAATCTCTCCATTTTTTTTGTAAAATGAGATAATGTATATCTTTTCTTTGTTCAGGTAAAGTTCCCTAAGTGGAAGGCTAGTTTGAATAGGTATTACTCAAGAAAAAAATGCTAAATTTATTTGTTTTGTACTCTCCCACCCTAGACGATCTTTTTTGTATGTTTGTCTAAGGATCGAATTGAAATCTCCACCAATCAAAAAATGTTTGTCCTTCTCCCTTTCTAGAATGTCTGGAAAACTATGCCAAAGATCTATTAGGGCCAAAACAACAATCATAACATCAACATTAATCAAATCAAAACCACCAGTAAGGTGCTTTGAATAAATATGAACCCACTACCATGATTTATCTAAGGCCATTATATTAATTTATATAACCCATTATATTAATTTATATAACCTAATAATTCTATATCCAACCAATTCCCTTTTAAGCTCCCTAAGCTTTAACAAGAGAACATTACCAATTTTGAAAGTGCCTGGAAAAACCAACAATTTATTCACCACTTTACTTTAATTCTTGTAAAAGAATAATATGTAGATGTGTTTGACTAAGCCATATCTTTACCCAAAAAAAATTGTTGGGGGTATTGTAGCCCTTAACATTCCATGAAAGGACCTTAAATTCCCCCAAGAAAAGTGGAGTATCCTTTTCCCGATCTCAATTTGGTTTGACCCAATTTGCACAACTAACTATCTATAGTTGAGTTGTGACTAACGTTTTAGCTCACTTTTTCTTCTAAACCACTTTACTTTTACCTTCCTTGGATAGGGATTGATCAATGGACATTTTTATATAAATTCGCATTACAACATCTAACTCCAATAATTCATCTCCACCCTAATCCTTATATGTGATGTATTCTAACTCATAATCGTTGCTCTCTTCTTTTTCTATAATACATTTGAAATCCTTCTTCATGTTCCACTTCGGTGTCATCTTTTTAGATAATCCAATCTTGCATACCACTATATTGCACAATCATATCTTATTTTTGAGGCTCAAAGATTTTGACAAAAGAGGGAGAAATATTCATAATAATGTCCATTACCTAAAAATGGTATAGTTACACTATACATCTAGAGACAAAGACCAAGGAAAAGTATCTTAAGGGATAGTCACCCTAGATGGGATAATATTTAGGGACAAGATCTTTAGAGTTGTGTCAAGGGCTCCTTAAAACCTCATTGTAGTGTCAAGGAAAAATGAATCATTTTGGTTTAGCACATAAGGATACAAAGACTCAAGACCAACACCACTTAGGTGATGTAAAATAAATTTAAAGGGGATAGTCAATGGAGGAGAGGAGACAACCATGGATTTGAAAATATCCTTTTCCTAATGGTCAAAATCATAGGGAGAAGTGTGAAGGATAACCTCGGGTAATAGATTTGAGTTGCTAACTCCTAGCCAACTAAAAGTCATCCAAAAATTTAAGATGGTTCTGCAACACTCCAACCAGTGATTTTCATTAAAACCAACCATTATTTGTATGTACAAATGGTCCTCATGTGAAACCTACCCATCTTTTTTGGATGGTTTATCATAGAAGATCACTTTTAAGTCCTTTTCCATTTGTCATTATTGAAAATTCCCCTACATTCATTGTAAAAATGGCAAGAGTCCATGGTTTCTTCAACTTCCATAGGTTGTTTCCAAATTTCATTACTAGTAACAAGTTCTATCATTTCTGGTAGAGAGTGAATAGACTATTATATGCTACAAATTCTTGCAAACATGTTAAAATCCTTTGTTTCAACTATTCATTAGTCTTCACAAACTTTCCTAATTTATCATCAATGGTCAACCTGGTGTTCTTATTCCAGTATTTATAAGGAAGTTATATAGTCTCACCCAAAGAGGAACCTCATCCATTTCTATAGTTTTTGTGTTGAAGTTTGGCATCCAATCCTTGATGTATAAGCCTTTACCATCCATCAGGTTATTAAGAATTGTGGCCTTTTTTGGTACTTGGATGAGTATCTAATATGTTATTTTGATGACTATTTTTATCATTGATGACAACATATGTTTGTATGTTCATGACAAGCTCAAATTTCGTATATCACGGGTTTTTTATTTGATCAATAAAGTTGGTAAGTGATAGTATATGATACAAGAGCTTAAATTTGTGTGGAAGGATGAGTATAGATATCATATCTATGTTTTCTATTCTTTATGTTATGTTATGGATGAGTTATAACTTGTTTGGTGATGATTGGTAGCATAACGATAAATAGGGAATAATAGAAACAGGTTGGTACTATTTTTTCTATATCTTAATAGAAAAAAAGAATTAATCTTAGAGAGCTTGGAATATTCAAGAAGACTTGTTTATGCACATATATTCAAGATTAGGGAGCATTTAGGTTATTCTAGTAAGGTCGTTGTTATATAACATGTGGTATATTTTATTTATATGTGATTGTGCATAGAAAGAGCATATTTTATCATTGCCAAGTGTGATAATAATGTTGCAACATCTAGGAAAAATATTGTAATGATTGTAATAATTAGGTTGGACCTAAGTAATTAAATGTATATTGGAAAAGCTTTAACATGTCAAACTAATTAATTATTTGTAAAGGGTATAAGAGAAAGATGTTTTCATGCAATAAAAAGTAAGATTGGATCATGTTGATACAAGATTTTATGTTGGATGATCAAAGCAGGGTGGTAATGGTTGATTGAGATGAGCTTCAAAGGAACTATTTTGACAAGTAAGCTGCAGAATCAGTCAATTCATATTTTGGACATGTTATCCTGAAATATTGTTGTTCACATTTATTGGAGTATTTAGGGAGTGGGTCTACTTGTTCTCTTTCATCCTTTAACAAGGTCAAAATCTTCTAACAAGGGTTCAAGATCTCCTAATAGTGATATGTCCTCTAACAAGGACTATTGCACTAGTTGCATGTTATTTTATTCCTAATAGGATCAAATACTTTCACAAGGAACTTATATTTTAGTACATTATCTCATGGGTCCCATCCCGAGCAAGATTTTCCTTCTGATCAAGGGTTTCCCTAGTCAACAATTCATTTTGTTATAGTGTATGGTTTCTTATTATTGTGTATTATTATTTTAATTGTTGGAAATCAAATATATAAGTTTGGTTTTAATTAATTTGGTCACGATTGATTCACACCCCCCACCCCCCATTTTTGTGTGGATTTTCTTAATAATTGTTATTAGAGCATCATGTCCTCTTTAAGAAGGAAGCTTAAAAACTCAAGGAGATCTACTATGGTTTATAGGAAGGAGACTCTTAATTTTTATGGTGATAACTCTGACAACTAGAAGAACAATATGGGAACATATTTGATCTACATTGATGATGACGGGTGCACCCCTTAATACCACAAACACATAATAGAAATGTAGAAATAACAACAATTTGCGAGAACAAAATATGGGCCTTCTACTATCTCCACAAATGCAAGATTAAATTTTTTTGCAATACAATATGAACCTTCCTTATAATAATTTGAGAGATAGAGCTAGAAACTATCACCTAGAGTTGTCTTAGACAATCTACATGCCTTCCTTATATAGGCAATTTTGCACTGTCTAGGAAGGTTCTAGACATTAAATCTTAACCCTTGAGGTTGACCAACCTTAAAATTACATATAGAGTCAACTTAAAATAAATATGAATTTTATTTTCGAATTTTTTGGTGGCCCAACTTTGGAAGACCATAACTTGTGAACTATCGAGTAGATTGGCAATTATGACCCTATTTGAAATCCTCAGCTCTTGATCTATAAGGCATGATTGGCACAAGCTCCATTTAGCCAAGTTTTGGACCCCATCTAGAGCTTCTAAGGCCTTCAAAACTAAACCTAAAGTTTTTGTACCAAATTTTCACACCAAAAATACACAATAACTCTATGAATACTCATGATATGGTAATGAACCTCAATCGATTGGCTGATATATGCAAAATGAACCTCCACCTCTAAAATTTGAATATTTTGAGCTCAACAAGCTTCCAAAAATAATAACTTTGCAATGAGACAACCCTTATTCAAGAGACAAAGGAAATATTTTAGGGTGATACAAAGATTGCTCTTACACCCAGGTTGCTCTTGCATCAATGAAAATTGACTACAATTTGATTACAAATAATGAATTGATGTCAAAGTATCTAATGTGTTATATTCAAGCACAAATTAGGAGAAAAATATATATTTTGTGCAACATGATTGCAAGAGAAGAATTGATTTAATAATTCATTGAGGTGAAGGAATTTGACCTAGCACATGATATTTGGATTAAGCTAAAAAATTTACATGAAGGATATGATTATACAAAGAAAACAAAGTTGTAGAATCATAAAACTAGGCTAGAAAATGATAGAATGCAAGAAGATGAGAGTGTTAGAGCATATTTATAGAGGATTGTTGGAATTACTATATGGATAAAGAGTTCAAGAGGAACCATATAAGAAGATGAAGTTATTTAGAAGATTCTCACATCCTTAACACCATCTTATGAGAACAAGGTAAATGAAATTGAATAAGCCATTCCTCTTATTGAAGGTTTTAATAGGGAAATATTCATTAGTAAATTATAATCTTTTAAAAATAGAAGATTGAAAGGTGTTTTTCCTAGAATTGAGACTTCTTTTAGACCTAGTGCACATAAATATAAGAGAGTGTTGAGAAAGAGTGCAAGCACCAATAGAATAAGTTTTGGAGACTATACGAGTGATTGGGAAGATGTACAAGAAGAAAAAAGAAAGATGGATTAATTTAAAGCTTTAATCATAAGGAGAGAGCCTAAAGGTAAGGGAATATAAAAAATAAGTCACCTTTTTTTGGTATCACTCTAAGAAGATTGGTCCTTTTGTTTCTAGATTTTCTTGACCTTAAAAATCAAATGTTCCTAAAGAATGTCTCTTTGTTAGTGATGAAGAAATTGAGATCAGGGATATAAATTTTATAGATAGTGATGATGAAGAAGAGATAGGATTTGTTGTTATTAAAGAAAGAAATCATGTTAAATAAGAAAAATCACGTGTTTAACATGTTGATAAAAAGAGAACAGATTAGATTATAGATAAGTAGGAGATAATTTCCACAACAAGTCAAATTGTGATATTGCTATTAGGATTTAACTATGTGATTAGATTATAGATAGAGGTTATTCACATCACATGAAAGGTGATAGAGATAAGTTTATTGAATTTAAGAGCCATGATGGAGGTATTTTTAGAGTTCGTAATAATGCACCTTGTTTGATAAAAAGGAAAAGGTTCTATAACTCTTGATGTTAAGGATAATAGTGATGATGTATTATTTTTGATGGATTACAACAAAACTTGTTAAGTGTTGGAAAACTTGATAGGGTTATCATTTGCAATTCACTGATAATAAATATTCAATTAAGGATAAGCATGGAAATGAGATTGTCACAGGAACAAGGACCATAGGTAATGTATTTCAATTGAATCCTACTGAGATAAGTTATTTTATTGCAAAATTTGATGATAGTTGGCTATGGCATAGAAGTGTTTTTCATGAAAATATTGATAATATAGTAAAGGAGAGTATTTCTAATGTAGTTAAAGATCTACCTAAGATTGTGAAACCTTCTACCATGATGTATAAGGAGTGTGTAATAGAAAAATAGAAAAGGAGTACATTTCAAAGAAAAAAAATTAGTACTTCAGAGAAGTTGGAGATTGTTCACACAAATTTATGTGGAACTAAAAAGATAAGAACATTCTATGGTGAGAGGTACATTATACTTTTCATTGATTTTTTTAGTAGGAAGATGCAAGTTTCCTTTTTAAGAGAAAAAAATAAAGCATTTTCCAAATTCAATATATTTAAGGAAAAAAATGAGAATGATTTAGGAATGAGCATAAAATGTTTTGGGTTTGACAAAGGAGGTTAATTCATATCAAATTAGTTTAATGCATATTGTAAGGACCATGGAATTCTCAGACAAATTTCAGCACCCAAGACACCACAATAGAATAGTATTACAAAGCAAATAATTATAACAGTTATTAAGGAAGAAAGGGTGTTGCTTGAAGGTAAGATATCACATGTACATTGGAGAGAAACAGTTAATACTACAATATACACCATGAACAAAGTTAAAATTAGATAAGGAGCATGTAAAAAACCCTATGAACTTTGGTTTGGTTATACACCTACGACAAAGTATTTCAGAATTTTTGGAAGAAAATGTTATATCAAAACAAATAATAAAATAGGGAAATTTAATCCTAGAAGTGGTGAGGGAACATTTCTTAGATATTCAACTAAAAGTACGATTTATAAAAAAATTTAATTAAGTAAAACTTGTTTTGATGGGGCCCTGAAACCCATTACAACCAAATTTTGAAAGGGATATGAAACCCAACATAGAAACATATTAATGAATTCAGCCAAGGGCCAATAAAGAGACAATGGTAGGAAGATGGGAAATAAGAAGCATCGACTAGAAACAGAGGCCTATAAGGGCAAAGTAGGACTTGACAAGATCCTCCAAATCATGGGAAAAAGGAGGGACTACCCCCTAATCCCACAACTTAACAAGAATCAATAAGCATGATATGATTAGCCTCTTGAAATTACAAGTGCTTGAACACATTGAAACCATAAGGGAGAGAAATATTCTCCACACCCATCCATATTCTTTAACTAGTTGAATCCACAAGGGAGAAAAAAATTCTCCACACCCATCCTTCCAACACAATTCCCTTCCATCTGAAAAGTAAGGGATCCTAACTCTGTAGGAAAATGGGAAGGAAGAGAATCCTCAAATAAAACCATTTTTTAATCTTCCCACCATCCCAACAAAGAAAAAAGAGAGGGCTAGTCCTACCACTATCAGCTTTCCCTGCACGAAAAATCACCTCCCTAATAGATGATTGCTCCTCCTTAATAAGGATCTAACTAATGAAGAGATAAAAACAATAAACAACCCTCCTAAGGGGGCTAGTAAGGCCTAAGGATGAGCTTTATCTCTCTATAATCCTCTGAGACAAGAAATAGAAAAGAGCTTGAAGTCCACAAAATTATAACTAAAAAATGAATGAGACTTTAATAAAGGGAGACCCCCAGCCCACCCCCCACCCCCCCAAAAAAAAAAAAAAAACAACTAAATAAGAAAAAAAAATTTAAATTTTTTTTTTAAAAAAAAATGTATATATACATATATATTTCACTTAACTAAAAATAACCAAGAGCCAAGTGGGCCCTTGAAAATGTACAACATCCACTTGGTACCAACCTTGAATAACCCACATGTGAATAAAAATACTAAAATAGAGTGCTTCCATAAACTCAAATCTTTGAAAAAACTCAGATAGATGAGGGTCTTTATGGTCATAAAAGAAAAAACAAGATCCCTCCAAGAAAGCCACAAAAAGCCAGTCTGAATATTAGAAAGATTTTTTTATTAACTCTAAATTGAACCCATCCTATAAGGGGAGGAAGGCTCAAGATGAGCCAACCAAGAAAGGATCCAACACTCCAAGAACCAACATAAGGAAAAGGCCCAAATATTTCCACTTTGAAAGCTCCCTAGAAACTCCAAAAATAATGGGCCATGAAACATGGTACTCCTGCGAAGGAACACAATCCATGGTCATCAAACTCAAAGGGAGGGAGGTACCAGAAGATAAAAAACCCCCACTGGCCTAAGAAGTTATCTCCCTCGCACTAAGGAGACCAACACACCCAGAAATCTAGATTGCCACCCACCTCCAACACCAAAGCCAAATCCACTTGCATCTAGAAATAGGGTCAAGGTGGCTAAACCAATGTCCAAACTAGCCATGTAGATATAAAGAAACCTCACCCTGTATTTGGGTCTTCATCAAAATCCTTGCGTCCATCCCTGGCCTCATTGCCATAAGAAACTATAGCAAATAAAAGGTCATCACTCCCATCCCACTCATTCCAACTCTCTAATCTATTATACTCATGGTTTATAGATTCCATAAGTTGAGGTAAAATAAATATGTTGGGAGTGTAAATGTCAGAATTGATGAATTTTAGGTATAAGAGAGAACTTTTTAGTATGATATAGGTGATTATACAAATTAGGAAGGTACAAGTATGAGATCAGTTAAAAATTAGAATAAAAAATAAGATATTTTCTTTGATATTGATGATGGAATCCAAGTTCATATCAAGGAATCTAGAGAAGGATAGAGAGAACTTAAGTATGTTGCTAGAAAGAACCCTAATGAGAAGATTATTGGTGATGCAAGAAAATGAGTATTGACTATAAGAAAGGTAAGAGATGAGATTTGTGTAATTTTTGAAATTAAACCTAATAATAGTGATGAAGCATGCAAAGATGAATTTTGGATTAATTCTATGAAGGAAAAACTTGAGCAGATTGAAAAGAACAATACATTGGAATTAGTCCCTGGGCCTAAATACAAAAATGTTATAGGAACAAAATGGGTATGTAGAAACAAAATGAATGAGAAAGGTGAAGTGGTAAGAAACAAAGAAAGACTGGCATGTAAAGGTTATTCACAACAAGAAGGTGTTAATTTTGAGGAAATTATTTCCCTAGTAGAAAAATTAGAAGTAGTAAGATTATTTTTGGCTTATTCATCTAACAAAAATTCAAAGTGTATTAGATAGATGTTAAGTCATCTTTCTTGAATGGTGAACTTGAAGAAGAAGTCTATATTGAGTAGCCCAACAGATTTCCTTTGACAAAGTGAGAATACATGGTATGCAAATTAAAGAAAACATTGTATAGATTAAAGCAATCTCCTAGAACTTGGTATGTGAGGTTGGACAAATACTTACAAAGCTTAGGATTCAAGAAAGGTAATGTAGATAGTATTTTGTAGTAAAGGATTAATTCAAATGGTTTATTGATTATTTAAGTATTTGTGGATGGTATCATTTTTGGAGGAAATGATGAGCTAAGCAATAACTTTTACGATGAAGTGAAAAGTGAATTTGAATTGTCTACAATTGGTGAAATGAGGTACTTTTTGGGATTACAAATTACTCAAATAAGAGATGGTATTTTAATATCTAAAACTAAGTAAATTAAAGTGAAATTAGCAAGATTTGACTTGGAAAATTGCAAACTAGTTGGAACACCTATGGTTGCATGATGCAAGTTAACTAACAATTATAATTCACCTAGCACTATGAAAATAATAGATAGATAAATGATTGGTGGCTTACAAGATAAATGATTGGTGGCTTACACTACTTGACTCATACAAGACCTAAGATTTCTAGTGTAGTTGGAATTGTACAAAGTTATCAAGAAGATCCTAAGAAAATATATCTTGTAATAGTAAAAAGAAATTTAAGACATTTGAAGGGAACATTGGATTATGGCTTATGGTATGATAGATTTAATGATTTTATATTGTATACCTGTACTAATGTTGTTTGGGAAAGAAATGTAGATGACAAGAAAAGCACAAGTGGAGGAGCATTTTTCCTTAGAGAAAGGCTAGTATCTTGGTTGAGCAAGAAATAAGATTATATATCTCAATCTATAATAGAATAAGAGTGTACAACAACAACAAATAATTGTAATAAGATAATATGGATAAAGCATATGCTAAAGGATATTGGTGTCAAATAATTGAGAGGAGGAGGGGTGAATAAGTTATGTCGAATTATCATGCAGTCCCTTTCAAACGTTTTGGTACCAACTAAATATCATAAAAATTAACTTCAATCACTCGGTGTAATCATCCAAACTTAATACTTAACTCATTCATTCACCTCTTTCCAATCTATTAACAAACAATTATTTGCATTACCCACTAATAGTAGAATTCCAATTATTATCTAGTGATACCTTAGTTATTACCAAGTTGTAGTAAACTATAAATCATATAAAAATAACTTGCAACACAAATAGGATTCACACAATTAACACCATGATTTTAATGTGGTAACCTTATGAAGGGAAAAACCACATGGGACTGACAACCCAAAAATTTCACTCTTTTGAAGTGAGTTCTTCTAGGATCCAACCTTGTTAAACTTTATATACACATTGTTAATGTGACCTTGTTAGAGAATTTCACCAAAATGTCATCTAGACCTTCTCACGCCTTGTCATTGACTAAAAAGAACAGTCTAATTTAAAGGACTTACAAACACCACTAATCAATATTACCATATAGGATTTCACAGACTTGTTAGGTCCACTCAATACTTTTGAGATTCTCTGCTACAATGGTTAAATAATAACAATATACAAATGATATGTTAGAATAACAACTACCTTTGCTTATTTAGATCTTTGTTCTTGCTCTTTCTCATTTAGATCTCTCTCTTGGATCTTATTTTACTTTGTACTTTGACTTGGCTGATTAAATCCTTCTCTTTCTCCTTTCATTTCTCGATTAACCTAGCTCGACACTTCTTCAACAATTCACACTCACTGCAACTTTAACACTTCAACACAATCACCTTCTAACTAGCAACATGACATTAGCAACCTCAACTTTGCACTAGCAACCTAAAATTGTTTTGTTCTCATCCTTAAAATGTTTTCTCAATGATTTTAGATGCTTCCATCTTTTGTCACTTAATCAGCATCATTGATCTTAGGGTTATAATATAATTCCTTCATACAATGAATTTAGACTCTTAGAAAATATAACTTGCATAGAACTTTGTGTCCATCCTTATCTTCATTCAATTTCCTTCATTAAATTCTTCTCAAAATTTCTCAACCATATATCTTGTAACAAACTTTGACTAATGCCTTAGAATTTCTCAAACTTTCTAAATTTTCATCAAAAGTCGTCCTTAGATTCCAATTTTCCAAACTTGTTCATCCAACTATCACTCAAACATTTACTTAGGAAACATAACATTCGATTAATATTGATTCACCTGGGCAATACTATGTTCTCCTTCTTCCTTTAGTAATCGCTCAGGAAAGACAATGGTCACTCGATGAATACAGTGTCTCTTTATTGACCTTGTAATTTGGTTAACCTTGTGTTCTTCAATATATTTCAACAATACATGATTGTAAAATAATCAAACCAATAATTCATTAACATTGTCCAGCTCATTCAAGTATCCATTGAATACCTTACATATCACTTTTGTCTTCATCATACTTTCTTCAAATCATCTTCATCAATCAAATCCTCCTCATCAATATAATGATATGGTACTTTATTGAGTTACCATAATGTCTAGCCAACTAGAATTTGACATCAATGACAATATAACAATCAATATGACTCTTTTACATACATTCATAGCATCATCACCTAACAATCTTCCACTATCAATTACATTATTAGTTGGGGCTAACAATCTCTTCCTTTGGCATGTGATAGTATATGATATACAAGCTTACATTTATGTTGCAGGGTGTGTATAGATATCATATCTATGCTCACTATTATTTATTTTATGTTATATATGAGTTATAACTTGTTTGGTGAGAACTAGTCGTAGACCAGTAAATTGAGAATAATGATAGAGATAATCGGTACTATTTTTTCTATATCTTAATGGTGTTTAGGAGTTAATGTAAACAATCTTGGGACATGATAGAAGTCTTCTTCATGCACACATGTTTAATATTGGGAAGCATTTGGTTTATTTTGGAAAGGTAATTGTTGTGTAGTGTGTGGTATATTTTACTATCAACCAATTGTGTTGATGAATCTAGTATATTTTCTCATTGAAAATAATGATATTAATATTGTAACATAAGTGGTGAAAAAGATATTAAGCTCTTACTCTAGGGGCTCGGGGTAGCTAATCAACTAGAACAAGAGCTCTATTGTCTTTATGAATACTCCAATTAAGCATTAGAGAAAGACTGCTACTATTCTAGGTCGTGATTTGGGAAGTCTACCTTCTAATTATCTAGGTCTCCCCATGGGTTTGAGTCTGCCCGATTCTTTCTACAATAACATAATAGATAGGTTTATTAAAAAACTAGCAAGCTAGAAGGGAGTCACTCTTAGCTAAGTTGGCAAGATCTAATTGGTCAAAGCTACCCTCCACAATCTTCCAACCTATGCAATGAGTCTTTTTGGGATTCCAAGCAAGTATGTAGATCTCTTGGAGAAGATCTAGCGGAACTTTCTTTGGTCAAGTTTGGATGGAAAGTAGCATTTACACTTGATGGCATGGGATAATGTGTGCCTCCCAAAACAAAATGGTGAATTGGGGATAAGGAAACTACGTCCTTTCAACAAAGCCCTCCAAGCACAATAAGTTTGGAGAATCTTTTCTAGCTAGGGGGACTGGAGGGACATCATGGAAGACAAATACCTTCAAATACCTTCAATCATAAGCTTTCTCTTTAGTGAATCTATTCCTAAAAGATATAATAAATGGAATGGTTTTCTAAGTGCTAGAGAAGATGAAAATAGTAGGGTAAAATGGAGTGTTGGGAATGGAGAGGATACCCTTTTCTTGCAGGACAATTGGTTGATTTAAGGGCCTCTTATTGTCATTCTTGATTTTGAGAGATGGGCTTGCATTTGCATCCAGAGGTTTGGCACATATGTAACTGATTACAAACAATGCCAGGGCTAGAGGGATCTTGCTGCCATATCAGAGGACCTAAAACCTCTAATGACTATTCGTCTATTTGTGGTTATGAATGAAGATAAAGATAAGCTTGTTTAGGAGAATTCTTTAGATGGTACCTATTTGATGGCCTTAGGATATCAAACTATTATGAGGTAGGATTTGAGAGCAGACTGGGCTAAGGCCTAGTTCCCTAGTCTTACCCCTAACATCAACATTTTCTTCTAGATTTTACTCTAGAATAGGATTTTGACTATAGAAAACTTGAGCAAAAGGGTTCATCCTATTCCAAATAGATGTGTCCTTTGCAAAAACTAGGCTAAGATGGTGGATCACTTGTTTATACACTACTCCTTCTCTAGAGAGGTTTGGTCTTTTTTTAGTCAAGCTTTTAGTTTGAGCTAGTGTGCTCCTAACTCAACTATTGATTTATTCAGGCAGTGGGATAATTCTTGGCAGGGTTTTGGGCTTCAAACTATAAGTAAATCGACCTTGCTTCATTTTGGATGGGGTATTTGGAAGGAATGTAATAATTGGATCTTTAGAAATGTTAACCTTTCTGCTAGAATTATATCTAGTAAAATTTAAAATGCCCTCATGGAAAACTATATGTTTATTAAAGGATCTAACCCTTTTATAGGTGATAATGTTAGAACTAATGATACTCAGACAAGAAGAAGGGAGTGTCACTGGTCTTTACCCCCAAAAGGTTGGCACAAAGCCAACTTTGATGGTGTGGCCAAAGGTGACCCGAGAGTAGCAGGATGTAGAGGGGTGATTATAAATAGTCATGGGTATGGTATTATGGTGGTTACTTTCCCCCTGGGATTCTAAACTAACCATTATGCAGAGGCTTGTGCCACTCTTCAAACTACAAAATGTTCTAAGGAGGTAGGGGTCAAATTCTTTTGGTTGGAGGGGGACTCAAATAACATTATTAAATTCCTAAGGGGAGAAAAGCCTCCATCATGGAGTATTAAGAATATGATGGAGGAAATGAAAAATATTTTTCTTTTCGTTGAAAGGGTCTTTGTGTCACATGTTTATCGTGAAGGAAACATGGCTATTGATTGGATGACCAATGAGGCAGTAAGGAGGGACATGTCACAAAGATGGTCAAGTGGAGAGGGATTTCTAGTGGAGGTAAAAACTTAATCGAGCTGGAGAGAATCTAGGGGAGAACGAGCAACATAAAGTGTAATTATGGCAGTTAATGATGTCAATCAAACTAATAAAGTAATGAGAGCTTGGCACAAGCTAATTCAGAGGCTTCATAATTGGGGAGTTTGTTGGCATGTTTTATGGGTGATCTTAAGGGCATTTGGTAATTACTACATCTATTGCTTTACCAAGGTTGTTGGCAAGTACATGTTTTGGGAGAAAACCTAGGGTTCGGCTCATGGTGCCTGGAGAACATAGAGTCTTTGTTTGTTTGTCTGCAACATAATGGTTGGGAAGAGTCATAAAAGGGAACCAAAGAGAGAAGCTGAGAAGTGGAAGGGGCATTTGAAGGTGTGGGAGAAGTTGAGGGAAGGCAACATCTTGTCCTTAATTGAAAAACTTCATGGCTCAGACCCAAAGATAACTGACCTTATGGCGAAGACATGGAGAGAGGGGAAGGTGGAGATTTATGGGGTAGACTTCTAGGTCAATGAAGGGGTTACAGTGGAGGTTATTAACTCCCCCAACAAGGGCATAAAATTCTATAGGGATACGAGAATATCCCTGAATGCGGTGAAAGATTTTGCAAAGGAAGCGAAGGAAATGAAGGATCTTGTGAAGATAGGTGCCTACTATGAGCCCACATCTATTAAGAAATCATGGAGGTTTTTCCTAAGGGCAATTATTTCCTACATTACACTTGACACAAGGTTTGACAGGCTTTGAATCCACCATTTCATTATCCAACAACCATTTTAGGTATGGAACCAAAATTTTCATCCCCTTCTATCTATTTTTCTCTGCAAATAAGAGTATAATGATTATAAGAAGAAAGTATATGCTAATTCAGCCTTCCATAAGGGTTTTTTATTACTCTTATATGAGCATTTTAAAGCTCAAACTCACCCCAAAAGGCAATTTTGTCTAAAGAAACATAGAGCTCCTACCTCCCGTTAGACATAGAGGATAATGCTAGTATGCACTCAATGAAGAGGAGGTAGTGAAAATCATGAAGGATATGGGTAAGAAGAAGAAAAAGAAGCCAAGGAAAGGATTAGAGAAAAGGATAAAGCTGGAGGAGAGCTCAAAGGATGAAAATAATGATGGGGAAGAGGGGATGGACACAAATAAGGAAGGCAATGTGAGAGAGGAGAGAACTAGTAAGGTACACGTAAGTAGGAAGGTGGACAACTCAATGAAAAGGAAAAGTGGAGGGGAGAAGGATGTTGAGAGGGCTCACATAAAGGGTAAGGAGAGCACTTCAGAGGCACTAGAAAAGAGGATGGATGAAGAGGGTGTGGCTAAAACTTCTATTTCTCTGGATGCAAAGGGAAGGAAATCTACATGGAGGAATTTTCATGCCAGCACTGTGAAAATGGGTCTAGTTAGATAACAAATCAACCCAAAGGTTTTGGAGTGAAGGGATGGAAAAATTTAATTAGAAGAGCTAATTGACCTAGCTTTGGTGATTCTTAGCGATAACACGTAGGAAATGGGCTTGAACCTCCTTAACAATGCCCGCAATAGTTTGGTGGACAATTTTTGATCCATTGAATAGATCTTCCATGAAATTGAAGAGATTAAGTTCAGTATGTAGGGATAGGAAAGGCTAGAAGGGGGTGATAAGAATGTTAGAATTGGCAAGCTGGATGCAAGTGTTTTTGAGATTGAAAAGAGGGTGGATATGATGGACACCATGTTCCATAGCTCAACTAATAAGAGCCTCAACATTATTAAAGGTCTCAATGATAACATCATTCAATTGCATAGGATGATGGAGGAAAATAAAAATGAGGAGGAAAAGGACAACGAGGAGACCAGGGAAACTAATGAGGATGCGTCTTTGTAGGGTGAGAGCCTAAGTAGAAAGGAGAGTGGAAAAGAGGAAGAGGGAAGAGGAGGCTTCCTAGGATGATGGCCAATTGAAGACCAATGAGGCTTAGGCCAAGGAAGAGTTGGAGCTCAAGAAAGTGGAGTTGGCTAGAGAATTAGTGCCCTGATTGTTTCTCCTAGTTTTTGCTCATTCCCTGGCTTTTAGCCTTATATTCTTTGCTTCTATTTGTTGGCTCGGTTAGGCCTATTTTTCTTTATGTTTCTTGGTTGCTAGACCTAAACTTTTTAGTTTTTATGTTGTTAACTGGTGGGTTTTAGGGACCCTTGTAAAAAACCTATTTTACTTAATCAAAAACATCATCTCAAATCTTGAAATCTTCATTTGGAAATTTTTCTTCTTTCATCTGCTTTAAGATTTATGGTGTACTCATTAATAATATATTTTTCCCAATCTCCTAAAATACTAGTAATCATATTGAGATGGTGGTGTCGAGATAGGGCATCTACAACTTTTTTATTTATCCCTTTAATATATTCTATGTCAAAATCATATGCTTGAGTTTTGCTCACCCACTTTTTTTGTCAAGCATTAAGGTCTTTCTGACTCAGGAAAAATGTAAGCTATTATGACCCATCTTCACAATGAACTTCCCACAAACCAAGTGCTATCAGAATTTAGCTAAACCATGCATTATGGCCAACATTTTTTAACCATATATGGAGTAATGCTTTTCAACTTTTGTGAATTTGTGACTCTCAAATGCTATGGGATGCTTCCTTTGCATGAGGACAGCTCCAATCCCTTCCCCTGATGCATCACATTGTAATTCAAAGGGCATTGAAAAATTAGGTATTTCTAACATAGGACATGCACCCATAGTTTCTTTCAATTTCTCAAATTCTTGATGACCCTTTTTGTTCAATGAAAAAACACCTTTCTTAGTTAGGTCTATGAGGGGAGTGCCAATATTCAAGAATCCTTTTACAAATCATCTGTAATAACTATATAGTCTAACAAATCCCTGGAGTTGAGTTAAGGTTTTTGGCTTTGTCCATTCTTTAATAGCCTTGATCTTTTCGTTATCTACAATTACCCCTTCTGCATTAATCTTGTGTCCCAAATAAAGAATCTCATTAGTCCAAATTCACATTTTGATATTTTAGCATGTAATAATTATGTCTCTAAAATATTTAGAACTTCTTTGATATGTTGCAAATTTTCTTTCCACATCTTACTCTAAATGAGTATATCAAAAAAATATGAGGAGGAATCTTCTTAATTGTTGCCTAAAAGTATGGTTCATACATGTTTGGAAAGTGGTTGGAGCATTTGTGAGGCAAAATGGGAGTACTAGAAATTCCAAATGTCCATAATGACATCAGAATGCTATCTTTGGAATGTCTTCCTCTTTCATTTGGATTTGGTGGTATCTCAATCTTAGATCGATCTTTGAAAAATATCAAACACCATGTAATTCATCCATCAATTGATCTATTTTGGGAATTGGGTACTTGATCTTGATGGGCCCTATAATCAATGCATATCCTCATAGTTCCATCTTTTTTCTTGATAGGGACTACTGAGGAGGAAAATGGGCTGCTGCTAGGTTGAAAGTATCCCATTTCTAATAATTCTTTAATAGTTTTATCAATTTCCTCTTGTATTTATGGGGATGCCTGTAAGGGGTGGTTATAATAGGTTCGACCCCTTCTTCTAATTCTATGGAATGTTCAAAGCCTCTTTTGGGTAGTAAGCTTAGGGGAATATCTTCAAAAAAAAAAATAATGTTTCTTTAGGATGGGACGTATATCTACATGTATCACTAATTCATTAGTGAGTGATTTATCAAGAATCATACACCCGACCATCCATTCTTCTTGACCATGCCTAAGGATGTGTTATATTTTATTGCAAGATGCTAGCTTGTGTGATCCATTAGGCAGTCCCTTTAATGTTAGATATTTTCCTTCATGCTTGAAACACAACTCTAGATTGGGGTTATCTACGGTAAAATGTCCGAAGGAGTCAATCCATGGCATCCCAAGGATGATGTCATTTTTTAGTTTCACAACAAAGAAATCTATTTGTATAGTGTAGTTATTTAGAGAAATTTCTAACTGGGAAATGATCTCCATCAATTGATCAATGGCACCATTTCTCATTACCACCTTAAAGCCTTTAAATTTTTGTGTCTTTAAACTTCTTTTGATTATGAGGTTCTTGTTCATGAAGTTATGCGAGGCTCCTAAATCTATTAATGCAATCACCCTTTGTCCCTTTGACATTCCTTTTACTCGAAAAGGTCTCTTCCCACTCTCTTGGGTGACCACGACTGGTGTTCCAAATTCCTTCTCATCTATCTTCACTCTTTTGATTAGTGTCTCATCCTTTTTTATTTCTTCCATTCTATGAAGTTGTCCCCTCTTAAATTGATGATTTCAAGACCATGGTTATTTTCACTTGAAGAACAAACCTTTCTTAGATAATTCATCCCTATTCTTCATCACTTCTTTACCTTGACATCGATGCACTGGATTCCAATGTTCTTTGCAAAAGTAACATGTTTTTTCTTTACTTTCCTTTCTTGATCCTTCTTGCTTGTTTGGATTTCTAGGGTTGTAGGTTCTAAATCTTTCTTTTGATACATTACATTCCACCTTTCAGGCATTTTGGATGGCTTCTTCCACTGTTTGAGGTTCTAAAGGGTTAACTATGTTTTTGACAAAGTCCTTTAGACCTTTAAAAAATAAGTATGTAAGCCTTATTTGGGATAAGTCAGGGACCATGACCAAAAGTTTTTTGAACTCGTTAGAAAATTCTTCTATAGTTTCATGTTTTTTTAAATGGTTTAGTTCTTTGAAGTGCCATTTAGGTTTGATTTGGTCAAATCGTTTGATAAGATTTTGAGAAAATTCTTGGTAAGAAGTTATGTTCTTATGGACTAAAGAGAGAAGACCATTGTGCCACCATTCATGTGCTATTCCCTCTAAGTAGAGTATAGAAAATTGAAGTGTATCTTCTTCTATTATTGGGATATGAGTGAAATAAGTGTTTAGTTTTAGGAGCCATGCACATGGGTTGTTATTTATCTTGATCCCTCAAAATTTGGTAGCATTACTGTATTCACCTTATGTTTAAGCTCTTTGTTTACCTTTCTTCTTGTTCTTTTAGGGGCCTCATGTTTTTTTCCCTCACAAAATTGTGTGAATGTTATGAGTTCCCTAATTTCAAGCTCTAGGCTTGCATAGGCTCTTGCATTTCCTATTGTATTATTGGTGGGTTGGTTTATTCCTTCCTCTTCCATTTGGACTTCTTCCATTGGTAAGAAGGGAGGTCTTAGGGTTCTAGACAATGATGACTCATTAATATATGGTTCATTTGAACTTATATCTCTCCTCTAGGAAGAGTTATTCCTAAGGTTACTAATGAAATTCCCCATATTTTGTAAAGCTTTTAGAAAGGCTTGGTTGGATTGGTCTAATCTTTCATTTTAAATCATAAGAGTTTGACTGGTTTTTTTCCATGAAAGCCCTTAATTTGTTGGCCATTTAGTTCATGGTAATTTTCCTAGTTCTTCTCTTGTGGGTTTGCATAAAACATAGTTCTCAGGATGGTAAGATTGATGCTCTGATACCACTATAATGCCCCTAGTTCTTGGTCAGAAATCCTTGAGCTCTTGGCTAGTGTACCTACATACATCTGTTAGTACCCATAGATTAAGCAATAAGATATCACTAAGTAAAATACAAGATTAAGAGATAAAATCATAATTCCCATTTAATACCCTTTTTAAAGAGAGGTTATGATCAAACACTTAGTTCTTGGGGGAGTGCTTCATGGGGCTCTAGTATTGGAACAATGCTCCACTAAGTGTCATCCCTTCACAATTTGACCCCTCGATAAAACCTTATGGATAATCATTTTGATGTATTCATTCTTCTTAGGAGAGATTCTACTCATCCCAACCCTTATGAATAACCATAAGTATATTCATCCTTCCATATGCATATGTTAAAGGCTTTCAATATACTGAACTTAAGAGATGTTTGATCTCTACCTTAATCCTTGAATAATACTTATGACATTTACTAAAATGTCCTTTTCCTCTAGTTTTTAAATCCTTCAATGAGGTTGAGATCCTTTGCTTAAATTCCTCTTGTTCTTGAGAGGATTCTTATTACATTTTTTTTTTGTCTTTCCTTACCCGTATTTGATATATTAGTTGTGGCTTGTCTATTATGTTGGATGGATATTTTGTAATTGACAATTCTGGGTAAAAATCTAGTCGCAAAATAGGATGACCACCCACAACATGCGAGATAGAGTCTCTCCTACCTTAAAGGGAAGGCTCCCCCTTCTCACCATTCCTTAGATCAACTCAAGGTAAGAAAGAAGTCAAGAGATTTTATAAAATGGGTGTTACCAATGTCCTTTCTTCTTATCTTTCAAGAAATAATCCACTTACTTGTGGAGTGAGTAATGGGTAGGGTAAATCTCTAATTACACTTCTATTAAGAGCTAGAAACAGTGATACCGATAAACCTTCACTAATTAAAAGGTTAGCTGAAAATGCGCCTAGTCATACTTCTATGTGGAAAAATTTTACAATTAAGGCACAAAGACTCCTAAAAGAAAGAATACTTAACTATTTTGCAAACTAAGAATGAAGTATAAGCTATAGAGAAAGCTTCTAGCTATATATTTCCACAACCAATCCCAATCAAAGCTTTGGCTTTGATTGCTTCTTAAATCACTATGCTCTTTTATTGAACACACAATAATAATATGAATCAAGACAATCAACATGAATTATAGTCAAAGCTTCTAATTTTCTTTATCACAATTGCTTCCAAACAAAGCTTCAAATTCAATTTTTTCTTTTATTCACTTTTCTCCCAAATTCATACTACACATTCACAGTTATGCTTGCACAATTGTGATAGAACTTTCTTGCATACAACAAAAGATGATTTTTACAATGAGGGGGCACTCCTTTATATATGCATAAGAGTTGAGAAAGGTGGAGGAAAAAGTGGGAGCAACTCAACCAACTTTGACCTGGTTTAACTAAAAGAGAAAATATAGGGTTACATGCAACTGCATGTACAACTCACATTACATATTTTACATAGACATGTAACTAACATTACATGTAATTACACATCTTCATGTAATACATCCTCTTCAATTACAAAAATGAAAGAAGAAGAAGAAAGACAGAAGAGAATAGAAACAATCCTAGGGATTGTCCTAAAAGACCTTATGCTTGGTGATGCTATCCTGAATGATCATAGGATCGAAAGTTCCTATACTTTGTACCATTGCATTCACCTTGATAACCATGGTGTTGCATCTTTTGATAACCTCTGAATCTCTTTGATGAGTTGTTCATTTCCATTTGAAAACTTGATGTGATCAAGCTATCGTGAATTTTCCTTTGTAGATTGGCACATTCTGGATTTGTTGACTCTTTGAAAACCTTCTTGACAATGTCTTGATGTAAAATCGGAACAACTTTCCATCAGCACCTTTACCTCTTCTTCTATTTTTTTGAAGTAAAGTGTTTGGCACATGGGAATGTGTGCAAATGGAGATTACTGATTTCCAAAATGTGACTTGGGCTTTCAAGATGTCATTGCACGAAAAATGGATTACATGTAAACACAACATGCAACAAGGGATGAAGGATGGGATGGAAAGCGAAGGCAAATGGTGGATGTGCTTTTACATGTAAGTGTGAATGGAAGAGATGCAAAACATGTAATGTCCGGGGAAGTGAAAAAACATGTATTTTCTCATGAAGGCATGAATGCATATGGAGAGGTGAGAATGAAATAAAGTTTGAGGGAAAATGAACTTTATAGTCATCTTAGGTGAAAAGGTGAAGTCAAAGTGCATGGGAAAACATGCATATGACATTTCTAACTTTTTCAAAAAGTGACTTTTAGTCAAAATCAGACCTTTTGGATGTTATTACATGTAAGGCTTTTCATGGAATCATGTCATGTGAGTGAACACAAAAAGTGAGATGAGTGAAAATGGAAGCGAAAAATGGGATTACATGCATGTGCGGATGGTAAATGAGATGGAAAACATGTAATCACATTTGTCATATGAGATGTGAAGTGTTGTGGCATGGAAAGATGGAAATGAAATGTGACAATGCTCTCACATGAAATGAAAAGTGGAGTGAAGTGAAATGTGCTCAAGTTCTTGGGAAAGAACTTGCAATTTCTTCCAAAATGGAGAAAATAAAAATAAAAATAGAAACAAGCAAAACACAAAAACAAGCACAAAAAAAACACATGCCTTTGGCAAAAGACTCAAACATACCAAGATGCAATTCACTTTAACACTCAAATTCAAAATTGGGACTTAGGAAAGAACCAAAGATATGAAAATGAACAAAAACTTCATTTTTAAAGGAAAAATGCACTTTCCATGGCAGAGATTTTAACAAGTGGCAACCATCAAGGAATTATATGCATAAAATTAGCAAGATAATCATGAATTTAAAGCAAGAAAGAAAGAGTCCAATACATGTGCCAAAAATAAAGGAAAAAGATGCTCCAATGTTTGAAAAATCCTTTTCAAGAACACTTGAATCTTTCAAACTTTTGCAAATTTGAATGGGAGAAGGCAACAAACAAGGCATTTTAGGTGGAAGATACCAAAACATGTCCTAGAAACACTCCAAGATCCAACATTTTTGGATTGCATACAATAAGGGATATTTTTAGCAAAAAAGGTATTTCTCCATGATGCAAGATCAAAATGTTTTGATCATTAAAGGTCAAAACATGCATCAATATGCAATGCAATCTCTAGAATATGCCAAATTGATTTTCTTGGGAGCTAAAACATGCATTAAAAATGGATTTATTTGCTGGTATCTCCAAAAATGTGCCCTAGAATGAAGCTTTCAAAAACATTTTTGAGCTTAATAAATCCATTTAAAAAATAAGAGAAATCGTCGCCAACCAAAAATGCCTCTAATGGAAGAAATCTCATGCAAATCCATTGAGAAAATCTCAAGTTATGATCAAAATCAGATTCTTGGAGGGCAAAAACATGTTCTTCTTCAAAAACGGGCTTTTGGAGTGTCATTGCATATGTTTAAACATGTTTTTTGATCAAAATCTGACTTTTTTGGGTCACTTACATATTTTAAAATGTGCATCTCATCAAAATTGCACTTTTTGGGTGCCATTATGTGTTTTAATAATATGCTCATAGGCGAAATCAGACCTTTTTGGGAAGGAAACATGTTTTAAAATGCAACTCACCTTTTAGATGTTAAAGCATGAAAACTTCACTTTTGATGCAATAGCATCAAAAAGGTCCTCTTATAATAGAATTTTGATGTAATGACATCAAAAAGGTCCACCAAAGTAAACTTTATATGCGGTGATATGTAAAATATCCACTTTTGAAGGATTTTACATGTTACTGCATATAAAATGTCCACTTATGAAGACTTTAAGTTATTTAATTCACTTAAAATTATAAAAATGTTACAGAATGGGCCATAAACAATATTTAGAAATATAACATATAAACATCATTTAAAAAGTAACATTTAAATAAACATTTGATTTTTAAAACCAAAAATTAAACTGAAACTATATAGTTATATAGTTACTTTAAGTGAAAAACTAAAAAGTAACTCAAGTTAAAATTATAACATAAAGTGTACTATAGTCACTTTAAGTTAAAAATTTAAAGTTAAAGTAACTTAAAAACATAACAAAAAGTGAATATAAGTTATATTTATCAAAAACTGAAAGTCAAATTGAAAATATAACATCATATTTTTAGTTTGTATTGTTGCACCCAAAAAGTCCACTTTTGAAGCACTAAAATGGGCATAACTCTTGACTGACAACTCCGATTGACCTCTAGATTAGAACGAATCGAAAGGAAAAATGAAAGGCATGACATGAGCAAAACAAAAGGACTAAAAAAAAAAAAACGCAAACTCAAAAGCAAAGAACAGACAATGAAGGCTTCAAAAATCAAGCAAAGGATCAACATAAATTAAATGAAAAATACTTGATGAAGGCCTTCAGTAAAAATATTTGATATATGAATTGGAATGGATCAATTGATCAACATTAAGAAATTAAATATCAAATTCAAGCTTAGAGAAATACGAAACTAGCTTGAAAAAGTTTTGTGTTGTTACCAACATTTTGTGGTGACCAAATGCAAGACAACATATTGCATAATGTAAATCTATTTGATATATTAGGTTTTATAGGGAAAGTGTTATTTGATTGGATATCTAATATGCTATCCTATTGGCCTATTTTTAGTTAGACTCCTAAGATAATTGGTTCACTGTGTTTTATAATCTATGCTTAGTTCATGCTGCAATGCATCAAATATGTTAATGTCTCAAATGTTCTCCACCAATTAATATGAGTATGTGCTTGTCGGAGTTCTGACCGTGCATGGGTATCGAATCTTCCCCTTGGTGATCTAATATTCGTGTTCTTTCTTAGATATAATCTTTCTAAATATTCCCTTCACTATTAGCCCTACCAGATGTGAGATGGTTAGATCCTTATTGATTTGTGGAAGAAATGATTGAAATATATTCGGTCTTGTGGAAAACACTATTTGGTGGTTGAACAAAAATGAGACTCGTAGCCAGTTGTTGGCTGTGACAGAAAACACTAACTGCTCAGGTAGATTTTAGATTCAATCTATTTGTCTGGTTTGACTATGATTTGTCCAAGGTTCTTCTTTCCTTTCTCCCTAGTTGTATTGGTTTAATATCTTGTGTTCAACTTGCATTGTGCTGTAGATGTTTTTCCTCCTTGTATAAATACAATTGGGGGGGGGGGGGCGGGGGTGTGTCTTTGACAAGTCACAACCAATTTCATTGGTCATGATTCATTTCTTTCTTTAATTCAAATTTTGAATTAGATTTTAATTATATTTAACATTTATTATTAGTGATTGTTATTACATTCTAATATGTATTTGAATAATAGCTTGAAAAATAAAACAATTATTATATTGATAAAAGGAAAATGATCACTATCATTTTATTTAATATTAAGTATAATGAAATTATAAAATTTACAACCACGATTTATTATTATTTTAAAGAAGAAAAAAATGTTCTTCTCCTAAGTCACAGGGTCATTACAAAAAAATACTATTGCTCAAAATTTTGGCAATACCTTATCAAATAATATGTAGAATATTTTTTATTTTACAACCGTGAATGGATTGATAATAGCTCTACATCTCCATGAGGAACTTTTTGCACTTTAATTGATAAAGTATATTTCACACCAAACAATGTGGGTACTCCATAATGTACAAGCAACAACTTGAAAGACGGAATGACTTTGTGTACTGTGAATGTGAGATAGTAATCAAACTTAAGAGTAGCAAGAAACCATTCCTTGAGTGAGCCCTTATGAGAGATAACTTTAAATTCTCCTTTGAGAAATTTTAGACTAATATAATCAGAGAGAGTGTAGTTCTTGACATTTATTGTTGGCTTGATGATAATTTTAAAAATACATCCAGTAAGATAAAGATCATGAATCTCATGGTACAAAGTATTTGATCATCTGCGTAAATCTACAATTTCAATATGAAGACAGTGAAATATGACATCTAAGTTCATCTTCAATTTTATTCCATAATAGGCATTGACTTATAGAGCTTAGTAATAAAATTTGATTTGATTATCCCTTGGTCCATCATTTTTAATTTGATTGACCAATCTATCTATGATCCAATAGAAAATGCTCAACTCCTATATACAAATGATGACATTCTGTGAAAGGTAGGGATGAAATTTATGCAACCAAATGTAAACCCATTCTAAATGTAATTTGTCTAACATCTTGTTAAGCTGCATGAAAATTATTGATTTTTTTAATTTCATTATGAAACATGATAAAGAATATAACTTTTCAAAATGAAAGTATTGTTTCGATTAAGGCAAAAACAAGTTTTGAAGGATCAACATTAAGCACCACCAGGATTTATAAGGACCTAAAATGTAAAGTTTACCATAAAGCATAAAAGCTAAGTTTTACAAGGACTTGAAACCTCAAAAGTAAAAAAAAAACCCAGGTTTTACAAGGACTTGGAACCTAAAGTTTAAACAAAAAGGTGGAAATAAAAAACACAGAACCAACAAAATAATCCAGTCCAACAATTGACGCACTAGTGTCCTCGACTAGCACCTACAAAAACTCCTCAATGATCTTCACTACCTCCTTGCCTGCCTCTGTAGTGCTCTAGATAAAATCAATCGTGATAGAAACATGAGCCTCAGGAGCCTCAATACCCTTTTTCTTCAAGCTCTACTTAGTCCTCTTGCTTGGCCCACTTGGACTATTCACCCCAACAATATTAGGAGACATAATCTTCTCATTTCTTTTCTTTCCTAGATTGGTCACCATTGCACACAAACTAGACGTAATAAGCTCCATCCTTTGCTCACTATCCTTGATTAATTGACAGAGTTCTAGCTCATACTCGTTAAGTTTGTTAGAAATATTACCAATTTTTCTTTCCATATGGGCTCTCATAACACGTTCTTCTCTCATAACACATTCTTGTTCCATCTCTTTCTTCATATCTCCAATTTTTTTCTTAAGCACCATGATCTCATTGTAAAGTCATGAATCACCTTGAAGAGAAGTGTCAACTTTAAGCTTGGTAGTATGAAGGAAAGATAAATTTTCCTGATGAGAGTCATCCCTATACCCGTCATCAGCCCTTTTTAGAGAGTCAATAGTAGTACCCTTGTTCTCCTTCATATAAACCTAGATTTTGGTGTTTGCTTCTTGCTTCTCATTCTTCTCCTCTTTATTATCCTTTCTCAGGTTGTGTTCTTTCATGATAATGGCTTTACCCTCATAGTTATTTTCAATATCCATATTCATTTTAGCCTCATTGTAAATCCATTTAGTAGGAGATGGGTGAGCACTTTGTTTTCCCTCTTCTTCCCCTACAGCTTCCAACCCTACATTAGACTTAGTTTTCCTATCTTTACTTTCATCAACATTGCCGGTAGACATGCCTCTGCTTCCAGAGTAACCATCCAAATTCAAGTTGAGGTCCCCCATTTCTATTTTATCATCATCTTCAGTGGACTTTTTAGACTCTGTTATTTCCTTCACCTTTGTCTTCTTAATCTCCCTTTTGTTACCCTTTTTGGTGCCCTTACTGTCACTAGTTCCTTTACCACTTTTAAACTTAATTTTCTTTCAATGAAAGTATTGTTGCATAAAGGATAATAACCATTAAAATATTGTATGTTATGAAAGAAATATAAAACATATTTGATCAACTTGATATCTTGTCACTCATTATTTAAAGGTTAGTATATTTAATATTTTAAAAAAGTTATCTATGACATCAAGTAATACAAATTTGCAAGATCATAAGAAAATAAGTGGTCATCTACTTTAATGTGGGAACAGTAAAAAGAATTTACAAGGCTACAAAATGTCTATTTATATATTATGTATGTGAAAAAAATTATTTATAACAATTTAAATGTGACTTATAGTAGTATACAAGTAAATTATAAAGAATAGTCTACTTAAATCATTTGTTGCATGTTTTTATCGTTTATGATTTACTTTCTATTTATATAAAAAAAATTAATTAATTTTTTATAGCAATATACAAGTAAATGGAAAATATTAGTATGTTTAAATAATTTATTACATGTTTTTATCATTTATGTTTGTTAAAAGTAGACATTTTCAAAGTGTATAAAACTACAGTAAAAATTACAAATTATTGAATTGGCCAAAAAAGTTGTACTTGTTGTTGTGATGTGGAGCCTAATCAGACTTGGAAGTTTATTTTTTCTCACTTTATTCAGTGAGGTTTCCCCCCGATTATCACTACGGGGGTTTAGGGGAAACACCCTCAAGGCGGGGTCAAGGGACAACACCCCTTGTGAAGTCTTGGGATAGATCCCTATGTGCGCTCCATGTCACAATATAGGGTGGGTCAAGGGGAAATGCTCCCGTGGGGATTTTCAAGGGCAACTCACCTAACTTTATTATTGTAAAAGGTGTTGTTGGCACCTAAATTTGCACCTTATCAAATTACAATAGAAATTTGATAATTTAGACCAACATTGGAACAACCAAAGGCTGTGGGTAACCTATCAATGGCTAAACCTTCGGGTTCTAGGCTGGCTCCTTTATGGGAAATCACCTAATTGATTATTCTAACACTACTTTCTTACTGAGGAAAGGGTTAAGGAAGATTAAAAAACAACGGAAAATAAATTAGTTCCTAAAAGGTGATGCACCAAATATGCTTAAAGAAAGGTTTCAACTAATAACAACCATTTCACCATCAAAATGGAGGAAAAATACTAATAAGCACTTAAACTTTATATTGGCCTGCAATAGTGTTTCACATTAAGGTTTTGATTCTCACTCATTAAGAAAAATAGAAATTTTTTACTTAATAAAATGAAAATTAAACAAACACAAAATGTGACCTGTAGACAAAATACACTTCAGTGACAAGGTATAAACTGAGACAGATTAACTAGGAATCCTTGGATTCACAGACTAACCTTATCAAATCAGAAAAAACTACACAATATCACTGAAAAAGATTGAGGCTTGAAAATCTCTTCCAAAATGAACCTGTAAAATGCTTGTCATATATTTAACTTTTCTTCTAAATAGTTACAGAAAAACACATAACAGTACCTAGGATAAAATATCACTCAATACTATTTTTGCATAACTTAGAATTGTCTTCAAATGAGCTCTCAAACTCATTAAGTACCAAACCCAACCTCTTGGGTCATATGCAGAATGATAGCCTCCAAAATAGGGCTTAGAAACTTCCAAAATGAAGTCCAATAAAGTCTAAGACTTCATTAACTCAACTGCACCCCATGACTCATCAAAACCACCCAAAAAATGCTCTAACAAGTCATAAAGAGTCATAAGCCAATAGGGCAAAGTCAAACTCGACCTCTAAACTTCCTCCTAAAAAGGTTCCTCATGTTCCAACTTTAACCTTTTCAGTCAAGACCATAAATATGGAATTAATTTAATTCCTCTCTTTTGCATTTAAAATGGAAGAATATATATTCAATGACTTACAAAATTGTCATTCGAATATATCTTCTTTACAAAGTAACATGTATATGCAAGATAGAAAAGAAATGAATTAAATATCCATAAGGTATTGAATTAAACATAAAGTTTCAAAAAACATAAAAACCCTATCAAAAACCCATGGACTTCAAAAGATCCTTCAAAATGATAAAGGGCAGAATGTGTTAAAGAAAACATAAGTTATTGTTTTCTCATTTCTAGGATTTTCGAAGTGGAGAAGGAGTGAGGGTTTCATCATCATTTTTTATGGAAATTTGATAGTTCTCACACTGGCGTCGCGACTCTTCTTCACATTATTTGATTTTGATCCATTGTTGGCATTTGTTGTATCTTTCATTGCAGACGTAATTGAAGGTAAGAAGTTAATTTCAGTCTTTGCTTCACTATTGCTGTATCTTATGCTGGAGATTCATTTTTTTTTGTGTTAAAAAAAAACAAGTCACTGCTGTAGATAAAAATGTGTGACAGGAACAACGTTTTTGAAAAAAGAACTCAGATGAATTCTGTATGTAGATTCTCACTGGCTGCATGCAATATATTAAAGTCACTGTTATGAAAACTTTTAAAACCCGAGAATGGTTTATTTGCTGCCACTTTGATGGAATAGGTTCTTTGTATGTGAACTAATTTTTAATGAAAATCGCTCCTCTCAGGGTGTTATGTTTTTTTGTTTTCAAATACAACAATGCGGCTTTCTCCTTTCTTCTTCTCCCAAATACATTTGTTGAAGCTGCACTTGTGGAGATAACTGCATTTATAATCATTTTTGTCCCTGCCAGTCTAGTCTTTAATATCATCATCTTTTTTTTTGAAAGTTGAAATCTCCAGTCAATGAAGATTTAGGATCAGAATTTGACTCCAAGGTAACCTTGCATTATGAAGAGTATATTTGATAACAGTGTTATCCATTGACTCAAAGATATAACTTGTTGCAATGTTCCTGCTTTTCAATAGGCTATGAAGATACAAACCAAGATTTACAGAACTTATGTGACATCTTCCAAGTACATTTACTTGAAATTTTTTGAGTATAGATATGACTGTAGATGTTTCCTCATACAAACATTTTGCATCACTTTCCTTTTGAGTCTCTCAAGTTACTCGAACATCTACCCATGACTGTCAACATTCACATTCTATGCTTTTGTTGTTATGTTTTATTATTGGATTTGCATACTTCCAATCATGAATTTGCTATAATAGCATTTTATGTGCAAAAAATTTCCATTTCTGAAAATCGTTGCTTGAATTTTAGTAGCAAAGTCAACCTCATTGCAATTAGCTGGAAAAAGGAACATCATTATTAGAATGTTGGTTGCATTGTTTCTTTTGTCTGCATCTGTATAAAAATTGTTAATTGAGTTGACTTACAAGGTTCGAGCACGGGCTCGTGACACTTATAAACAACTTTATCAACAATCTAGCTTGTCACTATTTATACTTTCTGCACGTAGCACAAACGTGTTAGCAACAAAATCACTTGTATACATGGTTTTGATTTTTAGATTCTGATACTGCTGCTCCATGATTAATTGAATTCACTATTCTTGTGCAAATTAGGATCATGAGTAAATGGTACAAGTGTATAAGTATGTTTTGCAGAACCAGACATTGCTTAGATCCATATGGATCTAACCTGTACCTTTCTTTGACTTTTTTGCAGGAATTGGATGCTTAGGGAACTAGGGAGAACTGAATTTCAGCAAGGCAACTTTGGGAAAGCGGACTCAAACCAGCCATATACCCCCAAGCAATGGTTGGTTCCTTCTTTCCTACTCTTGCATGTTCATTTGTATCATTTATTTCATTTTACTTGTTCTTAATTTGCACAGGAATAATGAATAGGTTACTCTCACGGCCTTGTGTGAGAGATTTTGATCACTTTTTCATTCAGTACATATTCTTTAATTCTTTAATATATAAACTCCAAAATGAAAATTGTCATCGTTTAACACAAATAAAGAATTTTCTCATTTTATCAATGCAATGTACTTTTCCCCCTTTTTGCAAACATTGGCAATTGAATGCAATTGATAAATAGTAATGAATGTTAAAAAAAAATTTCATAGGTAATGAAATTTTGATAACAGGTGTCAGTTGCCATTTTTCTATTGGACAAATTATTCTGGCCCTAATTTTGTAAACAGAAAAAGCTTGTATAAAATGGCTTAGGGTTAGATATTTTATAGTGTATGATGAGATTGTAGCTTCTTGTAGCAATATTGAGCTATAAGGGATTGTGGATTGTAATTAGGTTATAATCACTGGATAATAAGAATATTGGACTCCTGTTTAATGGATGTAGCCTAGGGATTGGGTGAACCATGTTTAATCTTTATGTCTTATGTTCTCTTCTGTGTGATTTATTATTTCATAATATTAGTTATATTTTCATGCAATTATTATTTATGTCACACTAATTCTAACAAGTGGTGTTAGAGAAAGGTCATTATTTTTTACCTCTCACAATATAGTGGGATAAATAGTAGACGAGGGTAAGCTAAAGGTTGAGAATTTTAATGGGTTGAACTTTCAGTTATGGAAAATGTAAATGAAGGTTTATCTTTATCAAAAGGATTTATGGTAGTCATCAGAAGGAAAATATAAGAAACCAACAACTATGATAGATGAGGACTGGGATATTTTGGATAGAAAGGAACTTGGAAGTATTCACTTATGCTTGACATAATTTGTGGCATTTAATATTACAAAAGTGAAGATGATTGAAGAGTTGATGCAAACCCTATCAAGGTTGTATGAAAAGTCCTCTACTTTAAACAAGGTATTTCTCATGAAGCATCTATTTTAATATGAATATGGTAGAAGGTGGATCTGTTACAAATTATTTAAATGAGTTTAATATAGTTACCAATCAATTATCTTCTAAGTGTTAATTTTGATGAAGAAACTAGGGCTCTCTTGATTTTGTATTCTTTACGTAAAAGTTGGAATAGCTTGGTAATGATTGTGAGTAATTCTATTCCTGGATCTAATACCCTAGAATTTGATGATTTGATTGGTTTTATTTTGAGTGAGGAAACTTCTAGAAAAAACTAAGGTGGATCTATATGAAGAAGTGCTTTGAACGCACAAAGTACAGGCAAAATGAATAAGAGAGGAAACAATTCTGGAAATCAACAAGAAAATCAAAGGGAAAGAGGTTTGAATCAAAGGGACCAAGAGATTACTAGTACTATGAAAAACTAGGGCATACAAACATGGATTGCTAGACTCGAAAGAATAATGTAGGAGACAAACAAGAAGGGAACAATGAGGCAAATGTGGTAAGTAACAAATATGAAGAGGATACTTTTCTTCTTTCCTTAGAAAGTGTTGATGATTCATGGGTTTTAGATTCAGGGACTTCATTCCATGCTACTCCTCATAGAGGTTATTTTCTTGATTATGGCCAAGGGGATTTTAGACTTGTTTATTTGGGAAATAATGAACCTTGTAAAATTGTTGGAAACAAGAAAATTAAGATTAAGTTACAGAATGGGAATCATTGGTTACTACAAGAGGTAAGACATGTTTTAAGGTTGAGTAGGAATTTAATTTTAGTAGGAAAATTGGGTGATGATGGTTGCATGGTTACTTTTAATGATAAAAATTAGAAGGTTTAAAATGTTCCCTTGTAGTAGAAAAATGTGTGAAAGTGGGCACTTTATATCTTTGTACAGGTCATGTAGTTCCTTCTACTTTGATTGTTTTAGAGAAAAAATAATGTTCAGGAATAGTCATTGCAGTTGAGCAAGTAGTTGTAGATTACAAAACAACACTATGGAACAATAGACTTGGGCACATGAGTGAGAAAGGTATGAAATTTCTTCATTCAAAGAAATTTTTCCAGGTCTAAAATGTGTCAATATGGATTTTTGTAAAAGTTTTGTATATGGAAAATAAAAGAGAGTTAGTTGTTTAAAGAGTGGAAAGGAAAAGAAAGATGACAAATTAGAGCTTGTGCATACAAATGTATGGGGACCAGCTTAGGTATCTTCTCTTGGTAGCTTTCATTATTATGTTACATTCATTGATGATGTAACTAGAAAAGTATAGATTTATTTCCTTAGATAGAAATTTTATCTATTTGTAACTTTAAGAAATAGAAATGCTTGGTTGAGAATGAGACTAGTAAAAGTGTAAAATTTCTCAGATCTGATAATGGTGGTGAGTATTGTAGCAAATAATTTTAATATTATTGTAGACATAAAATTGTTCCAAGGACTCCATAAGAAAATGGACTGGCTAAATGGATGAATATGATAATAATGGAGCATGCAAGGAGCATGAGGTTGCATGTTGGACTGCTCTTAAACATGTGGGAAGAGGTTGTCATTACTATTATATATTTGATTAATATAGGTCTCTCTACTCCTTTAAGTTGTGGTATTCTAGAGGAAGCATGAACTGGTTAGAAGGTGAGTTATTCTTTTCTTAAAACCTTTGGTTGTGAAGTATTTACACATATAGATTTTGAAAATAGAACTATGTTGGAAGCTAATTCAAAGAAATATATATCCGTTGGATATGGCATTGATAAATTTGATTATAATATTTGCGATTTTAGAAATTTTAATATTGTAATAAGTAGGGATGTCATATTTAATGAGAAAGTGTTGTACAAGGATCTGTTGCAGTAGCATGAGAATAAATAAAATAATTATGTAGTGTTAGATGATACTCAAAAGGATGATGTTCCAACAATCCCTCATGCTCCACAGCAACCACAACAACAAATAGCACATGCACTAATGAATGTCAGATGACCAACAAGGCTAAGTAGACCTCCATAAATATTTTCTCCCTCTTTGTATTCTTTTTTATTAAAAGATGATGGTGAACTTGAATGTTATGATGAAGTTGTGTAGGTGGATACTAAGATTCAGTGGGAAGTTGCAATGACAAAAGAAATGGACTCCTTTTCAAAAAATTGGACTTGAGATTTATGTAATTTTCTTGTAGCTAAAAGGGCTTTACAAAATAAATGGGTTTACAAGTTGAAAGAAGAGGATGGAGGTAAGAAAAGATTTAAAGTGAGGTTAGTTGTAAAAGGATTTGCACATAAAAAGGGCATTGATTTTGATGAGATATTTTCTCCTGTTGTTAAAATGACTTCTATTCATATTATTTTAAGTATTGTGGCTACTAAAGATTTGCATCTGGATAAACTTGATGTTAAAACCACTTTTCTTTATGGTGATTTGCATGAAGAAATATATATGGTACAACCATAGGGATTTGAGGTCAAAGGTAAGGAGAATTTAGTGTGCAAATTGAAGAGAAGTTTATATGGCTTGAAGCAAGCACCTCATAAATGGTATCTTAAATTTGGTAGTTTTATGCATGAGCATGGATACACTGGGTGTCATTTAGATCATTATGTTTATTTTAAGAGGTTGGATGATGAAAACTACATTATTTTATGTTTATATGTTGATGATATGCTTGTAGTTGGGTCTAACATAAGGTGTTGAAAACTAAGTTAGCACATTCATTTGCTTTGAAGGATTTGGGGGAAACAAAGTGAATCCTTGGTATACAAATTTATAGAGATAGAATGAACAAAAAATTGACATTATCTCAGGATGATTATATTGAAAAGATGTTGTAGCATTTCTTTATGAAGAATGCTAAAGCTGTCAGCACACCTTTACCTAGTCATTTAAAATTGAGTAAGGAAATGTGTCCAAAGATACTAGAAGATGAGGCTAAGATGTCCAGGGTATCTTATGCTTTAGTTGTAGGAAGTTTAATGTAGGTTATGGTGTGTACTAGGCTAGATATTGCACATGTAGTGGGAGTCATTAACAGGTATATGAGTCATCTAGGGATTAAGTATTAGAATGAGTTAAATAGATTCACAGAAGTTTGAGAGGAACAACAAGTAAGTGTTTACATTTTGGGGGCTCTACTACTGATTTTCAAGGCTATGTCAACTCAAATTTTCCAAGTGATCTTAATACCAGATGAAGAACTACATGTTATGTATTTACTATTGGTGGGACAATAGTGAGTTAGATTTCTTGGTTGTAGAAGGTAAATTCTTTATCCACTATAGAGGCATAGTGTGTTATTGCTACAAAGGAAGCCTAAGAGATGATATGGATTCCATTCTTCATGGAAGAATTGGGACATCCACATAGGGATAATTATTTGTTTACAGATAGCTAGAGTTTTATTCATCTTGCAAAAAAAATTCTCTACATTCAAAGACAAAACACATATAGTTGTGGTACCATTTTATTAGGTCAGTTTTGGATGATGGATAGTTAAAACTAGAGAATATACATACAAATGATAATCCAATAGATATGTTTACAAAGGTAGTAACAAGGGAGAAGTTGAAATCCTCTTCAATTTCAGTTAGTCTTCTATACTGAACAAGATAAAAGAATAGTAGAGTACATCATGGTTTTATATTCTAGTGGGAGCTATAGGTTTAGTGGTGCTATGATCAATCTCCAAGTGGAAGGTTATGATTATGGAGTCTAATCAGTCTCCATGTGGGGGATTGTTATGATGTAGAGCCTAATTAGACTTGGAGAATATTTTTTTCTCACTTTATTTAGTGTGGTTTCCCCCTAGATTATCACTAGAGGGATTTGGAAGACTGGGTCAAGGGGAAACACCCCTTGTGGGGTCCTGAGACAAAGGCCCAAGTGTGTTCCCTATCATAGTATAGGGTGGGGTTGAGGGGCAACACCCCCATGGGGATTTTCATGGGGAGCACCCTTGAAAGCTCAATTGACATTGTTATTGTAAAAGGCATTAACTATTATTTTCCTATTGGAAAACTTATTCTAGCCCTAATTTTGTAAGTGAAAAAAATGTTGTATAAAATGGCTTAGGTTTAGGTATTTCATAATGTATGATGAGATTGTAGGTTCTTGTCATGGTATTGATTTGTAAGGGATTGCAGATTGTAATCAGTTTGTAATCACTAGATAATAAGAATATTAGACTTGGTGTTTGGTGGATGTAGCCCAAGGATTGGGTGAACCACATTAAATCTTTGTGTCTTGTGTTCTCTTCTATGCGATTTATTATTTTTTGCTATTAGTTATATTTGCATGTAATTTTTATTTCTATCACACTAATTCTAACACTTGCATTGACAAAATTTTCAAAATCAAAATACTACATCAATTATGATCTTCAAATGGTAGTCTAGAATAACTATCAAACTCAACCATCACATATGTTGGAGGTTCAAGCAGAGAACTTTCTTGTTTGTATACTATCTTTTGAATGTACCCCAAAGATCCATTTACAAGACCTACTTGTACCCATAGATTTTGAAGTTAGCATGACCCTTGAATCCTTACACATTAGCAACTCAAGATCAAGCTCATCATTTGAATAATCTTCTAATGTAGTAGGATTTCCTCTTTTGTTGCAACACTACGTGCAACAAGATACTTTACTGAATGTAGAATTTTTTATTATAACTATGAACATTTTCATTTGGTTAGAATAAATGGACAATATTTTCAAACTTTAAATTTGAAGCAACATCTATGTTGATATGGGTTCTCATCAGTAACAACCTCCAACCATCAATCTATGGGTTTATATCTCTTACATTTGTCAAAAGTTGACGAAATCTTTATTGGTCATCATTTTCCCCATCTTGTCTAAATATATTATCCAAAGTATCAACAGTCTTGAATTCTTGCCATAACAAATTTTCCCTTGTATTTTTGTCATATGTCAGTCTTTCATTAACTAGAGGAAGTTGACCCAAATCTCCTACCAAAATAATAGACCCGCTTGAAATATAAGCATGAAATTATTTATTTCATAAGAAATAATTATTAGTTGTATTTTAGTAAAGTATTGGTCTATATTTTGTACATGATTTACTTGTTCATGAGGAAAAGTTAAGACTTTTACCTCTAAAGCTTATATTTATAGTTTGTGGGAAAGCTTGTTAGAGTCGAGAATCTATGTTTTCTAGCATGTTCTGACAAATGAGGCTCATTTAATTAATCAAAATATACTTGATGTGTGCCATATCTTATTGAAACCTTGTGAATATTGTTCCTTCCAATTGTGAAAAATCTTGTATTGGTAATTTTAATTTTTAATGAACCCTATGAATGTTGAAACTCTTGTTGGTGCAAGTAATAAAAGAGGAGATTGAGAGGGTATTGTTGCATTTTCAAGAGGTTGACTAATGACACCAATTAGATATGACTTTCCAGTTCTTGTTGTTCCTGCAGTTGTCATGAGCAATGGCTTTGTGTTTTGATTTATGTGATAGTGTTCCATGATTATTTCAATTGCATTTTTTTTATCACCAAGGGTCATGTAGATAATGTATTGGGGAATGTCATTATTTATAAGACAACCATGATTCTTCATGTTACTTACAAAACTAATTGTTGTATTAATGTACTCTTCTCCCTTATAATCAACAAACCAATTTGTATATATGGTTGTCAATGTCTCTTCTCCCCAACATATCTATTTCTAAACACTCTATGTTTTGGCCATGGTGCAACCTAGATATAATCTCCCATTTGTATTATGTTGTATTTATGCGAACATTGTCATTGTCTTTAGTTTTAGACTCACTTGGGTTTACATTATTTTTTGTAGCTACTATACATTTAACATGCCAAGGATTATAGTTAAACGTCTCCCACTTTTCTATGATGGAGTCATCATCACAACTAATATCTAATTCTATATCATAAAATAACTTGTAGAGAAATAAATTTGATAAAAAAAAATCAACCCAATTACCTGACTCATGTGAAGGAATAGATATAAATCTAGGAAAAACTCTGACTATTGTTTCTTTTTTCCTTGGCCCCCTTTTTTTGTCTCTTCTTCTTTTAAGATTATATATCCATGATCTTGTTGCATCAATTGATGTGAAAACTTCTATACATAGTGGCCTTTTTTATACCTATCAATGAAAGATTTTGTTTGTTCCTCACTATTCTCTTTATAATTACCATTTTCATGATTTACAATTATAGGTTTGAAGACCTCATGTGAGACATTTTGGTTAACAAATCTTCTACTGCACTCTACCAATGGAAGCTCTAATAACAAATGACATGTTTTTTGAGTGCCAACGTCTCTTTCTATAATTATCTTAGTTAGAAATTTCCTATATGCTTGTGTAACCAAATCATCTAGGTTTTTCATGTTGGAGAGGTGCATCAACATTTGGTGGTATGTTTATGAGCTTTTCTTTACTTTTGCTACATCTTGGCAATGCATTTTATTATATCATGTTTGCAAATAGCAGGTTCTCAATCTATACTCACTCTCCATATTTGTAGTATGTGAAAATTATGTGAATTGACTGTGTCATTATTTCTCGATGGTTCAAATTTCTTTTCACTTGTTTCTCTATCTTCATATAATTTTGATCCCACTAGGTTTAATAGCCAAGTAAAATTAAACCTATAATCAATATAAGAAAGCTTTATATTTAGTCCCATCACTTTTATGGCCAATTCTTAATTTAGATTTAAATATTCCTTGTAATCAAATGATTACTTGCAAAACATCCTTCCCCTTTTTTTCATTTATACGTACTTGTTGGAAATGTAATGCAAGCTAGGTAATTGGGGGGGGTGGGTGGGTGAATCAGGAGCCACTTAAACTTCTTCTACTTAAACTACTTTTTTTAGTTGTTTACTCTATTTGCATGCAAGAAACATAAAGCAGTAAAGTAACAACAACATAATACAATATTTGGTAACCCAGAAATCCTCCAACTAGAAAGTAAAATTCGGGTGGGGATGACACCTACAATGCTTCACTACTACAATAATAAAGTTGGCTTGTTAAGGCTTAAAATTGATCGCTTCTAGTGATCTTACTCTATTAAGAGAAATAAGGACTGTTAGGTCCACCTTGTGAAAGGATTTATAAAATACAATTAAGTATTACTCTATTAGAAGTTTCTGCAAAGGACTATTAGGTCCACCCTGTTAGAGGATTTTAGATAGATGCACCTATTAGGATGAATCAATGGATTGTTCTTTGATATGAAACTCTAATTAAAAATGAAGATCCTTTGAAGTAAATTGATCACTTGACTGTGACAGATGAGTCTCTCCCTTTCCTTATGCTAATTGTAGCCTTCTAAATATTATGTTATTTTATATTCAATTCTATTCAATATTCTTCAAATCATGGTACAATAATATCACAATGATGATTTTGGATTAAAAAAATATGTCATATTTATATAAATCTAAATAATTATAGTATAGGTTGGTTACAACACAAACAATTCAAAAAACAATCACCAAGTCGGCTTAGTGTTGTAACACGGGTCCAATGACTTACTCGAGCAATACTAAAGACACTCAGTTGATACTAGATGCTTGGTTCATACCGATCACTTGGTAGATACTCCTAACTCAGTTCACACTACTTTGCTAGCTTGATTATCATCTTGGAATACTCTGCTAACTTAGTTCTCACTACAGCTCGCTAGGACTGTCAACTCGGTTGACACTACAGCTCGGTGGGAACTATCAACTCAGTTGAGACTGTAACTCAGTTGACACTGCTTACTTTTGTTGATAATTGGCTAATGAAGATATGTAATTTTTTTCATTTATGGCAACACAAGATGTACATTCTTGTAGAACACCTCAGAAATAAAGATACTTAGCTTTTAGTACCCTAAAAATTGTCTAAGTATGAATTCAGTTTACAATAGTATATTATTTTGTATGTAACTTGTTATTGACATCATATTATTATTAGTAAAGTTAGATGAAGATAGTATACATGTTTATGATGACGTGTATAACCTCAAACATTAGTACAAACTATATAGAAAATAGATATTCATGTTTTACTAGTGAAACAAAACAACAAAATTAAAAGTAAAGGAATTATTTTGTTTACAAAATAATTATTTGACCAATTAGGGCCGACATTCTATATGTTTACTCTAAGTTGGAAAAGTATATTATGGTCTTAGCCAACCTAGCAAAAATTTGTGAAAAGACATGTTATTTATGCAAAGGACATCTTGTGAATTCAAATGTGTTGTGCAAGTGTTCTGTTGAGCAATTATATTGTGATATGTGAACTTTTGTGAAGCGATATATCTGAAGTTTTGAGAAGCAATTTTGTGATCCAAGATCAAGCTAAAGATCAAAGATCAGTTAAGAAAGAAGTTACAATACTTATACCAGAGGAATAATTACTTGTTTAGGAAGTGAGCTCTTCTTGAAATTAGAAGTGCATGTTTGGGCAGTGGGCTCATCTTGCATCTACTGTTCTATAACTCCTAACAAGGTTGGAATCTCCTAACAAGGATTCAAAGTCTCCTAACAAGTACTCTCTATACTATATTTTCTTATTGACTTCTATCAGGGTCCATCCTCTAATAAGGAACATATATATTAGTATATTATCTAGTGGGTATCATCCCCATCAGGGTTTTCCCTTGGCCAGGGTTTCCCTAGTTAACAAAATATGGTGTTATGAGTTATCTTTGTGCATGGTTACTATTACTGTTCAACATTACTTGTTTACTTTCTTATGTATGGCTCAAAGTAATAAATAATATCTAATTGGTGACTAAAGTTGGTAAATTATTGATTCACCCCCCTCTCAGTAATTCTTATATCTAACAATTGGTATCAGAGCGTAGTTACTCAGAAGAGGCTTAACAACTTGAGTAAGATTCCTATGGATATGGAAAAGTCGATGAAGTACCTTGAAGAGGCACTTGACCAAATCGATCTTTTTACTAAAGAAAGAGATAAGATGAAGGATAGATACAAAGACTCCAAAGTATATATTGGACAATTGAAGGATAAGATTGAACATCTCAAATCCAAGCCTGAATCTATTGAATCTGAAACTAGTGATGATGATTATTCAAAGCTAAAAATAGAGTACAAGATCTTGAAGCATGAATTGAAGATTACTAATATAAATATGACTTTGAAGAATGATCCTAGAAAAGTTGAATTTGATTTGAAAATTGAGAATATAGATCTTAGAGCAAATCTGGCCAAAAACACATTTGAATTTGAAACATTGAAACAAGATCATGAAGAAATTCATAAGTAAAACAATATTGTGAAAGGTGAACTACCTCGTGCAAGTAAAAACCTGAGAAGATTTATTCTAGAAGAGAAAAACTTGATGACTCAATGTCAATATAGAGACCTACCTATGATAAGATTGGTCTTATCTATTTAACATGTCTATAAAGAAACCTAAAAATAGATCAGATCTAAAAGAAAAAGATAAATTTGATTATAAGATTGAATCTAGACAACATTCTGATAAACCTAAAGAAGTTGGACAAGGAAGTTGAGATATTGGATCAACCGAAGCAAGTAGAATCTCCTAAAGAAACCAGGTATGAATTTAGAGGTAAGTATTTTTCATGTAATGAAATAGATCATATGAAAAGAGATTGTACAAATAATTCATTTAATCATGTTAAGGATTTTTATTGTCATAATTGTCATGGTATGGGTCATAACAAAATTGATTGTAGGAAACCTAAATATGATAATGATAGAAGGAATAGTAGAATGTCTGGAAATACTAACCTTGCAAATAGAAGAAGATCTAATGAGAGGAAATTGAGAGAAGGAAGACCTTATGAAGAAAGAAAATAGATCATGTGTTATAAGTGTAACAAATTTAGACATATAGCTTGGAATTTTTATGCACCAATTGATCAACAGAATCCTAGAAGTAGAACTCCAGTATGTCAGTTATGCAAAAACTTTGGACATAAGAATGGACATAAACTTTAGAGATAGAAGGAATAATGGAAGAAACTTTGGAAACAAAAGGAAGAATGGAAGAAACATCAAAAATGATAGAAGGAACCATGAAAGTGACTTAGGAACTAAGAAAGACAATGAGGAATAGAGAAATGTAGTCACTGAACTTCGAGAAGAACTCAATGACGCATTTGTAAAAGGATTAGACATCTCAAAAGAAAAGTTAGAAGATGGTGAGACAGGAAGATCAAAGTTAGTAATCAAGTTTGATTCAACTAAGTTGAATTAAGCTTATTCATAACACTAGAATTTGAAACTTCATTTAGAGATCAAACTATGGGTAGCAAAGTTGGGAAAAGGTATATCGAGATAAGTTTAGACAGTATCTAAGCTTGCTTGAAATTTGGAAGTTATAAGAATTTCTTATGAAGGAATTAAGGGTTATTGTTATTACAAAGAAAGTTAATTCTGTAGTAGAAGATGAAAAATATGTTTTACAGAGAATTTCATGGAGCAAAGATTCTTGGAGCATTTTCATGATGGAAGGAAGCTATAGTAAACTTTGGGTAGCATTTGAAGATCAATCAAAGATTATCGAGCAAATATTTGATTTTAGAATGTAATTGATAGCTTTTTCGTGTTTGCAAAGTTCATAATAAATGAAATTTCAAATTGAAGAAATAAAATGGAGTATAGAATTAATTACCACTTCATTGTGATTACATCAGAAGCATAGAACAATCAGAAGTGACTTGACAAGGCAATTTTAGAGTAAACCCTATTTTTGGAAAGAGGTATTTTTATCATTTATCTATAGAATTTCTTTGATAAAATTTATATTTGATAGAATCATGGATATGTCAGTAGTTCATAATGTTGAGAATGAGAAGAGACCAAAATTGAAGATTATTTTCATGAAACCTGTAGAAGGAAACCTTAATTCAGCATTATCCATTACTTTGAACAATGTAGTATTTTGGGAAGATGTAGGAAGTTATCGTAACAGGTAAGTTTGAATCTATTTGAAGTGAGTATATGAAAAAAGATATGGAATTAGCCTTTAACCATGATATGACTAGGAAGCCCAGATTTGAACGTTTGAAAGAACTAGACCTTTTCAAATATCACTTCTACTGAGAATTGGAGACTCATGAGTAGACACAGATCATACTAAGTAGAATCCATGATGGAAAAGACATTTCAACTAATCTTATTCATGAGGTAACTAGTGTTAGCAAACAAGGCAGCGCACCTATAGGTGAGAAACTTGTTAAGTAGAAGGTTTGATAACTACACAAAATTAGATTATAATGGGAAGGCCATGGTGATCAGCATCATTAAACAAGATGATGTAAGATTCCTGAGCAAAATCATTACCTACTCTATATATGCAAGTTCTAAGATTGATGAATTCAACAGGATTCATCTATGCAACCTATAAGATTTGTGTTGAGAAAATCAAGAGGACCAAGAATGGTGTGTTTAGATTTCAATCATTGATCAGTTATATATTCTTTCATGTACTTAAAAGATTTTCATACTTATCATTTGTAGAGATTATGTGTAGTGAGAAGTGTACCATGGTAAAAATTACTGATGTATGTAGAAGACATCCAATAGATAAAATCTTGGATAGTGGGAATTTGATAATGATTTTTTTTTAGAATGAGATGAGACAATGATTCAAACTTGTAGCTATAATTGTAGAAAGATTCAAGGATGACATATGTGTTATGGTTGATATAGATTTAACTCATATTCAAGTAGTAGAACCTCAAGAAACATTCCTTGATCTTGTAGGTTATGAATTAAGTGATGATGTAGCAATTGGATATATTGATTTATTGTTGAACTCTAAGAAGGATCAAGCTAAGTACAAATTTGGGACTTATGAAGAAATTACCCAATCAACCCATCAAGCATCCCTAGAGAAAGCATCTCACAAGAAGATTAAGACAATAATGAAGAAAGCTTTAATAGAGGCCAATATGATAGAAAGTAAGTCACAGGTAGTTAGACAGACCATGAAACAAGGTATAATGTATGTGCAACCTTTATTAGTGTTTATTGCAGCGTCATCTTTAGGACAAAGCATTCCTTATGCAGTAGTGTCAGTTGAACAACCAAGTAAGCCAAAGAGGAAATTAGAAAGATTAGTGGAAGCTGTGACTACCAAGACAAAAAGAGTGAAGCAACAAGTTACTAGACAAGGAAAGAGATAAAAGACATTGTTGACAATTGTGGAGTCTAGTGAAGAAGAAGAAGAAGAAGAAGAAGAAGAAAAATAGGCAAAGAAAGTAACTACTTCTAAAGAAATAATAGGTATAGCAAGACAAAATTGGAAGCCTAAGATTGACAAGATAAATTCAGCCATTGCTAATGGAGGGAACTTTTTTCAGATGAACAAATTTTATGATTTGTATAATGATATTGAGAAAGATTGGATTGATATCTCTACTGTGAGATATATAATTGCTCACAATCTAAAACTTACAGATATTGAAGGCATAATATATCAGAAGGTCTATGACAGACTTAAAAAGAGGAAAGCACTAGCTCAAGAAGAAGACACAGAACTTTGGAAGTCTATGATAAGGACAATATGCAAGATTGATGATGAGGAAAAAGTCAAGAATTTATTGAGTGGTCTAGCACCTTACTTGAGAAACAAGGTGAGATCATTTCTATATATGGTGGGTGAGAAGGATAAAATAAGGAATGAAATAGTGGCAAGTATGAGTCAAATGATGACAAAATCTAAGGCAAAACCTTCACTAGCACCTAGAACCTTTGAAGTGTCAATAAGTGGTGACACAATGCAGATTGATCAAACCAATGTTACTACTAACATTGATGATACTAACCATTTTGAGAGTTTTAAAAAGCCTAAATCTTAGGCTAAGGATATTCAAGATCAACTAAAACAAATTAAATAGGAGAAGAGACTATTAGAAGCCTAAACGAGAAAAATAGAAGAAGCCAAGTAGAAATTGTTTGAAGAAGAAATGAAGAGAAGAGTTGACAAAGAAAATAAAAAGAAAATAGAGGAAGAAAGGAAGAAGAGAATAGAGGAGGAAGAAAAGAAAGAGAATAAAAGGAAGTGAAAAAGAAAGAAGAGACAAGAGTCAAAGAGGTAGCAGAGAAGAAGCAAAGAGAAGATGAATCTAAACCATCTAGTTCATAGACTCCACTTTCACTTGCTAGCATAACAAGTGATGCTAATGATCAAACAAACTTGATCTCATCTCTGACAAAACTTATTGAGAAGAACATGAAAGTGAAGAGCCTACAAAGAACCTTAATGGAGGTAACTAACATATTACACAGTACTCTGGTAGTCAAGCGTATAGAGGTAGATTCTAAATAGAGGGCACAGGTAGTGTTGAAATATTTTGATGAAGAAATTTACAAAGTTGTTAAATGTTGTAGAGTCAAAGGCCCAGATTTCACATGATGCTAATCTATTTAGCACCATTTGTCAAAACATCAAGAATGATTTACTAAGTCTTGATACTTGTATCAAGGAACCTTGAAAATTTCAACAAGATGGAAAGGTATTGTACATCAAGTGTACCTTATCTCATAAGTTGACCAAGGATATTGATAGTAATATTGAAGGAAAGTTGAGTGAGCTAGAAGCACTATCAAACTAGGTACAACAACATTCAAACAAAGTTGATGACTTTGAAGGACAAGTGGCTAGTGTTCATAGTGATATTAGGAAACTAGAACTTTAGAAATAACAAATTTTGAAGAGATTATCAGAATTTAGAGAGTTTATTTCTCTAAAGATATCTATTATTGAGAAGCAGTTGGAGGAGTGTGTCAAAGCCAAGGACACCTATTCAAACTTTTTATACTTCGATCTTAATGCAATTGAGATTGGATCATATGCCCTATGTGAATTCTCACCTTTGTTGAAATAGCCAAGGATACATGGATAAAAGGTTTAAATAGTCTTAAGGTAATTTTTGATGACTATATGAAGATATTATTAGTTTAAGAAAGTTAAACAATTTTTTATAACAGATGGACACTTTTTGATATTTTTTGGCATTTTGACCTTTGTCATTGATGTCAAAGGGGGAGATGATGTATAAGAAAATTATAAATAAGGTAAAGGGGAGAAGATAAAAATTTAAGGTATGAAATGATGCAGAGCCTTCCAATATCCCCTTAAGGAACCCTGTTCAACTTGAGGATTCAACAACATCTTGGAATCCACTCAAGGAACTAGAGTTCAACTCAAGGATCAATAGGAAGTCCCTAACTTTAGGAAATCAACAAAACACTCCTCTGTAATAGGTTCACTACCTTGATTCATTTTAAACCATTTATCAATTCACCTTGTCCATGTTTCAACTTCCCTCTCCTTGGGAACACTCCTAATTCACCCTTCATGCAATCAACTCTTGATTTCTATCTTCAAGGATTCCTTTGATCCTTCTAAGGTTTCAAAAATATTCAAATATCATAACAAAGGAGTTCCAACCCCTGCCAGGCATAAACTCTATCTCAATCTTCAAAACTGCCTTTTCTAGGATTGTCCAATTAGCCTTGTCCAGACAGTAAATTGCACTTTTCTCTAAAACTCCACAAACAACCTAATGACTTAGTCACATTTTCAAGTACCCTTTATGGATTTCTTCAAACTCTGCAAATGTCAATTCCCCAACCTGTGACTGGTGAACACTTCCATGACTATCTCTTCAAGTAATTAGGCCTAATTAGCCCTCCACTTCCAAAGCAACTACTATTTGCATTCATATCCAACATTCCAAACCTTTACACGGTCTTAAGGCATCTAAAAATAGTAGGATTCCTCAATTTTTTTACACCTCCAAGCATTTCTAGATACTTTTTCATCAAACCCTCCATTTAAGGGTTTCTAACCTAGGGCTTCCTAGAAAAGTCCCTTAATAGACATTCAAAACCATTTTGATGGTTTAGACACTTGAATATACACAACTTGAATCATTTCCAACACTTACCTATCCACTCCAACCCTCAGATTCTTCTATCCACCATATGGTGCCTTTCAAATGCACCCTCACTGTAATGTCCACCAGTCACACTGCTCCTTTCAGTTTATTCTCTATCTTTTTATAAACCTAGACTCATTCCACATTAAAATACATATCAAATACATTGGACTTCTCTCCCACAAGTTACAGTGATAGACAAACAGTGGGAGAGGCTTTATTCCATTTGTTTACAAAATAGCAAGGTGATTGTCACGTGCTTATGACAGACAATAATTTATTCAACACTGTTCCAATAAACTTTTACAATATATTTGACTCCCATGTTAAAGAGACTTAAAAAAAATCATTGATATTCTTCAATCAACCTTAAATCTTACAAAACACCAACTTTTCATGCCAAGAAACTTGTAAATACTTTGAAATCAAACAATAATGGACAACACTGTTATGGTAGTCAGAAAAAATACTAAAATGATAGAGATTTTATTTATTCTTTCTTTCAAACTGCTTCCTCCTTGACCACCATTGTATCTTACATTCAAAATGCATTCTTTTTAAATACCTTTTTCCCTCTAACTACCCTCAAACTGACTCCTATTGACCAAACTCCCATATAACTGTCACATGACAGTAAACAAGCATTTTTGATAACTTTTAAATGACAGTCATTACTTATTTGGTTTCCCTTTGCCACTTTCTTGGCTTAAGATCTGGAAACATTTATTATTGTACCTAAATGACTTTATAACACCTAAATGACCTAAAGACTCCACCTTTATCCTTCATTTCCACTAAGGTGCCACATTTGGCTTACATTGTCAATGTTAACAATTTTACCACATCTTGCATTTTGAGTGCATTTTACATCATTTAGAGGCTTTAATAGCCTATTACATTATTCATGACCTTGGAAACATTTAATAACACCTAAATGACCCTTTATGACTCTTGACTCCTTATTTATGCTTATTTGCCCATTCTTGGCAAGGCATTACATTTTGACAACTTTATAGTATTTCTTACATTTAACATGATTCCTCATCAATTGACTTGATATGTCTTCATTAGGAATTGATTTCCCTTGGTACCTTCATGGTCTCCTTCATGGCTCCTGGTGTACCCTGTAGTTTCCTATGTCCATTGGGTGCCCCTACACCAAACTCCCTGACTTCAAATGTTTCCCAGTCCCTGGGAAAATCTGTACCTACAAAATAAACATTAGAAAACATATCTCAATGTTCTTGCAATGTGCTCTTCTTCTTCATGCACTTGCATGTGTCTTGTAGACACCTTGTGTCCTCTTGTGTCCTAAAACTGTTCAATATTGTCCTTTCCTTCTTCATATGCTAATCCAAGTGTGGATCCTCCTTGTCAAACCTGTAATTCATCTACTCCCACATCCCTTTGTGAGCTGTAATGTGCCCATTCTTCCTTCCCCTTCTCTTCTTCTTTTTGGGCTTAGTAGTCATCAGCCAATATGATGTGGAGAGCACAGTGGAAGGTTAATGAATCCAATCACAAATATAGATCTTCAAACCAACATCAAATAACAAAGGCTTCCATTACAATACATAATATTTTTAAATCCAAACAATCAAAGAGAAAATTGAATGTAGATACAAAATGTTATTTATTCATTCTTTGTATTACATTGACTACATTTATCTTTCCCCTCCATTCTGCTCGACTCTCTGTTATCCCACTACTACTCTCGGGTTCTTGAATATAAAGATCTTCAAAACAAGAAGCCTGACAACTAAGTTCAAAACTAACTTTTAACTTCCCTTTCCCAACTTAATCTACTTCCTCTAACGGTTTTACAATACCGATTAGAGTAAGTTTCAAAACTATAAAAGACACTAGAATAGTATAAACTTCACGATAATACTAAACATATATTAAATCAAAATACTATCATCTATCTCAACCATAATAAACACTCTTACTTGACCGATTACATTTGTCTTATGAAAATAAACACTTATAATGCATGTATGATCTCAAATATCTAAAAAGTCTTGAATCTTGTGATGCCCCTACATCATACTCCCAGGGATAGAAAAATTCAAGTCCCATTGAATTGCTATGTTTTTCTTTCGGGTTTTCCAATTGCATGGAGGTAATAATATCACCATAAGAATGACTGAATTGATGTCGCTCGCCACAACATGCTGATTCCAACCTGTATAATGAATATCCTTCATGGTATCTTCATTGCATCTTGGAATAAATACATTTGCCAACCGCATATCACCTGCATAAAAATACCAATCAACTTGATACACAATCTAATCTTCTTCCTATTTATATATTTCTAGAGCATCATAGTGATCAACAAATACTTCATCCTTGTCATTAATAGTCTTCTCCTCAACCTGTAATCCTTCGACTATGTCCATTCCATCTTGATCATTTTTGTCAACATCTCCATCATTCGAGAAAATTATTTCTTCAACCATACCTATCACCAACTCTCACTCATCTACAAGAACCTTTTCCTCACAAGGTTCAACAACAACCTCTTGTTGTTCACTCTCACTCTCTACATCGGCATTCATTTGTTGTACATGCCCTTCCAATGGAATTTATACCACTTCTTGATCCTTGTCTTCATCAACAACTTCATCTTCATCTACTGCTTGCTCCAAAAGAAATGCTATCCTCTCCCACTTTGCAATACTCTTATCTAACTCTTCTCTAAGATTCTTGTAGCTTTCTTCTTCTTGTTCTTCCAAAACCCTTCTTAGGCTTCTCAATTCCTCTTATCTCATCCATTCTGTTTCTTTCTTTCTTGATTCTTCTGAAACTTTCTTCTTTCTTTCTCTTTCTTCTCTCTCCTTTTTATCACCATACAAGTACTCCTTTAATGCTTTAATCAGTTCTCTTTCACTCCTCATCAAAGCCATCTCTTCTCACCAAGAAACCCAATCTAAGATCCCTCAAGCCCAATGCCACCACTTTGGAACACATAGAAGGATGCATCTACTTCTATGTCACATCAAAGGACACCAAGCACTTAGCATCTCAGACTAGATTCCAACTCTCCAAACATCATATCCTAAAGACCTTTTTAGGCTCTTCAACACCATAGAACACACCTTAGTCACTGGATCTTCTCACTCTAATACCAATATGATGCGGAGAGCACAGTGGAAGGTTAATGAATCCAATGAAAAATATAGATTTTCAAACCAACAGGAAATAACAGAGGCTTCCATTACAATACATAATATTCTTAAATTCGAACAGTCAAAGAGAAAATTGAATGTAGATACAAAATGTTATTTATTCCTTCTTTGTATTACATTGACTACATTGATTTTTCCCCTCCATTCTGCTCAAGTCTCCGCTATCCCACTACTACTCTCGGGTTCTTGAATATAAAGATCTTCAAAACAGGAAGCCTGACAACTAAATTTAAAACTAACTTTTAACTTCCCTTTCCCAACTTAATCTACTTCCTCTAACGGTTTTACAATACTGATTAGAGTAAGTTTCAAAACTATAAAAGACACTAGAATAGTATCAACTTCATGATAATTCTAAACATATATTAAATCAAAATACTATCATCTATCTCAACCATAATAAACACTCTTACTCGACCGATTACATTTGTCTTATGAAAATAAACACTTATAATGCATGTATGATCTCAAATATCTGAAAACTCTTGAATCTTGTGATGCCCCTGCATCATGAAATCATATTGAAAGGGGGAGCATATGTATAAGTTGTAAAAGATAATTAATGTATTGATATTGTATTGTTTTGGACAAGTTTTTGATACTTAGCCAATTTTCCCTTTTTTTTGCCATCAATGCCAAAGGGGGATATTGTTGACAATTAGATAATGAAGATATGTAATCATTGTCATTTATAGCAACACATGATGTACATGCTTGTAGAAAACCTCAAAAATAAAGATACTTAGTATGAATTTGGTTCACAAACGTGTATTGTTTTGTATGTAACTTGTTACTAATGTCATATTATTATTAGTGAAGTTAGATGGAGATAGTATACATGTTTATGATAATGTGTATAACCTTGGACATCAGTATAGACTATACAAAAAAGAGATATTCACGTTTTACCAGTGAAACAGAACAACATAATTAAAGGTAAAGGAATTATTTTTTTAAGAAAATAATTACATGACCAATCAGGGCTAACATCCTAGATGTTTACTCTAAGTTAGAAAAGTATATTATGGTCTTAGCAAACCTAGCAATAGTTTGTGAAAAGACATGGTATTTATGCAAAGGACATCTTGTGAATTCAAATGTGTTGTGCAAGTGTTGTGTTGAGCAATTGTATTGTGATATGCGAACTTTTGTGAAGTGATATATGCAAAGTTGTGAGAAGCTATTTTGTGATTCAAGATTGAGCTGAAGATCAAAGATCAGTCAAGAAAGAAGTTACGAAACCTATACCATAGGACTAATTACTTGTTTGGGTAGTGAGCTCTTCTTGTAATTGGAAGTTCATGTTTGGGTAGTGGTCTCATCTTGCATCTATTGTACTACAACTCCTAATAGGGTTGGAATCTCCTAGCAGTGATTCAAAGTCTCCTAACAGGGACTTTCTATATAAAATTTTCTCATTGACTCCTAACAGGGTCCATCCTTTAATAAGGAACATATATATCAGTATATTATCTAGTGGGTATCATCCCCACCAGGGTTTTCCCTAGTTAACAAAATATGGTGTTACGAGTTATCTTTGTGCATGGTTACTATTATTTTTCAACATTACTTGTTTATTTTCTTATGTATGGTTCAAATTAATAAAAAATATTCAGTTGGTGACTAAAGTTTGTAAATTACTGATTCACCCCCCCTAGTAATTCCTATTTCTAACAACTTTCTACATGGTTAACATTGATATCTTGGTTCCTTTACGATCTCGGTTAACATTGCAGATTGGTAAATCAGTTACTACTAACTTTCCATTATGACTAAGTTTTTTGACACTAATTGACAATAGATCTTGTAATGAGATTAACATTCGCCCTGATATGCTCTATTCTGTAGCTCAGTTTGCACTTAAGACTGTGCAACTTAGTTTGAAATAAAAACTTTGTTTTTTATTTTTCAAAATTGTTTTTTGTTTTTCTAATTTTTACATATCTTCCTTATTGTACATATTTTCTCCTTCCTATACACATCCATCCTTACATGTATATAAATATATACATTTCCTATACTTTCCTCGTTTTTTTTTATAAATGCCAAAAACTTACAAGGTTATGCCAAAATGAGAAAAAAAATCATGGTGTACCTTCAAAATTACAGACAAAGTCTTATCCCAGTTATCTTGTAGCACCTTTAAGATGTGTAGATCAATCTGAAGCTCTGCTAATAACTCATACATGTGATTTTTAATTGATAGATTTGTATCCTTGACTAGTGTCCTTACATGATGCATTCTCTTTTGCATAGTGTCCATGTGGAGAAGTATCATATTTTGTATATCAACCAATGTTGCCCTTATTTTGGCTTCTTCCCTTAGAATTCTGCCTAAAGATCTATCAAAAATCTTGTTTTTGCAAAATGATTGGAACTGGAACTTGGATTGAGTGCTAGCTAATTTGCACTATCCTTCAAGTCCATGTCAATCTTGGTCAGTTTCTCTTTTATTTCCTTGGTAAATTTAGTGGAATCACTCAACTTTACAAATAAAGGTGCAACATTATTTACAAAATTTTCTAATGCAAAAATTAAAGTAGATAATTCTACTTGATCAATTGTTATTTTATGTGCTACATTCTCTAGCACTTTATTCTCAGACTTCCTTTCATCTTTATGAAGGAGTTTGTCCTGCCCATTATTGTCCTTATTGAACTTATGAACAATATCAATCAATTGATCAATGATAGGGGAATTTTCATTTACCTCTATAGATAAAGCATCCACAATATTTCTTTGATGTCCTCCAAAACTTTGCTTCTATCTCTTTTAGCTCTTAACATTTTTCGCTTGACCCTTTTCTTCCATAATTCTCCCAAAATATCCATTTTCTCAATAGATAGATTGGATTGGTCCTAGTTTAGGATTACAATCACTTCATCTAGATTTATGCCATCAACTCTCTTTTCTTTACTTTTTCTCTTAACAGTTGAAGAAAGTATGATATGTTTGCCTTTATCAATTGTTTTCTTCTATTGCAACTCGGTTGAGACTATGGGAGTCTATTGCTTGGTTACCTCTGAGAGAGAGCTCAGTGAAGGTGTAATAGTCTTCACTTCAACTCAATGGACTATTTATCAAGTGTTTCCTTCTAGGTGGAGTAGTAGGTGGAGTTGAACTAGGTTCAACTCAATGGACTATTTCTCAAGTGTTGCCTTCTAGGTGGAGTAGTAGGAAGGGATGTCATGACCTCTACAATAATATTCCTAGGATTAAAATCTTCAATTGTCTAAACCTCTAATAGGTCTCCCTCTTCCTTTATGTCAAAATTTTTATTCCACATATTTGTTGTGGATTGCACAACATCTTCTATCTTATTAGACAAAACTTGAAAAGTTTAAATCTAAGAGTATGTCTGCTTTCATGAGTAGTCATTGCCTCCTTGATTTCTTTGTTAGAGAGATTAGGCATTATTTTCCTTAAATTTTTCTCTCTAATATCTTTATATGTTTTCACTGCTTTGACCCAATGGTGAGAGACTTCCTTCAGTAGGCCTTCAGGAGCTTTCCCTTTAAGTTTAGAAGCGTCATATTTCCATTTTTTCATCTTCTCAACCATTGCCTCTTCAATATGCTTCTACTCATCCTTGCTTCTTGTTTCATAATTTAGGTATCTGAAATCTACCATCCCACTACCTTCCTTTAATATTTTTAGTCTTTGTTCAAAGGTGGGTGTTGGCTTCTTAAGAGAGATTATTGGAGTATTATCTTCATCTTCATTATCATCCTCATCCTCAAGTTTCAATTTCTTCCTTAGCCTCCTTGGCTTGCTGGAAATGATCACTGGAGTAGACCTTGTTGGTTTCTTTGGTGGAGTCTTTGATAGGGTATTGGTCTTCTTCTTAGGAGGTTCCTCTGCCTCTTCTTCTTCATCACTTTCTTCTTCATTTTCCTCTTCATCTACTTCTTCAATGTCATCGCCCTTTCCTTCAGTGAGCATGAGAGGTAAATTAGATTTTGCAAGTTTCTTCTCAATGTTTTCTAGCCTCTTCTTTCCTCTCTTCAAAATTTGAGGAATCTGAATCTCAAGCAAAATTCTTGTCTTGGCTTCCTCATATGTTTCAAAATAAGTAGCCTTCAAGTTCACGGGCTCATTAATGAGAGCCTCAATAATGTCTCTTTTTTCACTAATATTTACCTCATATGCCAGAGGTTTTACCCATGCGATCTTAGGTTTGACTGCTTCTATATGACCTCTATCACAATCAACTAGTACTACAAAATTTTAGGTTAAATTGTGATGACAATGTAATTTGTGATGATTTTCATGTTTTTGTTTTTGCAATTTTCCTCGATGTTGTCACAATACCAACATTGGCGTCGTAATTGTGATACCCACATAAGTATAAACAAAAATAAATAAAACATGACATAAATCATTCCCCATTTGTTTTGATTGTGGAGAGTTGCATGTGAAATAGGGTGGAGAGCTCCGAATGAGGGTAGAGAGCTCTGAATGTTGTTGTGCCCTTGTGATCTTTACATTTTGTTGTGGTGTGCTTGCTTTGTAATTTTTTTTGTTGTACCCTTGTGATCTCTGCATTTCATTGTCATGCTCTTGCTCTATGATTTCATTGCCATGCCATTGCTCTGTAATTTTGTTGTCATGTCATGCCCTTGTGATCTCTGTGCCCTCGCTCTTCAAATTTTTTGTTGTGCCATGCCCTTTCTTTGCAATTTTGTTTTCGTCCCCTTGCTCTGTGATTTTCTTCAAGGGCTATGTAAATGTTCTTTAATTTTCCTTCTAAACATGTATCTTTTTATATTTCCTTGTAAACATGTATAACTTAGAGATCTTTTTAAGGTGCTTATTACATCTTAGCACAACAACAAAATTGATCCAACTGCATACATATTCCAAAATCCAAATAATAAAATAATAAAACTCACTCAACCTGTGCTAAGTGACTTACCTCAAGATCGTACACAAAAATAATGTAGACCAGGAAAAATGGGTAGATTTTACAAAACATATCATAGAAAATATTTTTAGAAAGAAACAAGGCATAACCTAGTTAAATGGGTCTAGTTGCTGATTAGCTAGGTTGATTACAAATTCCTGTAGAATTGTCATCAGATTATGTACAATAAAACAAACAATTAGTTGTTCCCAACTAGCAGGATCAAATATAGTTTTCCAAGGTGATAAAATTGCATATGCATATGCATCACTTGCATGCCAAGTATGAAGTGCATTCCCCAATTTATAATGAATGGTTGGATATAAAGGCTCCATACACTGGCCCAACAATGGAAGCCAAGGATGTAACCATGGATGTATTGGCACACTCTCCTTACGAGGATCCAAAGTATCTACTATTGTTGTTAATTTGAGCATCATTATATGATCCAAAATGTTATGAAGTACTGAAGCTGGTAGTTGTGTGCTAAAATGTTGTCACACTTCTATGAATTATTACATGTAAGAAAACTCAAGAATGAGCCCTCACAAATTGATCCATAGCTCTCTACTCATAGAGTGCAAGGGTTTGCAATGGAGGCCCTCAGTTTGACCTATTTTTGTGCCCATGCAAGTACACCATGAGATGAGAGATTCAAAGAGGAAAAGCAAGAATGCTAGTCTCCATGATCTTCAAATATGCATGAAAATAAGATCTAAGCTAAAAGCCCATGATGGGTGCAAGAGAGAAAAAGACAAGAAAATAGAAGTTCTCCACAAAAAGCTTTTGTATTCAAACTCCTTCAAAAATTGGTCTTCAAACCTGCAGCATAACGATAGCATAATCATGGGTCTCTAACATGAGGAGAGGGCTCTCCCTTATAAAAGAAATTATGGAGGTGAGAGGCTTCTCACAACCAATATGGGATAATAGAGTTTGATCCATGTGAGACAAAATTCCACCAATGAGAAAAGAGGAGTGGTTGAGAAGAAAGTGGTGATCCATGTGAGACATGATTCCACCAATTAGAAAAGAGGAGTGGTTGAGGAGAAAGTGGAAAGATAAATCCCACTTAGATCACATTTTTAAGTGTAGAGAAATTAAATAAAAAGAATTTATTTTATTTCTTTTTTTCATCAAAAGAGATATTTAAGTGGGATTTTTATTTAATTAAAAGGGAGCAAGTTCTTTTTAATTAAATAGAAGATATTTAATTAAATTAAAAGAGAGGTTTTTCTCTTAATTAATTAAATGTGGATGAACTATTTAATTAAAAGAGAGGTTTTCTTTTAATTAAATGGGGATTTTATTTTATTTAATTAAAAGAGAAGATTTTCTTTTAATTAAATAAGACTTGGAATAAAATGATCAATCTTAGAAATGAAATAAATCGAATTTGATCAAGGAAATTGATTTGAATTGATTTAATAAAATATTACAAACCATTGATTCAGAAAATTTGATAAATTGATAAATTGAATAATGGGGGCCCATAGTCTAGGCGACCATTTTTGGGTGCATAAAGTAGTAACTTATCCCATGTCTCCAGAAAAAATAGCATAGGTTTAGGGTCCCTTAGCTCCTAGGAATTTGTATTAGCTATTCTCACTGCTGGAAGAATAACGTTAATGGAGAGTTAAGTATAAGGAGTTGAAGAAGGAAGTTCTTCTATGTAAATATCATAATCATGAGGCTCATTCCCTTGCAGAAGCCTCTACCACAATGACATTACCTCTAAACCATGAAAAGGATGTTGACATGGTTCCCAACCTTGAAACACTTTTATAAGAAATTCATACTTGGGATCATCGCATGGAGACTATGCCAATACTTGAAACACTCTTATAAGAAAATGCAGATGCAATACATGAAAAATTCTACAACTTGTAATCCTTCAGATATTTGGACTGTAAATTCTCAAAGACACTTGCAAGTGATTAGTACCTACCACAACACTTTCTTGGATTCTATCTAGTGGCTCCCATAATATCCTCTATGTTGTTTAGCTATTGTTTATGTCATGGAGTGTCTTTCTAAAGCTGCTCCTTCTCCTTCTCTTTCTAAAATCACTTGTTCTCCTTCTCTCTAGTGCCTTAAATTTTGCTTATCAAACTTCTGAATATCTACCTCTACCATATCTAAAATCAACTATACATTGTGTTGTAACTCTGGCATAGGTGTTTGATCATCGATAGCTTTCATTTCAACATTCAAGTTTTCAAGATAAGTCAACATCCTCACTTGTAGACCTCTTATGTCAAGCACTTTTTGTACTGTTTGAACACCATGTTCTTGCTTCTAAGCTAATAGTTCTTCAGGTGCATTTTCTTGTAAAATATTAATTTTGTTGAACAATTGTAAACTCTTAGAAAGTGCATTCTTGTTTTCATGTATGTATGCACATGTGTATCTGTGTATATCTATGTATGTATGTATGTATGTGTATATGTATGTATATATGTATGTATGTATGTATGTATATATGTATGTATACATGCACCCACACACATACACACACATATATACATATGTATATGCATATATATGTGTATATATACATATGTATATGTATATATATGTGTATATGTATACACACACACACACACATCTGTGTCTATGTATGTATATATAAATATACAAAGAGATCTTGTGGATTATGGATTATAAACAAAAAATAAGTAAACACGAAATTAATCATTCTCCATTTGTTTTGATTGATTATGAAGATTTGCACATGAAAGAGGGTGGAGAGCTCTAAATGAGGGTGAGAGCTTTGAATATTGGTGGGGATCAATGGAGATCTAAGATTTTTTTTTTAATTCCCTTGTGATCACTACATTTTGTTGTTGTGTTATGCCCTTGTGATCTCTGTGCCCTTGCTCTATGATTTTCTTCAAGGGGAGAAGAGGTACCTATGTAAATGTTCTTTTTTTTTTTCCTTCTAAATATGTCTCTTGTTGATATATAATTCCTTTGGTCAAATTAAAAGATAACTAATTATGATGATTGTATGCATATGTGCATGTATGTATGTTTATCAACTTACTATGTGAATTTCTTTATATGCATACATACACACTTGCATAGTACTTGTGCTAAATTAAATTAATCATTCATGTCTTGAATTCACATAAGCAATTATCCTTGCATTCAATCAAAACTATTCATACCAAACTAAGTATGCAAAAATATATACGTACATATTATATTATCTCTTGGTGATTAAGTAAATATCTCATGTACAAGATTGTCTAGGTAATGATCAGATGCATTCACATTAAGTCATAGTAGGATCAAGCAGATGATCCATTTATGTTTATACAGATCAACGACTTAATATAAATTATGTTTGGTTAAGCATTAACTAAACTAATTAGTGTAAGTTTAATAATTGTTTATATCAATAGTCATGTCATGAGTGGTGGTGCAGAGCACCAAGGCACTATTATGGATTTTGGTTTAACGTTTTGGTTTCTCACTAATTAGGCTATGATAAATAAGTCTTGGATGAAAATGTTGACATTAAGATCAATTTGTCTATTGATGACTCAACACTTAGTCAAATGGTTACATTGCTACCAAGCTCTATAATTGCTACCAAGCTTATTATTCATCTAGTAGTGTTAATCAAGTGTCTCAGTTGGTACCAAGATAAATAGACAATTTGCAGTTCATGCCAAGCTACACAACATCTATCGAGCAATAGAGATAGCTTGCAATATAGCCCAAACACAACAATGTCTACCAAACTATCTAGTGGAAGTGATGGAGACTTCATTGTTAACTAAGATTTGTAGTGTTAACCAAGTTCTACAGTGTCTACCAAGCTCACAGTGTTAACTCTATGAATCTAGCGTTGACCAAGTCATGCAGTGTCAACCAAGTGATTTAGTAGCTACTGAGTTTCTCAGTGTTCACTGAGCCACACAGAATTGACCGAGTTTGAGCTACTTGAAGAGTGATTAGTATGGACTGAGCTTTAACTTCAATCAAGTGCCAAAGTTTTCTGAGTGTTGATAGTGCTTGTCGTGTATCATAACATCACCGAGTTTGTCTTTAGAACTCATGTTACAACAATTGGGCTAACTTTGTGAGTTATGATAAATTATGCATTATAGCCAACTCTAGAAGGTAATGAATTGGATTGATATTTATGGAATGCATTGAATCATATCCAAATAAGTATTAAAAAAAAGGATTAAGGAAGAAGGATACAAGTAGTATATGGGATAACATAGATTTATCTATCACAACCAGGTGATCATTGCAATAGAAGGAATCTCATTCAGCAAATCAACGTTGCAGATCAAAGATCAGCCATTGATTCATCCTAACAAGTGCATCGATGAAATTCTTTAATAAGGTAGACTTAACAATCTTTTGCTAAATCTCTTAATTGAGTGCATATGTATGTTTGTAAATCCTTTAACAAGGTGCACCTCATAGTCCTTATTGCTCCTAATAGGGTAGACCACTAAAAGTGGTCAATTGTAAGCCTTCACAAGTTAACTTTATACTATAGTACTAAAGCTTGTGGGTATCATCCCCACCTTAGTTTTACTTTCTAACTGGAAATTTTATGGGTCACCATATCTTGTGTCAAAGTGTTATGAAATTTTATTGCTTTCATTCTTTCATGCATGCAATTAGATCAGAATAATATATGAAATATTAATTGGTGAAGTAAGATAAAGTTTTATTGGTTCCTGATTGACCCCTCCCCTCTCAATAACATAGCCTACCTTATATTTCAAAAAATTGGTATTAGAGCATTGGTTCTCGCATCAAAAGTTTGACAGCTTGAGATGAGATCAGAAGTAATGAAGGTATACAGGATAGATAAGGCTATTGAGAATGAAAAGTTGGATCTAGAATTAGCCATTTGACAACTCAAGAAAGCAAAGGAACAACTTTCTCAATCATTAAAAAAAAGGAAATGTCTTACAGTACAAATGGATGAAAATTTCTACAATGAAAGTACAATTAAAGACTTATGTCTAGAAAGAAATTAAGATAAAGATGATGCAACAATCAAAGACCTATTAGAGAAGAATTCCAATCTTCAAGAAGAAAAAGACAAAGCCAAAGAAGTGATAAAAGAGGACAAAGAAATTCAACAACTATCCCTTCAACAAGTAGACTTTATTGATCAACTCATGATGCAAATTCAGAGCTTTCAATCTAAGAACAAAGAATGAAAAACTATAGAATGATCTCAACATTGAAAAGCAAACCAATGAAAGAATGATGAAATTTCAGGAAAGAATGAATCAATTGAATAAGCAAAGTTAATATAGACACAAAGGCAAAGCTAGATTAGGATATATAAAAGAAGGTGAATCATCTTAGCAAGGAGCTCAAAAGAACAAAAGGTCTACTTGCAACCATTGTGGTAAGATAGGTCATACATCAAACAAATGTTGGAGCAATGGTAAAACAAAATTCAATGAAAAGTGTTACAGTTGCAACAAGTATGGACATAGAGCAAGTGAATGCACACAGAAACCCAAGTTTGAAGGAAAGTGTCACAATTGCAAGAAATAAGGACACAAATCTTCAAAATGCAAAACTAAGAAGTGGAATCCAATAGAAAAAATTGTGAAAGCAATAGTTGGATGAGATTACAACACTTGGTGTAGATGAGACTACTTTGGTGGGTTTGGACACATAGGAGAAAACTGTGTGAAGCATCACATGAGGAAAAGAGATACTACAAATAGATGTTTTATTTAAACAGAACTTAGACATCTTGCAAAGAACTATATGAACATAATAAAGAATTAAAGATGAAAAGAAAGCCAAAGCTGACAATATCAAAAAATAAATGAGACAACAATGGGTAACAAAAATCTCCAGAAAATGCAAGCCAAAATCATGAAGTGGATGACACCCAAGTCAATGAGTTGGGTGGCACAATCATTTCAATTTAGTTCCCTATGAAGATCACTAGAACTGTGATTCAAAAGAAGTCATCTAACATTAGTTCCAGCTAGCAAGCAGAAAGATCCATATCAACATTCAAAATGCACGAGGATCACTGAGTAGTGATGGAAATTCAAGCCATTACCGAGCAAGGTCAGGTCACAAGACCTTACTAAGCAAGGTTGGGTTACATACTTTTTCATTATGCAGACACTAAGTTAGTGACTCTACTAAGTACCAAGGTTAGACCGAATGGTGGTAATGTTATTGAGTTTTGATGTTCTTTGAGTTGGTAGTTCCTATAGAGTAAGGAGACCTTACCAAGTTAAAGGTATCTTCCAAGCATTAAAGAAAAAATTGAGTGGAGGAAAACCTATCGCCGAGTGAGTATAAGTATGAAGCATTAATGGTGATTGAAAAGAGGAAATTCATTAAAAGGAAGAAATTAAATGCACTGTTTCACCCTGAATTTTTAGAGCACATAGTGAAGAGTGAATTTAGAGTTTCTGAGTGATTTGAGAAATTGTTGTTGAATATTCTCCTATTTTTGAAACCCTATCAAACAATGGCATCTTCGAGCAACAAAGTAAAGAAAGAATCAGAAATGTTGGTTCATGGAGTGGATTGCAAGGCTCCGACATTTAAGCTGAGTTTGGTAATTGTAGAGGTATTGGACCTGTTGGTGCACAATCGCAATTTCTACCCAAGGTACTTCTTGTTCATGATCTCCATTCATTTTATCATTGTTCAATTCAAGAACTTGGAACCCTAGAAATGAATGAAACATTCAATGAGTTATGCATGGATGGTGTTCTCAAACTTGAGCATAATCATTTAGAAATAAAGGGCTTAAAACATATGCTTCATATGTTGAAGCACTTTCAAGTCAAATGGATTAGATTTATTTTGAGAAAAATGAATAATGGGTAGTTATGTTTAGATTACTCAATATTGATAACAAAGAAGATGATACATAGAATCATTGGATTGCCAATATTGAACAAAGCTAAGACCACTAAAACCCTAGGTTGGGCAAAACTAACAAAGTGAACTCTTGCCAAGTGGGACAGAAGAGGGATGAAGCTTAGTGGCATGATAGACATGAAGTTGAAGTTTGGAATCCATGTGATTGCTCACAAGATATACAACTCTAGCTAGTTGAACAACGTGTCATGTGAGGCTGTAGATCTGACATACAAGATGGTGAAGAACAATTTGTCTTTTGACTTTTCCAAGTTGTTGCTAATACAATTCAACAAGAATATGGAAAGCATTAGAGTGTCAAAGAAAAACTCGTATAAGTTCAGTTCTCTTTTGACATGTCTATTTTTCTTTGTTCAAAAGCTTTCCCCTTCTAAAGGATCTGTTGTATGGAGAAAAGATGTTCTAGTTTTATACCAAATCAATGAGTACATATCAAAAATGGGTGAGAATTTTAGCAGCATCATGGATAATTACTTTGAGTCATTCAAAGAAAGGATGCAAAGTAGATTTAGGATACCCAAGAAGCTTGTAGAAGACTATGAGCAAGATATTTGTTTCATGATTGACTGTGACAAAGTATATATTCAAGCAGTCAAACCTAGAGTGGCATGGGTTAAGCCTTTGGAATATGAGGTTAACATTGATGACACTAAGGATATTATTGAAGCTCTATTGAATGAGCCTATGGATCCTAAAGCCACCTATTTTGGGACCTATTATGAAGCCAAGACAAGAATTGAGCTTGAGATCAAGCTACCTCAAGTGGTAAGTAGAGGAATAAAGAGGATAGAAAAGATAATCAAGAATGCAAAATCATCAAGTTCTCCTCTTATGATTATCGAGGGAAAAGGAGATGATGTAGAAGATGAAGAGGATGAATCAAAGGAAATTTAATGTGAGAAGGAAGAGCCTCCTAAGAATAACCAAACTTGCTAAGTCCTCCCCTGTAATATTTACAAGAAGAATAGCCAAATCCAAGAAGAAGTTGAAGTTAGGTGAAGATGAAACTGAACATATTATCTTTAGAAGGTGTGCACCTACACTTTAAGAAAAAATGAAGAAGATGGAAGAAGGAGCAAGAATGGTGTATTTTAAGCCTCTTAAGCATGAGACTATAAGTGAAGAAGAGAAAAAGAAGATATAAGATATACTTATGACAAAATTGGGAAAGTGGAAATACTCACTTTATGAGCTTTCACAACAAATTTTAGATGAACTTTTGAATGCAGTTGAACCTAGATGGGACAATGCAATGAAGAGTACAAAGGACATTTGTGAACAAACCTTGAGACAACTTAAGCCAAGTCTCAGTGAAAAAGAGGTGAAGGAATCCTTGAAGCAAAATTAGAAGAAGCTCACTCTCAAATTCTATAAATGTATGATATTGCTTAAGGATATTGAATCTGTGATGTAGTCTACTTCTACCACATGGAAGAACATCTATGGGTTGCACAAACCCAGTGACTTTGTAGTGCATGTTGATGATAAGAATGTTGAAGATGAGGATGCCGAAGAAGAAGTAGAAATAATAGATGATGAAATAGATAATATTGATCTTGATGATGAGGAGGAAGGATAGCAAGCCACTGAGGAAAGTCTTCCAGAAATATAGAGCATTGAAGAAATTGATTTAGAGAAGATTACAACATTGGTCATGACTTCATTTCCTCACTCTCTGAGCAAAGCCTTAGCAAAATCAAGCTTAGAGAAGGCTCCTATTGAGTTGGTTGTGGTTACCACTACTACACCAAGCACCCAACCAATCTCAGGATCTGTGTTGCCAAGTATTTCATTGACTGAAGTGCTCAACATGTCATCTGTCATGAAACAAGTTCCTCCATCATCAGGCTTGATTGAGCAACAACAAGGTATTCCTATTTTTAGTTTTATTTCTACATTTATTTCTATTCCATCTATTTCTACAATTTTTTTCTATTTCAAGTGTATCCATAGCCAATACAATGACAGTTGAGAATCAGTCTCTGTTAGAGTAATTATTTGTTCTAACTTATTAATTAAATCACTTTGATTTAATTAATTAAGTTGCCTATTACTCTAGTTTTTTTAAGCTATCTTGTAGGTTCATATAATTAATATTTTATTAATTATATTGTGCAACCCTAGCTTTTTTAGGCTTTAGTTTCCCTTTTCGGGTTTCGTGATTCCTTTATAAGGATTCACCTCTTTGTATTTTAATTATTCACTTATTGGATTATATGAGATATTGCTCTTTGCATGTCCATAAGATGGATCTGGCTTTTTGGCCTCCTTGATTTTACCTTGCCTCTGTTCTTTGTTTCATCCATGTGACAGGGTTATGCATGCAGGTGTTCTTGGGAGATTAGTTTTTCACCTAATTCTTACATGGTATCAGAGCTAGCTTGCTGCTCGTTGTTCGTGGTTTGTTGAAGCATTTCAGAAGCTGCATTTTTCGGAGTAGTGGGAGGCTATACGGACAAATTTAAAAATTTTTTTTTGGAGCACTTTGGGCTCAAACGGACACTTCCATTGGATTCGGAAGGCCATTTGCAGTCAAAATCCATATAAAATTTGTCCATTTTGGACACCGTTGGTCTGGGAGGCAAATTTTTTTGTCCGACAGGGCCGTACGGCCCCCTACACGTAGTACAAGGTGTCAAAAATTAAAAAAAATTGCAAAAAAAATCTTTTTTCGACTGTCTTAGCCGCCGCCGGTTATTTAACCGCAGCAGAGCCGCTAGCGATCATCGCTGACAGCCACCGCTAGCGGTTACCATTGGCGGCCCGCAGCGGCTCCGCCGGCGACCACCGCCGCTGCTCTACCCCGCGACGACCCTCCAACCTCCCACCGCCCGGCCGCCGCTCTGCCGGCGGTGGAGGGATTTTTTAAAAGATTTGTGTTTTTTATTATTTTAAAAAAAATAATAATAATTTTTTGCATTTTCAGAGGCCTTGGAGGTTTTTTCTCTGTAACTTGAGCATACGGACGTATTTTTTCAATCCAAAAAATGTGTCGGAAAGCTGGTTCTGAGACGGAGATGCTGGTATAGGTGTTTTTGGGTTTTGATGTAGTTTGGTTGCTTGTTTTGGTAGTCAAAGTTGGATGTTCTATTTTGCACTCCGGGAGGCGTATCTTGAGCTTCCGATCTCCAATTTTGGACTTCTTTATATCGCTGGAAAGCTCTTTCTGTGCTCTTTCCAATGATGCTGGTTGTTGTTCCAGATTTTTTTCTAGGCACATCCTATTCAGTCTTTTTCATTTTAGCATTCTGGTGGATATCCTAATTGTTTCAGGTCTGGAGATCGATTTTGTTGCTTCAGTTGCTTCGTTTTGGGCTTTACCTTTTGTTGTTTTAGCCTTATGTTTTTCCTGATCATTGTTGATATTCATTGTAAGCATCTTTATGCAACACACTGAGATAAAGTGCCACTCTTGCGTTTCAGGATCCTTTTCATCATTGTGATTCGTTGTACTCGCACTATTTTATAAAGTGCCATGGGGGGGATAGTTGTTTGCCGCTTATAGGCCCTCTTTCTCTAAATCTTCATGCAGTGTCGATGACACGTGCCTTTATTGGTTTTTGTACCTCACTCTCGATGTGTTTGGCTCCTGTGTTGTAGGAGATTCTTGGCCCATCTTTTCAGCTGCCTGTCACCTCACCTGCCTTAAGGGGAGGTTATATTGTTGTTCTATGCTTCTTTGGTTGATGGTTCATGCCTTCTATTTCTATGGAGGTTCCTTTGGTTGATGGTTTGTGCCTTCTATTTCCATGGAGGTTCTACAGATCAGCATTTTGACAGAGTTTTGCGGTTCTTCATGCTTCAATGATTCTCTTTTGATCTCTTTGTTCCTTCTTCTGGAACATTCTTTTCTATCTCTTTTTGGAGTAGGGTTTTTCCCATGTGGTTTTCTCTATTTCTCCTCTTTATAGAGATTTTGTTGTGATTGGGTACCTGATTTGGCCTTGTTGCCGGGACCCAATTCTCTTCTTTCATAGCTGTGCTAGGTTAGCTTCCTCCCAAGCTTCGCTTAAGGGGGGGTGTTAGAGTAATTATTTGTTCTAACTTATTAATTAAATCACTTTGATTTAATTAATTAAGTTGCCTATTACTCTAGTTTTCTTAAGCTATCTTGTAGGTGCATATAATTAATATTTTATTAATTATATTGTGCAACCCTAGCTTTTTTAGGCTTTAGTTTCCCTTTTCGGGTTTCGTGATTCCTTTATAAGGATTCACCTCTTTGTATTTTAATTATTCACTTATTGGATTATATGAGATATTGCTCTTTGCATGTCCATAAGATGGATCTGGCTTTTTGGCCTCCTTGATTTTTCCTTGCCTCTGTTCTTTGTTTCATCCATGTGACAGGGTTATGCATGCAGGTGTTCTTGGGAGATTAGTTTTTCACCTAATCTTACAGTCTCAATCAAGCACTGAAGCTCTAAATAAGGTAAAGAAATTGTTTCTACCATTCTAAAAGTTAAGGGTAAAGAAGAAGAGAAAGTAATGGATCTAGATGAGGAAATTGTTATTCCAAATTAGGATATATCTATCCTCACTCTTGATTAAATGGATACCCTGGGTGAACTATTGAAGAAAAGGGCTAAGTAACAAAAGCTTAGAGAAGAAAAGAAGAAGAAAAATCAAGTCCTTGAGGACATAAAGAGCATATTTGTTGATGATCTAAGTATTGAGGTTGATAGAAAACAACCTATTCTAGATCAATCAGCTAAAATTATCCACAAATATAATGAAGATTCGAATGGATAGGAAAAATTTGTACAAAGAGTTGAAAGAAAATTTGAAAACAAAATGTTGGAGCAAGTTGCAATAAACATTGCAATAGATCAAGTAGAACTATCTAACATTCTTGCTTCATTAGAAACATCTTTTAGTAATGTTGTTTCATTGTTTATCAAACATATATCTTCACAAAGGAGAACAAGAATAAATTGTCCAAGATAGATGAGGATATGAAGGCAATTGCACACCAATTGTCACTTGATCTGAGTTAGTTCTGCCCATTACACAGGATCAGATGTCTGACAAATCTACATGCATAATTATTAAGGAAAGAAGCTAGAATCAGGGCCACACTTGCAAAAATTCAGTTCATGATTATTCCAAACATGGATGTACTATAGAAACACATTACACATACAAAGACTCTCATCCATGATAACAACTTCTCCATAGCTGACGATATGATGGAATTATCAGTAGAAGTTTAGATAGCCTTGCATGTAAGTAAGGTATTACAAGAGAACTGAGAAAAGACTATGGTAATAATTCTAAAGGTACATGATGCAATGGATGGTGGTGGGTAAAAAGTTCCAAACAACATGAGTAAGGAATACACAAGATTTCACAATATTCCAATGTAAGGAAATGACCTACAAAGCCTCCAACACCTAAGATGATTAAACAAGACCTATGCCCTATTCCAAGGTGATGTAATGGTCTTAAAATATAAACTATAAGATGCACCAACTGGTTTTAGGGCTCTCAACAAAACCCAACACTCCAAACCCAAAACTAGCCTTTCTAGGCCTTAACATCAAATCATAATAGCAACAACGGTTTTTAGCCCTTAACTCCAACACTTTCCAAAGGAATTGGAAAATAAAAACCATACTTGGATACCCTTTTCAGAGATACATAACATATATAAAACTTAACGGTGGTTGTTTTGGACCAATATGGTTGTTCTTCACAATAGCCCTATCTTTAAACACACAAAAGAGGTCACTTTACAAAGGAAGTATATGGTAAACATATCCCCAAAGTTTGAAACCTTCTATAGTATCATAGAATGAGTTGAATCAAAGGAATCTACAATTAATTTGACTTAATAAACCCTGAAAGTGCAAAAGCCCCAAATTGGGCTTCAAAACCCTAAAAAACTAGGGCTTCTTAAATCTACACTTGCCCAACATTTTCTCTAGAAACTGATGGATGGAACACCTTGTATTCAACATATGTAGATGCAATACAAAATAAAAATAGTGCCTCCTTAAGGCCAATATGCTGCTGCTATAGGTTACCAGCACTTTTAATGCAAAATCACAAAGAATTAGTTTGGTGATCACCAATAATCTTCACTTCTCCCTCAAAAATGCATATTATAATGTTATTATATTATGATACATGTAAAAATAGGGTCATTACATGATTATTAAGGGTTTAAAATCATGCAATGACCATTTTCCACAAAACTTGTCAAAATTTCTTGTTAAAATTGGACAATTTATGACAGTCAGCAATAAAAGTTAAAATACTTGTATGAATCCTCAATCAAGGTATGAAATAGGAGTTTTAATCATATATAAATACTCTCCCTTCATAGAAAACAAGTTACCTTTCAAAACCAACAAGAACAATGAATCATACTCATCAATTTTGCTAAAATAGAGGGTTTCTTCATTAACTTTAGAATGCAATCCGTACTCTTCACTTCATGTCTGTACAAAAGGGTTCCTTACCTTATATATAACTTCCCTACAACCTTCCCAACCAAATTTTATTGGTATAAGAGCCATTAAAAAGTTAAAACACTAATAAATACCTTTTCCCTCCTAAAACCAATTAACCGTTGTAATTCAAAAATTTGAATTTGTAACATACAAATTTGATATTATAAGAATGTTTTGAATGTTCAAACCTTTCCAAATGGATTAAATAGTTTTATTAAGAATTTATAAAGAAAAAACTAACTTATTTTAATCATTATTACATCCATATGCTCAATTAGCTCTTTTTAGACTTCCAAGACCTAGGAATTACATCTTTTTTCATATTTGATGACATAATAGGCACCTAAGCCATTCTAGGGACACAAGGACAAAAAAAATACTCCAATCATGCAGATGACTAATTAATATCATGGCAGAATCAAATATGAAGTTCTAAAGCCTATTATGGCATCAAATATGCAAAAAGATGTAATTCCTAGGTCTTGGAAGTCTAAAAATGGCTAATTGAGCATATGGATGTAATAAGGATTAAAATAAGTTAGTTTTTTTCTTTAGAAATGCTTAATAAAACTATTTAAGCCATTTGGAAAGGTTGGAACATTCAAAATGTTCTTATTATATCAAATTTGTAATGTTGTAAATTTAAATTTTTGAATTACAACGGTTGGTTTTAGGAGGAAAAGGGATTTATTAGTGTTTTAACCTTTTAATGAATCTTATACCAATCAAATTTGGTTGGGACTTTTTTAGGGAAGTTATATATAAGGTAAGGAACCATTTTGTACAGACATGAAGTGAAGAGTATGGATTGTATTCTAAAGTTAATGAAGAAACCCTCTATTTTGGCAAAATTGATGAGTTTGATTCATTGTTCTTGCTGGTTTTGAAAGGTAACTTGTTTTCTATGAAGGAAGAGTATTGATATATGATTAAAAATCCTATTTCATATGTTGATTGAGGATTCATACAATTATTTTAACCTTTTTTGCTGAGTGTCATAAATTGTCTAGATTTAACAAGCAATTTTGTGAAGTTTTGTGGAAAATGGTCATTGCATGACTGTAAACCCTTAATACTCATGTAATGGCCCTGGTTTGACATGTATAATAGTATAATAACATTATAATATGAATTTTTGAGGGAGAAGTGAAGATTATTGGTGATCACCAAACTAATTCTTTGTGTTTTTGCATTAAAAGTACAGGTAACCTACAACAACAACATATTGGCTTTAAGGAGGGGCTATTTTTATGTTGGATTGCATCTAAATATGTTGAAGAAAAGGTGTTACATCCATCAATTTATAGAGAAAACATTGGGGAAGTGTAGATTTAAGAAGCCCTAGTTTTTTAGGGTTTTGAAGCCTAATTTGGGGCTTTTGCACTTGCAGGTTTTATTGAGTCAAATTGATTGTAGATTTATTTGATTAAACTCATTTTATGAGACTGTAGAAGGTTTCAAACTTAGGTTATATTTTTATCATATACTTCCTTTGTAAAGTGACTTCTTTTGTGTGTTTAAAGACATGGCTATTGTGCAGAAGAACCATATTGGTCCAAAATAATCAACCTTAAGTTTTATATATGTTATGTATCTCTGAAAAGGGTATCCAAATCTACTTTTTATTTTCCAAGTCCTTTGGAAAGTGTTGGAGTTAAGGGTAAAAATCGTTGTTGTTGTTATGATTTAAGGTTAAGGCCTAGGAAGGCTAGTTTTGGGTTTGGAGTGTTGGGTTTTGTTGAGAGCCCTAAAAATAGTTGGTTCATCTTATATTTGATATTTTAAGACCATTCCATCACCTTGGAACAAGGCATAGGTCTTAATTAATCATCTTAGGTTTTGGAGGCTTTGTAGGTCATTTCCTTACATTGGAATATTGTGAAAGCTTGCATATTCCTCACTCTTGCTATTTGGACCTTTTTACCCACCATCATCCATTGCATCAGTACATTTTGATATCTTATCACATTTTGGTATTAATTTATATATATTATACACCTTTGGCATTTATGTCAAAAAGGGGGAGAAGTAAATATGTTAAGATTATCTGTATAAGAGGGAGAATTCTATACTCTAGATATATGTATAAAAAATATATATATATGTGTGTGTGTGTGTGGGGGGGGGGGGAGTAGTATACTATTATGCAAATACATGTACAGATAAGCTGATAATATCTTTACAAAAGAAATTTTGAAAAATTAGAAAAATAGAGTTTGTTACAAGATACAACAGCTAGAAGTCAAAACTGAGTTGAAGAAATAGTATGGTGATAAAGACAGTATTGACTTGTAATTTTGAGTATTTAGGTTTTTGGTTTGATAAGTGTTTTTGTCACTAATGCCAAAGGGGGAGATTGTTGACATTAAGGTCAATTTGTCTATCAGTGACTCAACAGTTAATTGAATGGTTACATTACTACCGAGCTCTACAGTTGATACCAAGCTTATCATTAATCCAACAATGTTAACCAAGTATCTCAGTTTCTACTGAGCTAAATAGATAGTTTGCAATTCATGTCAAGCTACACAGTATCTATTCAGCATCAGAGACAGTTTGTAGTATAGCCCTAGTGTAGCAGTGTCTACCGAGCTATCTAGTGGAAGTGATGGAGACTCAATTGTTAACTAAGCTCTGTAGTGTTAACCAAGCTCTATAGTATCTACCAAGCTTACAGTGTTAACTTAGTGAATCTAGAGTTGACCGAGTCATGTAGTGTCAACCAAGTGATTCAGTAGCTACTAATTTTCTTAGTGTTCACTGAGTCACTTAGTGTTGACCAAGTTTGAGCTACTTAAAGAGTGATTAGTATGGACCGAGCTTTAACTTCAACCGAGTGTCAGAGTTTTCCAAGTGTTGATGATATTTTTTGTGTATTAGAACATCATCAAGTTTGTCTTCAGAACCTGTATTACAGCAATTGGGTCAACTTTGTGAATTATGATAAATTTGGTATTATAGCCAACTCTAGAAGGTAATGAATTGGATTGATATATATGTAATGCATTATATAATATCCAAATAAGTATGAAAAAAAGATCAAGGAGTGTATGAGTGTGAATTGAAGAAGGTTACAAGTAGTATACAAGACAACAAAGATTTATCTATCATAGCTAGGTGATCCTTGCAATACAAGGAATCTCATTCAACAAATTAGAGTTGTAGATCAGATATCAGCCACTAATTCATCCTAATAGGTGCATCACTCAAATCCTTTAATAGGATAGACTTAACCGTCATTTTCCAAATCTCTTAACTGAGTGCATACTTCATTGTACGTTTGTAAATCCTTTAACAAGGTGGACCTCATAGTCCTTATTGCTCCTAACAGGGTAGACCACCAAAATTGGTCAATTGTAAGCCTTAATAGGTTAACTTTAAACTGTAGTACTAAAGTTTGTGAGTCTCATCGCCACCCCAATTTTACTTTCTAATTAGAAGGTTTATGGATCACCATAGCTTGTGTCAAAGTGTTACATGGTAATAGTTCAAACTTGTGTCACCTTTCAGGCTAACTTATTAGGATGATTGAATTTGTATATTTCTATCTAAAATCCAATGTTGTTCAAACATATGATCTTTGATAAATTTATTCTAGCTAAGTTATATATGATCTCACACTTTTCCAATTAGAAATGTCTATTAAATGCATGTTTTATACTAGTTTGTATCCAATTCCTAAAGAATTAAAATTATTTTAGAAAACTGAAGTTTCAATAACTCTTACTATTTTTTATGATATTTTTTTTAATAACATATAAACACCATTTTATAGATCTCAAAGTCAAGAATATTCTCATATAGAGTTCATAGTCTTTTGGTTATATATAGTATATTATAATTAAAAAATTCTACAAGTACATATTTTAACACTCAAGAAGATGTCAATTTTGAGAAAGAAAAAAAATATTAAATCATATCAAAAAAGTTTAAAAATTATATTGATGTTCTAGAGGAGAGAGTCCTCTTCAAGAATGTATAATTTTTCTTTTGGTTGGAATAGATTTATTTTGGAAAATGTGGTGGGAGATGATAACTATCGATTTTAGGAGAGTTGAATTTTGAATTGTTATAAAAGAGAAAATATAAGTCTAAAACCAATTTCTATTTTTGATTGTTCTAGGTACATATGTTATCTATAACATAATCTGAGATCAAAGGGAAATAAGTTCATTTCCATATAGTTTTGTGGTGGGAACTAGACCCCTAATTTTCAACATTTTTAGCAACTTTTAAAAAGTAGGAAAATATATCAATTCTTACTCCAAATAATTATTAAAAATTATAATCCTACAATTCATTCATTTCTACATATTTCATTAGTTTACTTCATTTTCAAATTCTAAATAATAATACCAGTTTTATGTCATTAAAGGTAAATAGTTATACTTTTGTTAGCCTTTTCATTCTTTCATGCATGCAATTAGATCAGAATAATATATGAAGGATTAATTGGTGAAGTAAGATAAAGTTTTATTGGTTCCTGATTCACCCCTCCCCTCTTAGTAAACTAGCCTACCTTATATTTCCAATAGAAAAATCTATGATTGTAATGAAAAGACACCTTCATGTAGCTAAGGTCACTTTGGGCAAGTTATAAGCCAAAGTTGCTAGTTGGGTAAAATTGGGTCTTTTTGAGTTTTTGGTTAAGATAGAATAGGATTAGGTGTTTTTAGTTGTTTTTGAATAATTTGGAACCTTTTCCAAGTCTTAGAATTGAAAATTTGTGATAATTGAAAAAGTTACACTTTTTGTGCAAAATTGCTAATTTACAAAATTGTAAAAGTTGCTAAAAATGCGACTTAATTGAAAAGGAGTTGTAACTATTCAAATAATAGTTATAACCATTGGGAGGGATTTCAAAAGGATATATACCTCATTTGTGTCACAAAGGGTATATTGCATGGATTGGGAGAAGTTGCAATAGGAGATTTTTTTAGTTTTGAAGAAATTTTACTAGTTTCTTGTACTTTATCCATACTATACGGATTGATAGGCATGATCAGATGATTGTTTGAATAAGAGTTTTGTCTTAAATTTCCATTTCTTTTGGTTTCATCTTTTTGTGTGGAGTTTTGTTCATGTTATTCCATTTTTTGTACAGGAGGGTTTGTAGGACAACAATTTTGTGCAAGCTTCAAACATGGGCCCATAGTTGTGATTCCCACAGTTTGTTTTTAATGGCCTCTTGGTGAATGTTAGTTATATGGGTCCTTTCAGTGATTCCATGGTTTCAAGACTAGGCAATGTGTTTTGCTATTTTTCCTAACCAGCCCTAGGTCAAGTGCCTATGAGAATTTGACCTTGTGAGCGTGTTCTTTGGAGTATAACAGGAGAAGGAAACTTGTTGGATGGTTGAGTGTTTGGAAGAAAGTTGGAGGAATGTGAATAGACATTCCTGAGTGTTGGGTGTGTTTCCATGACCCCACTTTCCCATAGTTTCTTTATAAACCAATCCTAATTAAGCCAATTAGGACTCTATTTTTAAGTGAAGGAAAGATAGTGTTGTAGGGGAACTAAGTCTTGGTGCTTTGGGATTGGATATAACTTTGAAAAGGGTATCTTTTTTTGGAACTTTTGGAAGTTAGATACCAAAAACCTCTTAAGGAGGCCTAATAGGAGTACTAGGTGAATTTGGGTTTGCTACATTGTGGAAGTGTGAGGATTAAACTAGTGATGTATTTTTTGTTATGTGGATTCCCTGAGTCCATTTCATGCCTTGGAACCATTGGAGCAAACCATTTTTGTGTTTTCCTCATGTTGGCCTAGTTGTGGGGATTAGGTTCAGAAGCCATAATTTGGATGAAATTAATCCTTAGACTATGGGTGCTTGAAGAAGTTGGTAGTCTTGTTTTCTTCAACATTTGGAGGATTTGAACTGGTTATGACCTTGTGAGAAGATTGGAGATTTGGTAACTTTTTGATTTGGTGTTAGAGTGGGGAAGCTCATTTACACCTTTCTAGTTGTGCACTCTACAACTAGTGGACATGAGACATGTCCTCTTGTGACATGTTTTTGGGCTTTGTGTCTTTTGAAACAATACTTATACCCAACTGAACAACCAAGAGAGGTATCAAAATCAATAAATGTCTCGCCCTTTGGTGTTCAGTAACTTCAAATATAAAGAGAAAAGATTACTAATAATTATGTTCTAAAAATAGAAAAGATATTCATAGTCAACTATGTAAGAAATCTAATCACCTTCAACATCTCTTTATATTTCCCTTAGCAGGTGAATAAAGAAGCTTCTCTTTATGTATATGTATGTGTATATATACACACATAAACACACATATTTGTGTGTCTATGTATGTATGTATGTATGTATGCATATATAGATAAGCTTCTCTTTATGTATATGTATGTGTGTATATATATACACACATACGTACACATGCATATGTGTGTGTCTATGTATGTATGTATGTATATATATAGAGAGATCTTTTTAAAGATGTTTATTGAATCTTAGCACAATAGAAAAATTGATCTAGCTGCATACATATTCCAGAATCCAAATAATCAAACAATAAAACTCACTCAACTGATGCGAAGTGACTTACCTCAAAATCTTACATAAAAAAAATGCAGACCAGGAAAAATGGGTACAGTTCTCAAGAAATTTTACAAAAACATATCATAGCAAATATTTTTAGAAAGAAACAAGGCACAACCCTAGTTAAATGGGTCTAGTTGCTAATTAGCCTAGTTGATTATAAATTCCTATCGAATTCCCATTAGATTAGGTACAATAAAATGAATAATTAGTTGTTTCCAGCTAGCAAGATCAAATACATTTTTTTCAAGGTGGTAAAATTGCATATGCAAATGTATATATCTGTGTGTGTGTGTGTGTGTGTGTGTGTGTGTGTGTGCGTGTGTGTGTGTGTGCGTGTGTGTGTGTGTGTGTGTGTGTGTGTGTGGGTGTGTGTGTAAGTATGTGTATATGTATGTATGTATGTATGTATACATAGAGATCTTTTTAAAGGTGCTAATTACATCTTAGCACATTAGAAAAATTGATCCAATTGCATACATATTCTAGAATCCAAATAATAAAACAATAAAACTCACCCAACCCATGCTAAGTAACTTACCTTAAGATCTTGCACAAAAATAATGCATGCTAGGAAAAATGGGTAGAGTTCGCAAGAAATTTTACAAAAACATACCATAGCAGATATTTTTAGAAAGAAACAAGCCATAACCCAGTTAAATGGGTCTAGTTGTTGATTAGTTGGGTTGATTACAAATTGTTGTAGAATTGTCATCAAATTAGGTACAATAAAATGAACAATTAGTTGTTCCCAGCTAGTAGGATCAAATACAGTTTTCCAAGGTGATAAAATTGCATATACAGATGTATGTATGTATGTATACATGTATGTGTATATGTATGTATGTAATATGCATGTATATATGTATGTATATATGTATATATGTATATATGTATATATACATATATGTATATATGTATATATGTATATATACATATATGTATATATGTATATATATGTATGTGTATATATATATATGTATGTAAATACATACATACATACATACATATATATATATATATTTATTTATTTGTGTGTGTATATATGTGTGTGTGTATATACATACACACATGTATGTGTGTCTATGTATATATGTATGTATATAAGAGAGATCTCTATTTATATATATACATACATAGACACACACACACACACATGTGTGTGTATATACACATACATATATGTAAAGAGAAGCTTCTCTATATATACATACATACATACACACATATGTGTGTGTGTGTACACACACACACACACATATACATAAAGAGAAGCTTCTCTAATCACCTACTAGGGGAAATATAAAGAGAAACATGTTTAGAAGGAAAAGAAAAGAACATTTACAGAGGTACCTCTTTTCTCCTTGAAGAAAATCTCAAAGAAAGGGCACAGAGATCACAAGGGCATGACAAAAAAATGTAGAGATCACAAGGGTACAAGAATGAAATGTAGTGATCATAAGGGTATGACAAAAAATTCCCAGATCTCCACTGATCTCTACCAAGGGCACGACAACAAAATGAAAAGATTAGAAGAGCATGACAATGAATGAAGTGATCACAAGGGCATGAAAATGAAATATCCACCAACATTCAAATATCTCGTTCAGAGCTCTCCACCCTCATTTAGAGCTCTTCACCCTCTTTCACGTGCAACTCTCCATAATTGATCAAAACAAATGGGGAATGATTTATGTCATGTTTTCTTTTCTTTATTTTTTTTATACTCACGCGGGCATCATTATTCCAATGCAAATTTCGGTATTGCGATGACATCAAGGAAATTTGTAAAAAAAAAATGAAAATCCACAAATTACCTTGCCATTGCAATTTTACCCCAAATGTTGTACTGAACTTAAGTGTTTTAAGACTTTTAGTTTGAAGATAGAAAAACCTATGGTTGAGGTTCCTACTATTGAAAGACACTTATCTAATCTTGTGATTAAGTTCAAAGGAAGAAGAAAGAAAATTTCTAATCAGATGAAGGCTTGCAACAAGTATGATTCATCTGATCCTAGTAGTTGCAGTAGCAAGAGAAGAGTTGATATTTATGATGATACAGTTGGTTGTAGTAGTAAGTTTTGACAAACTTTTAGGATGATTGATGAAGAGGATTTGTGGATTAAGAATGCGCATGGGATTTATGTTTGAATTTCTTCATATGTTAATAAGTCCTTATAGAACATCTTGTTTTTGAAACATTGGGTGTCTAATGTAGGTGCATCCTTGGGCTATATTACCTTGAGTCTACTTATAGTATCCCCTTAGGAGAATTCATAGACTCATGGCTCACTTTGATTAAGATTCCTCTTCTCCTCTCTTTAGGAACCTTAGTAATCCTATAGTTTCTCATGACCCTAATCCTTCTATGGAGCATGACTCTTCTCATTCATCTCATGATACGGATGAGGCTTTAAGAATTCCTCCTAAACATGTTCATAAGAGTGCTACTAAGATTAATAAAATGCATGATTTACTTGTTCAAGAGAATCACTATACCAATACTATAGTTTCTTTTGATGCTCTTAAGAAAGTGATATGTAATGATGGACATGGAGCTTTGCACATTCTTACTCACATTGTCCACACTCATGTGAAGCCTTTAGCTCAAGCCGCATCTAAAATATGAATGGCTTCACGTATCACTAGTGTTGAACCTACCTTGTCTCTTTCCAAAGCTATCTCTAGCATTCCTTCTTATGTTGCTACTATTGTGACTACTTATATTCAGCCATTTATTCCTTCTATTAGTAGTCTTACTATTTCTTCTCTACTTGTGAGTGTTCTACATGCATCGTTTCCTATCTCACAACCTTCATACAATAGTTTTCCTTACACTTATCCTAATCCTCCTACTATGGTTTCTAATGTCCCACTTGTAGCACCTTCTATTTCAGCTAATTTTTACACTCTTCCTAGTGTGTTGAATGCGTCATTACTACTTATTTACTCTATTGATTCCACTATCACTAATATTGCTCAAATAGTTTCTTCCTTGTAACAATAACTTTGTTTCCTTACTCAATCCAAGTTTAATGTGCCTACATGTGATATGGGTAGTCCTACACAAAAATAATCCATACCAGGAAAAATGGGTAGAGTTTGCAAGAAATTTCACAAAAAAATATCATAGCATATATTTTTAGAAAGAAGCAAGCCATAACCCAGTTAAATTGGTCTAGTTTCTTATTAGTTGGGTTGATTACAATTTTTTGTAGAACTGTCATCAGATTAGGTAGAATAAAATTTTTGTACAATAATTTTTTTGTAGAACTCTGATAGAGGGCCACACCACCCTTGCCCACTCACAATCAAGAATGAAACAATATGAAGATAGAGATGACAAAAATGCTTCATAAAACATCCATTAATACTTGAAAATTCACTACAAGAGCTTACACTTGAAGAGCTTCTATTTTCCAAACTTCATTACAAATGATAATAAGCCTTGCTTAAATAGGCACTTCTAACCCAAGACATTACAAACACAACCAATGTGGGATAAAAGGTAAATACAACTACCTTTAAATAAATATTAAATTCCCACCCAAATACAACTAAGCACCCAACAAATATTAAATACATGATTTATCCAAAACCTACTAGAATTTCTACCTATACACCTCGATTAATGGAATGACAACTATTTTTCTTATTTTTCTATTTACGCCACCTACGCACCTTGAAAATAGAAATTCCTCTTTTCTTTTTCTTTTTTTCTCCTTTTTCCCTTTTTTTATTTTTTATTATTTCTCCTCTAATTTTCGTCACTTTTCTCTCTCCTCCAGATTTTTTTTTTTTTTTTTGTAAAAATTTTTAATTTTTAATTTTACATTCAACACATGTCTCCCCTTTATTTTGGATGCAAGATGCTCCTGCATTAGACTCCCCAGGGTCGAAAAGATGTTCTAATAGCTGGAAGAACATCTTTCGAGATTCAGTACATAAATCCCAAACTGGTTCTTCACATATATGTCCTCCAAATCTTCAACTTGCACACTCTTTCCCTTGTTTTTCTTCTTCTCCTTTACATCCACCATAGGTGTTCTATAGGTCTACTTCCCATGTTGATTTTCAATCTTCTCAAAATCTGCCAACTCAACTCGACTGCCAACACTCAGGTTTCTCCTACCGAGCGCTTCATTCTGCAAAGGAATCAAGGAAAACTTCCTACCACCTTTCTCAATAGTAAACACATTCCTAACACAATCATGCATAGCCCTGCAATCATACTGCCAAGGTCTACCAAGTAACACATGACAACTATTCATATCCACAATATCGCACAATACTTGATCCTTATACTGCCCAATCTGAAAATCAACAAGACATTGCTCTCTCACTTCCAAAGCATGCTCACCTTGCAACCAGCCAATCCTATAAGGACAAGGATGTCTCAATCTCTTCAAACCAAGTTTTTGAACCATCTCCTCAGCAACAAGGTTATCAGTACTACCACTATCTATAATCACCTTGCAAACTTTCCCACCAGACTTACAACAAGTTCTGAACAAACTAGTCCTCTGACAAGAATCCAATGTCTTCTTACCCATTAGTACTCGTCGAGCCAACAAACTTTCTCCTTCCTCAGGCTGATTTTCCTGGACTTCAACCTCATTCACAATAATAGCTGTCCTACCAATAGAACATTCAAAAGATCTATGCCCTTCTTGACCACACTTGAAACAATTACCTCTGAATACACCTCCACCTGTCCTTCTTCTTTGTTCCATAGGTTTTGGTTCACCTTCTACTTTTGGTTTAGCTTATACCAAACTATCCTGCTTCTCCTTCCCTCGAGAACTACCTTGATTCTTCCTCTTTAGCTTTTCCTCTGCTCTCAAAGCATACTGATAAGCATCCTCCACTGTGGAAATATTTAGCATACCAACCTCATCCTGAATATTGAATCTCAAAGCATTAATATACCGTGCTACCTTCTCCTTTGACAATTCTCTATGCCTAGACCGAATAGTCAACTTGTAGAACTCCTCAGTGTAATCCTTCACAGTCATATCCTTCTATTTCAAATTCTGCAACCTCTTAAATAATTCAAGTTCATAATCAGCTAGAATGAACTTTTCCTTTAACTTAGTCACCATCAATTTCCATCTAGTGATCTTCATTTCACCTTCCTCTTCTCTATCTCTTTGTAGTTCCTTCCACCAAAGAGCAGCATGTCCCTTCAACTTAGTTTGTGCCAACCTTACTCTCAATGGATCTTCAATACCCTCAAGCTCAAAGTAGTCCTCTAATTCACCAATCCAATCAATCAGGTCTTTAGGATTCAAAGTACCTAAAAAATTAGAAACCTCCATCTTATGCTTCAGCTTCAACTGAGATCCAGGTCGAGCAAACTGAGTAGTCCTAATTCCAATAGGTCTCTCCTCATGATCACTTCTATCCTCACTAGTAGCTTCAAAGTCTTTAGCAACTTCGTCATATCTGTCTTCAGTACCCACATGCCTAGGTACACCACCCAAAGCACTCACAATTTCAGCAATCATGTCACTCTTTATCAATGCAATCTTCTTGGAGGCATCTTCCAAAAATTTAGCAAACCCTAAGAAAAACAAATCCACCAATCTAAAAGATCAATCAGCCACAAGATCAACCTTCTTTGCAAATCCTGGTGTAAACTGCCTCACGTTCGGCGATCTGTCCACACACTCAGGAACTCCTGCTCTGATACCACTTGATAGAGGGCCACACCACCCTTGCCCACTCACAATCAAGAATTAAACAATATGAAGATAGAGATGACAAAAATGCTTCATAAAACATCCATTAATACTTGAAAATTCACTACAAGAGCTTACACTTGAAGAGCTTCTATTTTCTGAACTTCATTACAAATGATAATAAGCCTTGCTTAAATAGGCACTTCTAACCCAAGACATTACAAACACAACCAATGTGGGATAAAAGGTAAATACAACTACCTTTAAATAAATATTAAATTCCCACCCAAATACAACTAAGCACCCAACAAATATTAAATACATGATTTATCCAAAACCTACTAGAATTTCTACCTATACACCTCGATTAATGGAATGACAACTATTTTTCTTATTTTTCTATTTATGCCACCTACGCACCTTGAAAATAGAAATTCCTCTTTTCTTTTTCTTTTTTTCTCCTTTTTCCCTTTTTTTATTTTTTTTTATTTCTCCTCTAATTTTCGTCACTTTTCTCTCTCCTCCAGAATTTTTTTTTTTTTTTTTAAATTTAAAATTTAAAATTTTACATTCAACACATGTCTCCCCTTTATTTTGGATGCAAGATGCTCCTGCATCAAACTCGTGCTAAGTGACTCATCTCAAGATCCTAGACAAAAATAATGCAAACCAGGAAAAATGGGCAAAGTTTGCAAGAAATTTTACAAAAACATAACATAGTAGGTGTAGACACTTAAATTTTTCCTAAAGACTATATTAATTTATTAATATTGCTCGTGACATTGTAATTAATTATTAATTAATTAATTATATTGCTCACATTCTTCTACTTGTTTAATTAAATTATTTTAATTAAATAAGTCCATTCTCCTAAGTATTTAAATTTAATTTAAATACCCCTAGCCTTAATGTGTTAAATTAATTTAACACATGATCCTCCATCATCCCCTTTTTAAAATAAATTTTGTTTATTTAATCCTCACATCCTATTAATTCCTCTAAACCCATGATTAAATTAAATTTCATTTAATTTAATCTTAAGCCTAACGTAGAGCCTAGCCTATAACCATTATTTTCATCCTCTTAAGCCTACTTCTTTTCTAATCCCACTTAATCATCCTAATCTCCTTCCTAATTGCCTCATTAGCCTAAGAGTGTGCTCACACATGTGTGAGATGGCATGTCTACACACTCCCCTTTGCACTCTTGTCTCCCACTCTTCTTCTCAAATTTGCTCACACATGTGTGAGAAGACTTCGAATTTTTGACCACTTGCATGGCTTGCATGTCACTTTATGTGGCACGTACATGGATGCCACCTCACCAAGCCCTCCCTCAAGCCTATAAATATAGGCCTTGTCTCAAGCATTTCCATCTCCCATTATTGCATTGTTACCATGCCATTTTGAGTTTTCATGCTAGGTTTTTCATTGTAGTTTGAGTTTTCATAGAGATTTCTAGGTGAATACTAACCATTTGGTAGCTGGTTTAGCTTTGCATTTGCATTATTGATCTAGTTTACATGCATTTTCTCATCTCCATTTCATTTAGATCTTAGTTTAGCTTGCATATCTAGTTAGCTTCTTTGTTGCATTTCATATTTTCACCATTGAATTCTTTCAAGTATGGCTTTCTCCATAGCCATTTCTTGAAGTATTCTTCATCTCATGTAGTTTAGGATCATATTGCATCCTCACTCACATTTGCACATTCACTCAAGAGATTCATCATTTTGTTGTGTTTGGGAGAGCACACCAAACATACCCCCCATCTTAACACACCAACACGACCTCTTATGGGTGCCTTTGTTGAGCTGTAGAGGTGGTTAGAAGATTGGATTTGTTGGTTGCTTAGAGTTGCAAAACTCAAGCAAGCATTAGTTAGTCAATGTTCTTTCACTTTAATGAGTCTTTGATGCATATTTAGGATTTTTAACTAATGTTTTCTTGTTGATTTGTGCTCCCAACAGGTCACATTTTCTAGCACATAGTAGGAACAATCAATTGTTCCCAGCTAATAGGATCAAATACAATTTTCCAAGGTGTTAAAATTGCATATGCAGATGTATGTATGTATGTATGTATGTATGTGTATATGTATGTATATGTATGTATGTATATATGTACATGTATATCTATGTATGTATATACAGAGAGATCTTGTGGATTGTGGAGGTCAGTCGAGATCTAGGATTTCATTGTCGTGCCCTTTTGATTGTTTCATTTTGTTATTGTGCCCTTGTGATCTCTATCTGTGTATATATGTATGTATATACATATATATGTATATACATATACATATATATACATATGTATATACATATACATATATATACATATGTATATCTATATATTCATACATACACACTCATATGCATGTGTCTATGTATGTATGTTTGTATATAAATAGAGATATCTTGGCACAAAAAAAAAAAAAAACTCACTCAACACGTAGCATGGCCATAGATGCGATGGGTAAGTAGATTCTTCTTTTTCTCTCTCATTTTTCATGTGTTTATTTCACTTGAACTATTATTTCTTAAGTGACATTTTGTAATATTGGATTCATTTTATGTAGGATGCGATGAGGACATTCCTAGATGTACCTATCCTAGATGTACATGAATCACTAAAGAATTGTGATTAATTTCTCGTGAGAAATGAAGATGAACTTCCCCTGAGAGTAGCAGGAGGTGATGAGGACATTCCAGGTAATTTAAAGATTGATCCTTTCTTAAAGATTTTAGATGTTGGGTGGCGGGGGGGGGGGGGGTGGTGTTGAGGGCCAAATGAGCTTCCACCTTCACATTTAACTATTCTCGAAACCAAATGAAACTCAACTTTTACCTATGATTGCATGACAACTAATTGTGTGAATCTCTTGGTTTCAAGCAATGCAGAAGGATGCCATACTTCAATATGTAATCTCAATTCATATGGATACGACATCAGGTGGAGCTGAAAAATGCAACATGTTTGCATTTTTGTTAGAGGTCTTTAATTACTTAATTTAAGCTATAGACCATCATGGACATTGTAACTTTGACTCTTATAGGAAAGGGCAATGTCTTCAGCATGCAAGCAAATCAAGACTTTCTATGTGCAGGCTTGCTTAGGACATTCTCTTGGTCATAACAACTAGAGTTCTAATGTTCATGATTATATATAATTTTAAAATCTTAATAGAGCTATTAAATAAATATAATCATGTTGCATTTTGTCAACTCTGCCTATTCTCCATGCATATAGAACATAGTTGTACGTGCATTCTTGATTCTAAAGTGGCATAATCTTATTTTAGATGCAATGGAAAAATGACATGCACTAGAAGATGGGAAAATAATGTCACTTTTGCAGTTCTGGAACTTTTTTTTGTACTTTAAAGATTGATCCTTTCTTAAAGATTTTAGATGTCTTTTTTCTGCGGGGGAAGGGGGTGGTGGGGCCAAATAAGCTTCCATCTTCATGTGGTTGGCCCTAATTAGTATATAATATTAAACTATTCTAGAAACCAAGTGAAGCTCAACATTAACCTATGATTGCATGACAACTAACTATGCGAATCTCTTGGTTTTAGGCAATGTAAAAGGACACCATAGTTCAATATGCAATCTCAATTCATATGCATAAGACATCAAGTGGAGTTGAAAAAACCTAATAGATTTGCTTTTTTGTTATAGATTTGCATAGAATTATTAAATAAAAGTAAACGTGGTGGTTTTTTTTAGCTCTTCCTATTTTCCATGCATATAGAATGTAGTTGCACATGCATTCTTGATTCAGAGTGACATTCACAAGTTTATCAAATCAATGGTATGATGTTAATGAGAAATTTATTAATGGAATGAATGAATGAATTTTAGATGTTAACAGAGAATTTAGATGTTGGGGAAGGGGGAAAATGAGCTTCTATCTTCATGTGGTTGGCATTGATTAGTAGAGAATATTAAATATTATCAAAACCAAGTGAAGCTCAACGTTAGCCTATGATTGCATGACAACTAACTTGTGAATCTCTTGGTTTCAAGAAATGTAGAAGGATGTCATAGTTCAATATGCAATCTCAATTCATATTCATATGACATCAGGTGGAGCTGAAAAAACTCAACAGGTTTGCATTTTTGTAAGAGGTTTGCATAGACCTATTAAATAAATGTAAACATGGTGTATTTTTTCAGCACTACCTATTGTCCATACATATAGAACGTAGTTGTAGGTGCACTCTCAATTCAGAGTGGCATTCACAAGTCTAAAAAATCAATGATATGGTGTTAATGGGGAATTTATTAATGGAATGAATTGTTTTTATTAATGAATGAATCAATTTTAGATGTCAATGGGAAATTTAGATGTTTTGGGGGGGGGGGAGCAAATGAGCTTCCACCTTCATGTGGTTAGCCCTAATTAGTACAGAATATTAAACTATTCTTAGAACCAAATGAAGCTCAACATTAACCTATGATTTCATGACAACTAATCGTGTGAATCTATTGGTTTCAGGAAATGCAAAAGGATGCCATAGTTCAATATGCTACTGTAATTCAAATAGCTTTAAAGTTTTGTCTCCTTTTGCCTATAGTCCCATGGTATTTTTTACATAGAACATCTACCCACTAAATATATAGGTTGTCCATGTATAACTAATCTTCATTGCTGTAAACAAGAACTGATAATCCACATTGCACAAGCAACAATATTTAAAAAAAATAAAAATTAGCTATCTGTCACAATTGTGACAACTTGTTCCAACGAATAGTCATCTTTCCCACAACACAATTGTCATACTTGTGATGACCCTTTTTGATGGATAGTCATCGCTTCAACAACATGATTATCGTAAATCTGTTGCAACTGTGACGGCAGACTGAAAGCTTACACCGTCATAATTGCGACAGTCTACTATTGCAATTGGAATGACATGAAGATGATCTCTTTCCCTTCCCCTCTTCCAAGTTGTGATAATTTAATCCATCGCACTTTCAATATATGCTTGTGTTGTCTCAATTTGTGATAACAAAAGTTTGACACCCATTTGATGGGAGCCAATTTGTAGTATTGTAGCTTGGGTGACAGGTGGTTGTCATAATTGTGATGGTTTGTCATTGCAATTTGGGCCCAAATGTAGTAATGTAGGAAGCATATATCTTGCTCATAATTATCTACTAGTTGCTTAGGGATCCTAAGCCTACTTTGCATCTTCTCCATGAAGTTATCAAAATGTGCCTCCATGATGCCTTCAAAGTTGTCTCCCATCTCATTTATGAATTCATTAATTTGATGCAATACTAGGGTGTCTTTCTTCCAAGAAACATTTCCTTTCAAAGGAAATTTTTTTTGCACATAAAAGAACAAACAAACTAAGAGTGAACCAAACTTACACAAGTTATTCTTGGAGGCCTAAATGCTCTCCATGTTCTTGCTTAGCTAGATACGTGGAAGCTCTGCTAGGTCAAAGGATAAGTTCTTCTTCATGACCTTGTATGTCAAGTCCATTGCCTCACATGACACACTATTTTGATGACTTGAATTGTAGATTTTGTGTGCTATGACATGGATGCCAAACTTGATTTCCATGTCAATCACATTGTTTAATTTCATGCCTCTACCATCCCATTCAGCTAGGGTTAGCTTTGCCACTTCTTCCCAAACTAGAATTTTGGTAGCCTTTGACTTCTCCATCATTGGATACCCTATTATCTTGTGAATCATCTTCTTCATGATGGGATATGTCTGCTCCAACTAGAATGTTTTATTATGAACTCGACTTAGTATAAGCCTAATCCATTTGATTCAAAAATTTCTTGGCATGTGGATGATGTGGGTCAAACCATTGACCTCTAGATGCTTGTGCTTGAGCTTCAACACACCATTTCCACACAATGCACGATATGCTTGATCCAATTCGAGATTCCCTAATTATTGAATAGAATAGTGGTAAAATGATCTTACATTATGAATGAGAAGTACCTTGGGAAGGATTGATGTGTGTGCTCCTTGTGGAACCTTCTCCTTGCTAACTACTAGATATAGCAAGGATTTTGGAGGAATGTAGTTGAAAATATTTACCAACATTTCTAGACTCTTTTTAACCTTTGCACTTGAAGATGCTTCCATACCGCTTGGTTGATGAAGGATTTGAAGATGGTGATTTTGCCTGAGATTTTCTTTTAAATTTTTTTCTCTAAATCACTTTGGGGGCTCTCAAGGAATGTTGTGCTCTAAGAAGACTCTAAGTTCACAGTGAAAAATGAAACTTTAATTTCTTTCTTTTATTAGATTTTCAATTTTAGGGCCTCATTAATGCTCCATACTTGGGTAGGTGAAATATGCTTGGTTTGATCTTCAACCCTTGAATGCTCAATTATCATTAATCGACCATGCTCAGTTGAGTCAGTGACTTGGTTGAGTCTATTTACACTTGGTTAGGTCTAAGAGGTAACTTGGTTAGGACTAACAACTCAGTTAAGTCTAAAACTTTCTTCTATTCAAGTGCATTTGGTATGCTAATTTGAACTTTCATGCTTGGATGACTGGAAATTGTGTGGAATATGAATTTGATCACATCTCCAGTAGTCTCCTTGTCTATTCAAACATAGATAATTGAATCACCCAATTCATTGCTTTGGGTGTCAATAGCCTCACTATTTTCATTTGAATTCTTTGGAGATTTCCTCACCCATTGCTATTTCATTTGAGTCCTAGTCTTATTAGCCTTTGATTTCTTTTCATCTTCAACTTTACCTCTATTCATGTAGTTCTTTGCTAGATGACCAAGTTATTTGCATACATGACATATTTTGGTAGGATTTCTTTTTCTGAAGTGAGTCCTCATGTAGTTAGCTCCAATGTGTCCAAAATCTCCACATATATAACATCTACATCGAGTGTTGTAATCCCAACCAAAGATTGCTTTAGCAAGTTGTTCAACCAGATTCCAATTCTTGGTTCTGCACTCTAAATATTTACGACCTTGTTTATTACATGTGAAACATTTTCCTTCAAACTTAGTTTTCTCTATGTATTCACTTGCTCTATGTCCATGCTTATTACAGCTGCAACATTTTCCATTAAACTTTGATTTTCCATTGCTCCAACATTTGTTTGAAGTATTCCTTATCTTTCCACAATGATTGCATATAGGTCTTTTATTTTTTTGAGCTCCTTGTTTGGATGATTCTCCTTGTTAAGTGTAGCCCAATCCTATTTTCCCTTTGTGTCTATGCTGAGCTAGTTCAGCTAACTAATCCATTCTTGTTTATGATCTCATCATTCTTTCATTGGTTTATCTTTATGCTCTAAGATCATTCATGAGTCTTTCATTTTTTGTCCTCAGATTGATGACTTCTTGATTTGCATTATTCAACTAATTTTCCATATCTACCTAATGTAGTGAAAGTTGGTGGATTTCATTATCATTTTCTTGTAACTTGGTCTTGAGTTGTCTTTTGTCTTCTTTTGCCATATTTTTGTCATTTCAACTTGGTTCTTTTGTTCCATGACTTCACATATCTTGACTAAATGAATCTCCTATTCTCTTTTCAATTTTTTGACTTCTTCTTGAAGAGTAAGGTTCCTTCCAAGTAGGTATTTTGTAGTTGCATCTGCTTCATCTGAATGTCTTTCTCTAAAAATATCTTCAATCCTTTCTCTCATGTATAGATTGTCATTCATCTTTTCTACCAATTCTTTTCTTCTTTTCAGGGATTGAGAGAGTTGATCCTTCAATTTCTTGATTTGTTCCATGGCCACATGTAGATCCAACATTTTATTTTTAATGGCTTTCTTTACCTTGTATATTTCCATTGTCTCTGATCTTTTCTCTCAAGGTGCTAAATTTTCAAGATAGGTGACTGAGCGGAGGGGGTGAATCAGGAATCACTTAAAATTCTTCTACTTAAACCACTTTGTTAAGTTGTCTAATCTACTTGCATGCAAGAAACATAAAGCAGTAAAGTAAAAACACCATAACACAATATTTGGTAACCCAAAAACCCTCCAAGTAGAAGGTAAAACTAGGGTGGGGATGACACCCACAATGCTTTAGTACTACAGTAATAAATTTGGCATGTTAAGGCTTACAATTGATCACTTCTGGTGATCTTACTTGGTCAAGAGCAATTAGGATTGTTAGATCCACCTTGAAAGGATTTATAAAATATGATTAAGTATGTATTCTATTAAGAGTTTCTACAAAGGACTATTAGGTCCACCCTGTTAAAGGATTTGGGACTAATGCACCTATTAGGATGAATTAATGGATTTATCTTTGATATGCAACTCTGATTGTTGATTGTTGATGAAGATCCTTTGAAGTAAACTGATCACCTAACTGTGGTAGATGAGTCTCTTCCTTTCCTTATGATGATTGTAGCCTTCTAAATATTATGCTCTTCCATATTCTCTTCTATTCAATATTATTCAAATCATGGTACAATAATATCAATATTATTCAAATCATGTACAAATGTCAATCTAAATAATAGAATGGTCTATAATCCCTTCATTTTTGTCCATAGAGTAGAAAGAAATCTGTTATAACTTTTGAGAAATGGGAAGGTGACGCTTTCATTGGGAGAGAATGTTTCCCCATTATTATTCCATGTAGATGCAATAAGTATTGTAGTAATATGTTTTCATAATAGAAATAAAACCTATGCAGCTAGAAAATGCATCCTCCACTAGTTTTCAATGTGCTCTACACATGTTTCTGCAAAGTGGATGATATCTACAACTACTTCATCTTTATGCGAACAAGAAATAATAGATAACACAAAGTAGGGTTTGTGGTCTTCCTTGGAAGTAATCACAAGACATTTTAAAGTTGATGGAGCTTGAATTAGTGATAGGAAGATCTGCAACTTATAATCAACATGCCAGATAAGGACAATCACATCTATGTATTCACATACTTTATCTAATAACTAAATTAAATATTACTTACATATATTAGATCATATGTAACATAGAAGGAGAAAAATAAATATTAAAATGGGTATTGAAATGAGCATGAAGGGTTATATGAAGGCTAAAATATGGCATAATTTGGGACATAAATTTATCTCATCATGTCCTTTATACTTATATTGGCCATTGATTTCATGTGTAACTTGAAGTATGGGATTGATACATGCAACTAACATTTCCTCAACTTGAGTCAAGTTTGCAAACTCCTCGGGTTGAGTTCCTAGGTCCATATTATTTAAAGTTGAGAATCTATTATTTCCTCTCTCTTGTTAGTATCTAGTACATTATGGACCTTCTAAAGTGTGTTCCACTTTCATACCTAGATAACTGATATAGTAACATCTTAGGTCTTTGAGAAATCTTGCATCAACAAAAAATATTTCTTGTTTTTGTACCAGTTTGTTGATCATGAAGTAGTCATTGCTTCTTTTGGTTTCCTATTATGCATAGTTGATATCATGTTGAGTACTAATCCACAATCCTTTTCCTAAGTGCACGAGTTCTAGTGTTCCATATTTCTTGAGTTACATGTCTTTATTTGCGGTCCACATTTTCATCCAATGATGTGTGTTGTTTTGATTGACATAGTTTCTTATGCTTACATGGAAGCTTTTGCAATTGGGAGCCAAATCTTGATAGATGTGTGGACATACCATTAAGTGTGCATGATTTTATATCATCCTTTGCTTGGGTTTTGGTTTACTCTTCCAAGATTGGACCTATATTGTAACTAAATGCTTGACTAGCTGACTTGTGGTTTAGTTGGCAATAAAAGAAGCTTGGTTAGATGTAGGAAGGTAGCACTCTTAGATGAACAAAAGATAGAAAATGTGAGATGAGACTTTGAAGTTGTAATTCTTATTTTGTATAAGTCTGCAACTTGAAAGGCCTCATAGTCAGACATGTTGCTATTTTGTATGGGAAGTTAAATAATTTCAGCTATCAATATGTTGCACCTGGCCTTCTATTCACCATGGTTATTTGATTTGTGTGTGTAGCTTCTACGTGTAACTCTAGGCAGGGAAGTTTTGGTAGGTTTAAGATGAGTTTATTCTGCATGCCTTCTCCCTGCATTAGGTAGTATCAGGGCAAAGTTCTTTCTCATGCCTTGGATTATGGAGAACCTTGTTGGATTAGTTGTAGGGTGGAAGATATGAGATATGACCTATAACTTACAGAAGGTCATGATCTTGCAGGAACTATTATCAAGATGGTTTGTGGAAGAGGAAATATTGATAATGCTATTATGGACATGTTGAGGAAGATTATAGTAAGACTTGAAGTTATTGAGACAATGCAGAGAAGAGGTGTACATCTTGAGGATGTTAGTGATGATGAAGAGGCAACATGAATCCTAATCTTGAACTTGAGGTTGAACAAGATGAGGAAAGGCTTTTGAGAGTTTTTGTCTAGGGAAAATTATAGAACTATTGTTGAAGTTTCTTGCTATGATGGAAGACCCAAGAAAAATGTTGTATTGGATTGGATTGTTGAAATGGATAAATAATTTGAGTATGAAGGTACTCCTAATAACAAGAAGGTTAAGATAGCAGTCACCAAGTTGAAGGTTCATGCTTCACTTTAGTGGGATCATCTGAAAATTTGAGAGATAGAAGAGGGGAAAAGAAAAGATCAAGATATGATAAAAAATGATTGGAAAGATGAAGAGCAACTTTCTCCTTGTAGATTACTAAGTTTGCAAAGGAAGATGCAAAATTTGAGGCAAAAAGGCATGAGTATGAAAGAATATATTGAGGAATTCTACAAATAGGATATCAGATTTGGACATGTGAATGATGAAGTTAAGAAAGTGGTTAGATACCTAAATGGTTTGAGGACATCAATGAGATCAACTATGTTAAAATGGACAATGTAGAAGAAGCATATCAATATGTTCTAAAGGCTGAAGAAAGATTGACAAAGAGACACGATCAAAGATAGAGAGGGAGAGATGGAAATTTTTAGAGAAGCATAGGCATAACATATGAAGAAAGTAGCAGATCTAATAGTACAATGCAAGATAAAGGAAATTCAGAATGGAAGGAAGAATCTACTAGTAAAAGAGGTTATTTACACTAAAGGTAGCTATACAAGTTACTCTAGGAATAACAATGGTAGAAAAAGATAAGAAAGATCTTGGTTTAAAGGTACTTATTACAAATGTGGAGAAGATGGGTATAGATATTTTGAATGTACTAACTCTGGAAAGAAGATTGGAGGTAACAATAAAAGCTCTTTGGCTTGTCAAGGAGTTGTTGAAACACCTAATGAACCTAAAAATGGTGATAACCTAATATTAAGAAGGATCTTGTGTAATGAGGAAATTGATGGAGAGCCTATTTTGAGAAGTAGTTTGTTCAAAATTAGATGTAAGATAACTGAAAAATGTTGCAAGGTAATCACTGATAGTGGAAGTTATGATAATTTTGCATCTGAGGAGTTGGTTAAAAAATTGTGGTTGTAGAGATTGAGACATCCTAAGCCTTATCATGTTGCTTGGATCCAAAAGGACATAAGTTACTTGTAAGTGAGTAATACCATGTTAAATTCAAAATTGGAAATTATCATGATGAAGTTTTGTGTGATATTATGCCTATGGATTGTTCTTATATTCTTTTGGGTAGACCTTGGCAATATTATAAACAAGATTTGCATGATGATAGATTGAATCAATATATTATTTAGGTTGATGGAAATAAACAAATATTGTTGCCTTCAGTAGAAAAGCTTGATGAGAATCACTGTACAATAGTCAAAGTATGCTTGGTTGAAGGTAATCAATTTGTTAAAGATGTGAAAGTAAGAACATAATATTTTTTTTTCTTTGATTCCTAGAAAGACTAAGAAAAAAGATGAGTTAGAAAATGCACCTAAAATTGAATATTTGTTGGTGAAGTTTCAAGACATTATTTTTTATAATGTAACTGATGGTTTGACTCCTGTAATAAGCACAAGTCATTGTATAGATTTACTGCATAGATTGACACATGATACAAATGTTGAATTGAATACACAAGTGCAAGAATTACTTGAGAAAGATCTAATTAGAGAAAGTTTAAGTCCTTTTGCACTACCTATTATGTTAGCACCTAAGAAGAATGGAGAACATGCACTTATTCTAGAGCTATAAACAAGATAATAGTGAAATATAGGTTCCCTTTTCCTAGGATGAATGACATAACGGACAGTTTGAGTGAAGTGAAGTATTTTACAAATATTATTTTGATAAGTGGATATCATCAGATCATAATTTAAGAAGGGGATGAATGGAAAACTACATTTAAGACTAATGAGGGTTTGTATGAGTGGTCGGTTATGCCTTTTGGTTTAACTAATGCACCTAGTACTTTTGCAAGGTTGATGAATGAGGCTTTGAAGAAATTCTTCGGTAAGTTTGTGATTGTATATCTTGATGACATTTTGATATTCTGTGAAACTAAGGAAGAACATCTTGTGCATATCAGACAAGTATTGCAAAAATTATTGATTAACCTAAAGAAATGTTCATTCATGAAGAAATAAATTGTGTATCTTGGTTTCATCATTTCAGCTAATGGTTTGAAGATGGGTCCTAAAAAAGGTTAAAGTTATTCTTGATTGGCCTACACATAAGAATGTTGGAGAGGTAAGATCATTTCATGAATTGAGAAGTTTTAATACAAAATTTATCAGAAACTTTAGTTCCATTTGTAATGCTATGACTGAGACTATGAGAGGGGATACAAAGGAATTCAAATGGACACATGGATCATAAAAGAGTTTTGTAACATTGAAATAAAAGATTGCAAAATTGCCTATAGTTGATTTGTCTAATTTCAGTAAAGTTTTTCAAGTTGAATGTGATGCCAGTGGAAGTGTTATAGGAGTTATTTTGAGTCAAGAATGAAGACATGTAGATTTCTTTAATGATAAATTGAATGATGTTAAGATAAAATATTAAATTTATGATTAGGAATTCTATGCTATTGTTCAAGACTTGAAGAAATGGAGACATTATTTGATGCCTAAAGATTTTGTATTGTATACTGACCATAAAGCTTTGTAATATTTGGGAAGTCAAAATAAGTTGAATCAAATAAACGTGAAATGGATTGAGTTTTTGCAAAAAATTTCCTTTTCATTGAAACATAAGAGTGGACAATCAAACAAGGTTGTTGATGCTTTGAGTAGAAGAAAGAATTTGCTACCAAAGATGAGAGTTGAGGTACTTGGTTTTAATGACTTGAAGTATTTGTATGAAAATAATCCTAATTTTGTAGAACCTTGGAAAGTTTGTAAAGATCAGATGGTGAGAGATAAGTATAATGATTATTTCATTCAAGAAGATATGTTGTTTAAAATAATTCAATTGTGTATACCTAGAGGCTCTATGCGAGAGAGCATCATGAAGGAGAGGCATAATGGAAGATTTGCTAGATATTTTGGGATTAATAAGATAGTGACATTGATTTCACATAAGTACTTTTGGCCCCATATTTATAAGGATGTGTAGAAGATGGTTAGAAGTTGTAGAACTTGTCAAACAACAAAAGGAACTAGTTAGAATGTGGGGTTGTATCCACCATTTCTTGTACCTGATAAATATTGGGAAGATATTAGTATAAATTTTGTTCTTGGTTTGCCTAGAACTTAGAGAAGTAATGATTCTATTTTGGTACTACTTGACATATTTTCAAAGATGGCTCATTTCATACCTTGTAAGAAGACATCTGATGCAATACACATGGCTGAATTATTCTTTGAAAAAGTGGTAAGGTTGAATGGTTTTCATAAAACTATGATTTCATATAGGGATACTAAATTTACTGGTTATTTCTAGAGGATAATACAAAGTTGAAGTTTAGTTCTACATTCCATCCATAAACATATGGTTAGACTGAAGTTGTGAAGATAAGTTTGGGTAACTTGTTGAGATGTTTAGTTGGAGATAAGTCTACTAATTGGGATTTGATCTTGGAACAAGAAAAGTTTGCATATAATAATTATGTGAATAGAAAAATAAAGAAGACACCTTTTGATATTGTTACTAGAATGAATCCTAAGGGGACTATTGAATTAAGGAATCTGAACCTTGAGACAAAAAAAAGTGCTAAAGATGAGAAATTTGTAGATTTCATGAAGAGTTTACATGAGGAAATGCGAATTAACTTGAAGGATAGTAATTTGGGATACAAACAAAGAGATGATAAAAGGAAGAGACATAAATCTTTTGAAGTTAGAGGTGAGGTTATATGGATTTTCAGTTGGTACCTATAGTAAGCTGAAGATGAAGAAGTTGGTCATTGTAAGATTTTGAGGAAGTTTGAAAATGGAAATGCTTTTGAAGTTGAATTACCCAGAGACATGAACATTTCACCTATATTCAACATTGTAGATATCATTGAGCATTTTGAATTATATGATGAGCTGAAAAATAACTTGGATTACCTTAAGAAGAAGAGAGACAACATTGAAAGAATTTTGAAGAGAAGAGTAAACAAGAGCACTAGAGGAAAAAAAAAAAATGGAATACCTACTTTAGTGGAAAGATAAGCCAATTGAAGAGAGTTTGTGAATTACACAAGTGTATTAATTTGATTGATGTAGTTTTCTATGCTTGTGTGGCATCTTGCGTAGTTGGGAGCCAACTCCTAACACACGTGTGGACCTACCATTAAGTTTTGTGATTTAATTGTCCTTTTCTTGGGTTTTGTTTTACTCTTCCAAGATTGGACCTATATTGTAATTAAATGTCTAACTAGTTGACTTGTGGCTTAGCTGGCTATAAAAGAAGCTTGGTTAGATGTAGGAAAGTAACATTCTTAGAGGAACAAAAGATAGAAAATACAAGTTGAGACTCTAAATTTATAATTCTTATTTTGTATAAGGATTCAACCTGGAAGGCCTCACAGCTAGACATATTGTTGTTTTGTATGTGAAGTTAAAAAATTACACCTACGAATATGTTGCATATGGCCTTGTGTTCTTTGTGGTTATTTGATTTTGGTGTGTATCTTTCATGTGCAACTCTAGGTAGGGACACATTAGTAGGTTTAAGTTGAGTTTATTCCACATGTTTCATGCTTCCCTCCTTCTCCCTGTGTCAATAAAATTCTTGACAAATAAAGCACATGTTTGGCATTCTTAAGCTATCCAATTTTTGGCAAAAATAAATTATAAATCTATAGAAATTATCACGAAGAATCCCATTTTGGTTTTGTACATTTTCTACATTGCCTTGTCTAGATAAATGTATCCCTACTTGACTTGTATGATGAGGTGTTTCATGAACATCTTCTGTTGTTCTTGAAATTTCATTTTGAAGGTTCAATTCTATATTTGCAGTAAAAGGTTGGTTATACCTCTCACTAGATTGTAAATCCGCTTGATTTCTTCCTTGTATCTTAGAATGAGAGACTCCATTAGATGTTCATTAACGAAAACTTCAGTTACTATTTCCTTGTCTTCTATTTTTAGATTCCAATTCTTGTACTGATAGTTCTGCCCTTAGTCTAGCATAATTTTGGATTTCGAGTTCATTACTCCCCCTTCTTTCATCTTCTCTTTGATCTTTTGTCAGTTTTTCTCTCCAACAAATTCGATATTCCCTTTGGTGTTCTCTTTGATAGGCTCTCTTTTGCTCTATTTGATATTGCCTCCTTGTGTATTGAAAATTTGGTGTTGATTGACTCATAGCTATAAAGTGAATAAAATTGTTAATTGATGAGAAATATGTTGAAATTTATTTTTGAAACAAACATAAGGTAATGAGAAATCTGGTCATAACTATTTTCTTACCAAAAGTCAAAGAATTTTAAAATAAAATACAAAGAAATTTAGGTTTCATAAAGATTGTTTATAAAATTCAAAAAAATTGGCAGCATTGTGCTCTAAATAAGATAAATATTTTTTTGAATTGTTGATCAAATTGTATATTGATATAAGGAAAATATTTTCTCCATAAGAGAAATACATACATAGATATATGAAATACTAAACACCCTTTTATCTAGAAAAATATCTTCAATTTATCTAAGAACCCACACCCTTTAAACACATACTATATAAAAAAAAAAAATCTTAAAAAATTCACTTTCTTTTTTGAATATTATGCACATTTTCAGTGATTCTTATAACATCACTAAAATTTATTAAACATAAGGCAAGAGCCTATAACACAATGATAAATTTGTGAGCCTCTTATTTTAGAGATCTTGAGTGCAAATCTACTTGAGATCAATAAACAAGTGCGACATAGTGGCATGTACTTGTAATAGTTATATTAATATTTTAAATCGTCAAAATGTATAATAGTTGTATCAAAATTTTAATTGTATATTATTGTTCAATAGTATATTGTTTAATTCTTAACATATATTACAATTCACAAATTGTGTATCAAAATTTTATCCGAAAAATATGAAATATAGAGAAAATTATCATTTATAAATTGTGTACCAAAATTTAAATGGTATATTATTATTGAAATAGAACTATAGTATACTATTTAACTTTTAGCATATATTACAATTCACAAATTGTGTATCAAAATTTTAGTCGAAAAATAAGAAGTAGGGAGAACCTTCTGGAAAAGGGCTCCTATAACACAAAATGAATTGAGCCAATCAAATTTAAGATATTTAATTTTTATAATATAAAAAATCATAATTGAATTACACAACTTAAGAAATATGTAAATTACCTAAAAATAAGTATTTGTGATTGGTGCATATTCATTGAGCTATCAATTGAAGTGGATGCAATAGTATAGTACAATAATATTACAAATAATTAATCACTGTTAGTTTTGGTAGCTTGGACAACTGTTTGTCCATATGTAGTTAATTAGAAAATAATTGTTTTGCTAACTAATTTGTTAAAGTTAGGACGAATATCTATTAATTAATTGATCACTTTTGAAAACAACTAGAAATAAACTTGGTTAGGGTTGTTAAGTTGTTTTAATCTTGACTGTTGATTGAGAGTCAATCGTGGCCGTTGGTTTTCCAACAAGAGTAGTATAAAAGGGGGTTAGGGGGGCATTTGGAGAAAAAGTTTTTAGAAGCATCTGCAATGTTAACAAATGAGTTTGTAGTGATAGGAAATAGTCTTGCAATGTTAGCAAAGGCACAATGATAGCATTGGGGATAACGACGGAGGAATATCAATAGGAGAAATTAGGAGGTTGTCTGAGTTCTGCTAGTGAGAGGAACAAAATTTTGTATATCTTGATTTGTTGAAGTTAATATAATTCCTCATCTATAGAACTGGTTTTCCATTAGGGGTTTTTTCAGGGACAATTTGTCCAAAAACATTGTGTTCTTTGTGTTGTGAATTTCTTTCTATATTTTATAAGTGAAGTTGTAGTTGTGTTATTTTTTATATTAGTTGGCAATTTATTTTTGGTAGTTTAATAATCGTTTACAATAGGAGATTAATAATCAATGACTACAATAGGAATTTTCACATGGTATCAGAGTGGTCTTGAGGGTAGAAGAGTTTTGCCCTAGGAAAGAAATTGAGGGTTTATAAAACCTAGATTGATCTCTTTAGATTTATTATTGCTTTAATCCCTTGAGATGGCTTCAGCTTGTTTGAGAGATCAGGATAGATTGGATGGTGCCTCAAACTTTGGTGTCTGGAAGGCTTGACTTTCTTTATTGTTGGAAGATAATAGTATCAAAGATTATGCTACCATTGGTATAGTTGTACCTACAGATGCCACACAACTTGCAACATATAAGAAGGAAGATGCCAAGGCGAGGAGGATAATCCTTGATGGTGTCAAGGATCATATTGTTCCACATATCTCAGGGCTAGATATAGTGAAGAAGATGTGGGATGCCATTCTAAATCTATACTAGAATGCTACGACCAATAGGAAGATGATACTTAGAGAGAAGTTGAAGAATACCCAGATAAACCAGGGAGAAGACGTCACAAGTTACCTCATTAGGCTTAGACTTGTCAAGAACAAGTTAGAAATTGTTGGAGATAGCCCTAGTGATGACGAGCTAGTGAAAATAGCCCTAATTGGGTTTACTAAACAATGGAGTGTCTTTGTTCAAGTTGTCAGTGGACAAGATACCTTGCCTTGTTCGGATTAACTATGGACTGAATTCACTTAAGATAAGTTTAGACTAAGTCTTGTCAATGGTGCCAACAAGAGTCAAAAAAGTGACGTGGAACAAGAAAATATTGCCCTAGCAGGGAAAGGGAAAACAAAGAAGGACTTAGGAAAAGATCAAATTCACAAAGTGAAAAGAAGAAGAAAGACCTTTCTAAGGTCAAGTGCTTTGGATGTTATGAGCATGGTCACTATGCCAGTGATTTCCCAAAAAGGAAGAAGGAAAAGAAGGAGGAAACAACTTCAAGAAGTGTAGAAGAACTCTCTAGTAGAATGGAAGGTGAGTCTGCACTTATAGCTTATATGGTGAACTCAACCTCACAGACTAGCTGGTATATAGGTAGTGGGGTGTCATTTCATATGATAGGAGTTAGAGAGTACTTCTCTAGTTATAAACAAGAGAATACTAATATCCAAATTTCTATGGGAAATTTGTCCAAACTCAATGCAGTTGGGAAAGGGACTGTTTAGTTTCAAAGGGAGAATGGAAAGATAATTTCAGTTCATGATGTATTGCATGTGCTAGGCTTAGGTATGAATTTGATTTCTATATCTATTCTTCAGGATAGGGGGTATAATGTACTCTTTAGAGGGACACATGTGTTGATTAAGCACTGGGATTGGAAATCACCCATAACCATCAGAGTTAGGATTGGTCACCTTTATAGGTTGTAGTTTGATACTCCTAAGGCACTCATGAGCAACAATAATCTTAGAGATCTTGGAGAGCTATGGCATAGGAGGATGGGCCATATTCATCATGGAGCACTCAAATTGCTTCATAAGATGGTGATAGGTGTTCCATAAGTGAGCACAGAGCATGATGATGTATGTAAGGGATACTCAAGAGTTTGTGGGAGCTCCTAGAAGGATTACTAGAGAGTGGAAACAAGTAGTGAAGTTCAATGACTATGTGGCATTATTTAGTCAGTTGGTAGATAGTGAACCTTCCAGCTATCAGGAGGCTGCAGAGCATTAGGTATGGTAGGATGCTATAGTTGAGAAGTATAACTCAATTATGTAGAATGATGTGTGGGAGGTAGTTCCTAGACCAATAGATAGAGCAATAATTGGACCACACTGGATCTCTAAGATAAAGCATTGTGTAGATGGTAGCATCAAGAAATACAAGGCAAGGTTCATGGCCAAGGGGTTCTCTTAGAAGGAGGGAGTAGACTATGAGGAGACATTTGCTCCAATGGCCAAGTATACTTCTATACGAGTTGTGATCTCATTTGCAGCACATATGGGATGGCAGATCCATCAGATGGATGTCAAGACAACATTCCTTAATGGTGAGTTGAAGGAGGAGGTATACATAGAGCAACTAGAAGGCTTTGTAGTACACAGTAAGGAGACCCACGCATGCAGATTGAAGAAAGCCTTGTCTGGACTCAAGTAGGTTCCCAAAGCATGGTATGAGCTCATTGATACATACTTGCAGGAAATGGGCTTTGTGAAGAGTGAAGTGCATGCTAACCTCTACTACTTGATGGTTGGGGTGAAATTCTCATTCTTGTTCTTTATGTGGACGACCTATTTCTTATAGGTGCACTAGGGCTCATAGAGGATTGCAACAAGGACCTTGTAGGAGAGTTTGAGATGAAAGATTTAGGACTTATGCACTACTTTCTAGGCATGGAGGTGTGCCAGCTAGATGGAGAGATTTTCCTTGGTCAAGGGAAATATTGCATTGAAATCTTGAAGAGATTTGGGATGGAGGATTGCATAGCCATGTCTATACCCATGATCACGAATTGGAGGAAGGTAGATAAATCTAAGGAAAAGGATGTAGATCTGACTTTATATAGGCAGTTGATTGATTCACTTATGTACTTGGTCAACAATAGGCTAGATATTGCTTTTGCAATGAACTCACTTAGTCAATTCATGGTTGAACCAAAGACAGTGCATTGGACAACAACCAAGCATGTGTTGTGTTATTGGCATGGTACAATTGAGTATGGGATCAATTATGTTCGAGGTGAAGGTATTAGGTTGATGGGCTATATTGACGTAGATTGGGTAGGAAGTACAAAGGACAAAAGGAGCACTTCAGGGTATTGTTTTAATTGGGATTAGGAGTTGTATCTTGGTTAAACAAGAAGCATAAGTCTATGGCTCTGAGTTTAGTAGAAGTAGAATATATAGCAACTAGCATAGCAACATGTGAAGCTATATGGCTTCGAAAGTTGTTAGTGGCCTTGTTTGGTCAGAAGGTTGAGACTACTATGATACACTATGATAATTAGAGTTGCATCAAGTTGTTTGAGAATCCAGTATTTCATGATAGGTCTAAGCATATAGACATCAGATATCACTTTATCAGAGATTGTGTACAATAGGGAGTTGTTCAGCTACTGTAAATACCTATAGAGGAGCACATAGTAGACATTCAGACTAAGGCTTTGGGGAAGACAAAATTCATCTTCTTCAGAGATAAGTTAGGTGTCATGCAGAACAACTTCCTTGCTAAGAGGGAGTGTTAATTTTGGTAGCTTGGACAACTGTTCATCCATATGTAGTTAATTAGCAAATAATTGTTTTGCTAACTAATTTGTTAGAGTTAGGACAAATATTTGTTAATTAATTGATCACTTTTAGAAACAACTAGAAATTGACTTGGTTAGGGTTGTTAAGTTGTTTTAATCTCGACTGTTGGTTGAGAATCAATCTCGGTCATTGGTTTTCCAACAGGAGTAGTATAAAAGGGGGTCAGGAGGGCATTTGGAATGAGTTTGTAGTGATAGCAAATAGTCTTGCATTGTTAGCAAGGGTGCAGTGATAGCATTGGGGATAACAATGGAAGAATATTAGTAGGAGAAATTAGGGGGTTGTTTGAGTTCTGCCAGTGAGAGGCAAGGAATTTTGTATCTCTTGATTTGTTGAAGTTAATATAATTCGTCATCTGTACAATTGGTTTTCCATTAGGGGTTTTCTAGGGACGATTTGTCCAAAAATATTGTGTTCTTTGTGTTGTGAATTTCTTTCCGTATTTTATAAGTGAAGTTGCAGTTGTGTTATTTTTCGATATTAGTTGAAAATTTATTTTCGATAGTTTAATAATCGTTTACAATAGGAAATTAATAATCAGTGACTGCAATAGGAATTTTCACATCACAACACATAATAATTAATCACAACCTTGCCTCTTACCAATAAAAAAACTTATTAAACATAATTGTACAATTTTTTTTTCAAAAATTAATTATTAATTAAATTGTTTTAAAAAAATGAATTATTTTCACTAAAAAATAAAAAGGCCTTGATTACTTTTACAACAAGAGCTCTCTCGCCTAATGTGAAAAGTAAGTAAAGATATGTAATTATGAGATGATTTTTTATTCATTATATTCCATAGTTAAAATGATAAAGTAATACATAAACAATGTATAATGAAAACAAGGTTAACTATTGTTAAAATTATAAAAACAATTGACTATAAAAATCTAAATATTTTTAATATTTCCTATAAATATACTTTCATTTAGTTATAAGTTGCACACACAACTATGTAATTTGGTAATTTATATGAACTTAAATCTATAAAATATTTTAAAATGTATAAATATAACTATGTATCAATATTTTTTAACTTTAAATTAATATATAATGAACTAAAAATAATATTTAAAAGAAATATTAAAAGTTTAATCAATTATTTATTGTTTACATATTATTTATTATTATTATTTTTCAATCAAATTGTAGGACATTTTGAAATCTTGACTTTCAAAAAGTAAAAAAACATTAGAAATTTACGAAGTGTTTTTTTAATTTTTGCATGAATAGCCAATGAAAAAGAATTTAAGGTGAAAACATAATTTAGTCAATAGACTATTTTCGGAAATTAAATTTTTTTACAAAAAAATTGTCACTTGGCCAAAAAAGTTGTCAATTTGACCAGAAAATTGTAAATCCTTCTTGTTAATTTTTATTGGTCAGTTTTTATCTCACTTCTCTTTTAACTTGTATTTTATTATTTATTAGTTGTTATCTTCACTTTTAACTATTATTTTTATTTTTCTATTTATTTTAAAAAAATTTACTTTGTTTTTGATTAGATAAACAAGTTTTACAGTGAACCTGAAACCCGAAAGTTAAAACATAAAAGGTTGATAATAAGCGTGAAAGCCCAGCCAAAAAAGTATTAGATCAAAGGCTGATAATAAGCATTATGCCCAGCATAAAAATTTAGTTATGCGAAAAGACCAGGAAAAAAGACAGAAAAAGCCACAGTCGAAAGCCAGAACAAAAAGCCAAAAGACAGGAAACAAAAGAACAGGCAAGAGTTATTCCTTGTTCTTTCTCTCTAGCTCTTGCATAACCTAAGTAGCCTCGAAGGCCAGTTGCTTCTCCTCCGCTTCTTGCTGATGCACCCTTTGGTTCCCTTGGTCCTGATTAGGATTGGAGATGTCCCTAGCAGAGTCATCCTTTGTTCTAGCTTCATCCCTGTCTTTCCCATCCTCAACTTCCTGCATATCTCTGTCTTTGATCCAGCCCATGAGAGAGATGAGGTTGTTATTAATGCAGTTTAACAAAGAGAACATCTAATTCACAAGGTTGTGATTGTAGTTCTCGAGGTTATGAATCCCTTTTTCAGCCAGACTAAACCTGTCAGCCGAATTCGTCCTCCTATTAGCATCCATCCCTTTTCTTGTTGCTTCAATATGTTTCACTTGATCTTTAACCTCCTCAAGCTCATGGAAAAGCCATTTTATTGATCGAACGTTGTCAATCATACTGTTTCTAGCATTATTCAAGAGGTTCATCCCTATCTCCCTGGCTTTGTTAGAAATAGCCACAATCACCAGGTCAATGAGTTCTTCCAGCCTCAGATCTTCTTGGTTTTCCACAAGGATTTGGGGGTTCACAGCCTCCCTGAATGTGCCCATCTTCGATGTCTTGACATTGAAGTTTATCCACGCTTTCCTCCTATCATTGGTCTACACTTCCCCTTCTGCATACCTAGCTTTCTCCTCTTTCTACTCCTCAGGTTGGAGATGGACAGGGGATAGGGGCAGCACAGATGCCTTCTCAAATTGAGAGCGCACATCCTCCCAACTCTCCCTTTTGCATTTCTTCCTTCCACTTTCCTCCTTAATTTCCTCTTGCATCTCCTTCACCACCTCCTTAGACTGCAGCTCCTCCTCATCATTGTTGTTTCCCTCCTCAGCCTTCTCAGGAGACTTCTGCCCGAGATCCCTAGGGCTTTTTCTGCTTGGGGTTATGGGGGTGAGCTATTTATTAGTTTGGTAAGTCGCAACTTTCCCCGAAGAGGAGACCCCTCCTTTCTCAGAGCTGAGGCTTTGAATTTCATCAGAGTCAGAGGAATAGCTGGAACTACCAGACTCCACATTCTCTGCCTGGGGGGGGGGGGCAATGCTTATAGTTTGAGCCTTGAGGTGCTCATAGATAAGCAGTAGCAACCCCTCGTGCAGAGTCAGGTTTGTAATGGGCTTCTTTTTGAAGCTGTCCACCGCCTTACTCATTGAGGTAAGCAGATAATAAGGAAAGGAAATTTTGGCATTATGTCGAAAATGATTCAAAATAACAAAGTGATGGGTACGAGCTCTATCGAACCTAGGGTCCAAAGTTATGTATTCAATAACAGCTTTTAGAACATACCTCCACCTCTTCTTGATGGAGTCGGGGACATAGTAGGTGTCAATCTTTTTCAACTCCTTCAATTCCTTCTCACTTTCCACAAAGTCCCTAACCGTATTAACCGATAGTTTCTTATCCCTGACGAATTTGAAACCCTCGATAGGGATTTCAATGATAGTCGCAATCACCTCCTCTGTTATACGGAAGTATATTCCATTCACCTTCACCTTACCATCCTTCCAGGACCCCACCATGCTTTTGGTCACCTCCTGATCGAATCCATGCAACTTCATGATATAATAACCCCACCTTCTTCAAGCTTTTCCCACACTTTCGGTCTGCTTCTCCATTTCTCGTATTCTCCCACCGGCTCCTTTCTACATCTCTCGCTAACCATTTTCATGGCCTGCACACCCCCTTTACTCATGTGCTCCTCACTCTGTAACTGATATGAGCCTCCAAGAGTTAGCAAATAACAGAGAAAGTTAACCCTGCTTTTGCCCTAGAAGCAATTGCGAAGAATAACCCACAAAGCGTGACAATTAGTCCATAATGGATTACTGCATTTACGTTCTCCCATGCTTCTATTATGACAAGTACCCTTATTTCTTAACGCCTTCATTCTCATAATTAAAATTTGATTTTCTCCGTACTTCCTTTGATTTTATCCAAGTCGATCAGACTTTTAATGTCCGCCGGCAAACAGATTTCGAGATGCCAAGTCATTTTTTGGTCCATGTTGACCCCTATATTCATAAATATGTTAGCAATCAGGTTCGCTTCCCGAAAAATGTGAGTGATGTGGATTCTATTGAATTTTGCTAGGGTCACTCGTGTCTCATCAATAAGATTTGCAATCGTCCATGATGGATGTGAATTGCCATTGATACACTTTATAATGTTATTCGAGTCCCCTTCAAGCCATAAATTGGTGACCCCAATTTCAAAACCTAGTTTAACTATATTGCACGCGGCGTTGGCTTTCACAAAATGATTAGTTTGGAATCCCAGTGGGAGAGAAAAAGTCGCAATATTGTCTCCATTTTCATTCCGTATCACACCTCCACTACCCGAGGATCCAGGGTTGCCCTTGGAGGCTCCGTCAAAGTTGGCTTTGTGCTAGCCTTCAGGGGGGAGAAGCCACTTGGCTTCTTGTCTTTTCTTCGCTCTGTCTATTTCCTTCTCCTTTTTCCTGCCACCTTTCTCAAAATCTCCCCCCTTCCTCACAGCAAAGTTTTCCTTAATATTACTCAAAATTTTCCTTCCAACAACTGACGCCGGCTCCTCCCTGTCTCTGAAAATTTGATTGTTTCTCTCCTTCCATATGCTCCAACAAAAATGGGGCAAGATCCAAGAGCTAAGATCCTGCAAGGCTGATCCTTTGAACATGCCATTCCATTGGCAAAAGAAGTCCAGAAGGTTAGAAGGAAAGCACCAACAATAGCCTAAGTCTTGGGTGAGGATGCCCCAAACTGTCCTGGAGAAAGAACAGTGAACGAACATATGGTTTCCTGTCTCTGACTCTTCCTTACACAACACACATCTGCTAGGCATGATGTGACCTCTTTTGATGAGATTTTCCTGGGTGAGAGTTTTGTCCTGAAGAGCCAACCAAAAGAACATGTTGACCTTAGGTGTGAGGCCAGGCAACCAAGCCCTCGACCAAGGGGGAGACTCTTTTAAGCTCCATAAAGCAGAGTACCCAGAGGCAATCGAATAGAGCCCATTGGCATTATCCCTCCAAACCAGTTCATCCTTATTGTTGCTAAGGGATAAGGAATAAAGCATGATCATGATTGGTTTGAGGTCCTCTGAGATAATGGAAAGGTCCTTCCTTTGTTTTGATGAGATTTTTTAATGATTTTTTTTTTCATATTTGATAAATTGAATTTAAATAAATAATATTTATTAATCTATTTAAAAGATTTCAGTAAATATTATATTATTTAAATTGAAAATTATTAATAATCTAATTTGTTCACATAAAATTATATTTTAAATCTCCATTTTTAACTTTTTTTTTCTTCTATTGATTTGAAAAATAATTACTCATAGATTTGATCTCTATTTATTAAATTTTTGATTTTTAAAATTGATTTAGGTTTTTGATTTTTAAAATTGATTTACGTTTTAGTTTTTAAATCATTTTTTTAAAATATATTAGTTAAGTTTTTTCTTTAAATATTGTTTTTAGGTTTCGATAATTTAGTCAATAGGCTATTTGTGGGAACTTTGTTCTCGAAAATTAAAATTTTGACGAAAAATTTGCAAGTTGGCCGGGAAAGTAATTAGTTTGGCCGAAAAATTGAAAATCCTTCCCATTAATAATTTACCATCAGTTTTTATCTCCCTCCACTTTTAACTCTTGTTTAGATATTTATTAGTGGTTATCTTCACTTTTAACTATTATCTTTCTTTTTCTATTTATTAGTTGTGATCTCCATATTAGCTTATGTTGTGATCTATTCATTTAACTTTTGATTTTTAAAATTGATTTAAATTTTAGTTTTTAAATTATTTTAATTTTTTTTATATTAGTTTTTAAAATTTTAAAATATTTCTTTTTTAGTTTCTATAATTTATTTAGTCAATAGAATATTTGTTAGACATTTTTTTTTTGTATTTCTCTTATTAATTTTTTATAATAGATTTTTTGATGGGTTTTTTTAAATGACTATTTTTTTAATATTTGATAAATTTAATTCAAATAAATATTTTTTTAAATCTATTTAAAAGATTTTAGTAAATATTATGTTATTTAAATTAAAAATTATTAATAATCTAATTTGTTCACATAAGATTATATTTTAAATATCCATTTTTTTTTTTTTTTCTTTTTCTTATTTATTTAAAAAAATTTACTTGTGATCTCCACATTAGATTATGTTGTGATCTCTATTTATTAAACTTTTGTTTTTTTAAATTGATTTAGGTTTTAGTTTTTAAATTACTTTAAATTATTTTTTTATATTAGTTTAGTTTTTCTTTAAATATTATTTTTCAATTTCTATAATTTATTTAGTCAATAGAATATTTGTTAGAGATGTCGTTATTTTTCATATTATTTTTTGTATTTCTCTTATTAATTTTTCATAATAAAATTTTTGATGGTTTTTTTAAGATGATTTTTTCTTTTTTCATATTTGATAAATTGAATTTAATTGTAAAATCTTGAAATTATTGAATAGTTTCTTAAGCAATATTCAAATTTCCTAAATATTGTAAATTTTATATCTATGTTTAATATTCAAATTTTTTATTTTTGTATTTTCATTTAAAAAAAAATTATATTTACATTATTTAATGTTCATTATACATTTTTCTCTTAAATCTCATCTCCTATCAGCGCACTCCTTGCATGTACAAAAGCATGCGACTGCTAGTTTATTTAGTTAATAGAATATTTGTTAGACACTATTTTTTCATATTTTTTTAAAATTTCTATTATTAATTTTTTGTAATAGATTTTTTAATGAAGTTATTTTTTAAATGATTTTTTTTTAATATTTGATAAATTAAATTAAAATAAATAAGATTTATTAATTTATTTAATTTTTTTAGTAAATATTATGTTATTTAAATTGAAAATTATTAATAATTTAATTTGTTCACATAATATTTCAAAAAATAATTTTATTATTGAACACTTATCGACTTATCTAGTGATCATTAAGCATGCACGCTAATTATTGATGTGTATGAGGTGACTCGAACCTCGATCAAAGTAAAAAAATAACTAAGAACTTGTTTGCTTTCTACACTTTGGAAAGATTAAGCATCTTGGAAAATTGATAGATACAAATATGAAAATGGATGAGAGCATTAGAATATTTGTGATTGATGATACATGTTTGAAAGAGGTCTTTGAAGAGAAAAGGCTACAAATAAGCACTAATTAATTTTATTAATAATTTTTAATTTGTTTCGTCTCTATAGATTTGAAATTGACCCCTGAAAATTTAAGAATTCCATAAAATTAAATAAACAAGACAATTTATAATTCAATGTGACACAATTAACCAAAATAAGCTAGGAGGCTTTGGTTTGCTCTCTTCTTTCAGTGCGTAGACTCTAGTAGTTGATCTAAGGTAGTCATTACTATGCCGGGAGTGAAGGAAACTGCACAGATTGCAGGATTGTAGATTGTTCTGATTGTAGATTGTAGATTTTTCGACATATATTATGTAAACAATGAGTAACGGGAGGGAGGCAGGGCGCAGCTTGCAGGTGGTATCATGGAAATGCAGGACAAGATGCGGCACCTAATTAAAGGTAGCGCGGGAGTATAAATTTTAATCATGTAGGATTCTGGCAGGTAGACCTGGAATTAATGTTAGTGTAGAGTCCGAAACCATCCCTATGGAAGATTCTGAACAAGAAAGTGAGGATTGAAGCAGAATATGGTTGTAGATTAGGTGAGATTTGTTTGATTTAATTTATATACTTTGAGGAATTTAGGGTTTTTATCTTGTAAGGTTCTGCCGATTCTTGGAATTTCATCAATATTCTGCACATTTTGTTGCGTATTATATTGTTCTGCCAATTTGCGCAGGTGGATACATTAGGTCAAAATGAAAAGTAGAATTTGATAAGAAGACATCAGTAAAAATAGTGAAAAAACTATTGGATTTTATTGCAAAGAAAAGAAGTTTATCACAGCAACGGGACAATGGTGCCAACAACCACTACACAAACTTAAATGCTTTTTCTGTAGCTCCTACTTCCAGTTACTGTGATAAGTTATTTCTGTTGTTAGCAATAGGATAGCAATCAAGTGCTGTTGGAGAAGTCGCTACTCCAAGTGCTGTTTCAGCAAGCATAGATCATGTTCAAGCGGCCTATCGAGTATATTGGTAGTAGGTCAACTAACAAGAACAGCCGAGATCCTGCTTTCTAAATTAAACAGGACCAAGTTTAGCCGTGCTCCGAGGCTGTAGTATCCCAAATGAAGTTCAAAGGGAACACTAAAGAATAGTAGCATACAATGTTTAAGAGGCTCTATTAAAATTTTGAAAATACCGTGATACAATCACTTTTGACGTGTTTGCCAAAAGAACAGAGACTAAAATAGGATAAATTCACGTCCTTTAAAATTCATTCTGTAGGAGGAGCAATTATAGAATTCTCAGAGGATGCACATTATGCAGAAGGCATTGCAACATGATGTGGGTTTAAACTGTCTACGCCAGGGATACGCTATGAAGTTTCTATAAAGATAATTGGCTTAGTAAGTTCAAGGTCGCACTGATTCATGCTTATTTCATGGAAAGCAATATCCTCTAGTGATTTCATGGTAAAACGATTACAATTACAGCTTCTTTAATTTGGAAGTATATAGTATTGGAGAGGCTGCGTATCAGTTAGATCTTACACCAAATTGAATTGCTACGTTCTTTTGATGACTTATCAAATTAATCAATAACATATAATAGAATTCCAATCTGAACATGTTTCATTACCATCACAAAGGAACAGAATTAATGGGATTCACCTCGTCATTGCTAGAAAGGCAATTGAGGTACACAGAAGACATTATAATCTCATTATTAATCAGGGCATTGCATCCAAAGTTAATGAAAGTCACAAAATGTCCCCAAATAATGAAAGCCTGTACTGGAGAATCCTTTGCAAGCATCTTTGCAATAGCAAAACTATATACAAAAAACTGACGAACACAGATTAACCACCAAAATAAGTTCACTGTATTAGCTGCTCCAACTTACCCAGATTCAATTTGAAGATCATTAAACTGACCTAGAAAAATACGGACCACCAATGTAACTAAGGGAATTCAAACTCGTGAACTTTTTTTCTGTCTTCTCAGTACTTTTGTAATTGAAAATTTGGTCTTTCTCCTTTTTCTATTGTGCAAACATTGGATTAAGAGGAAATTTACACTTGAAGATCATTTAAGATTTGAAATAGTTGAGGTAATTAATAACCATCATTTTGAATACAACACAATTTGAACTTTCGAATTATTTGTTGTGTTATTCCGATCATAAAGCATTACAATTTCTAATGTTAGATATGTTCTAGTTTTGTAAGAATTTTTTCGATCATTCAAAATTTGCGAAGTATTTATAATTTTCTGATCATCCATTTAATAGTCAGGACTCAGGAGCACAATGGTTAGAAATCACGAGGAATTATTGCCTTCAATTCTGCATGTGAATTCCTTATGCACTTCTGGTATGAAAATTTCCTGAACAAGCAGGTAAAATTTTTGTAAATCAGTTATGTATCTTGGTCTTTTAATTGTCACTTTTGTGACAGCACAAAACATAGCAATCAAATGGGGAAATTTTCTTTTCAAATTTGAAGGGGAACTACCTAATATAATTTATTCAATCTAAAACGATAAACAAGCTTGCTAGTATACAATTTGTTCTTTGGGGTTTTGCATAAAGATGAAATTATTAATGCAAAACTGACCTATTTGTTTTGGATCCTGGAGGTTGTAGGGAAATAAAAAGGTCCAATACCAAAGATTGTGATGATTAATCTCTATCCAATAAAATAATCAAAGAATGAGATAGAAGATTTGAATAGCTACAACTAAAATCTGAATATTATATGCAAATCTGATAATCGGGCTGTCTTGATGTGGAAAACGAAGATTAGATCCTCTGTAAGGACTGCACCTACAAAACAAGAGCCACATCAGCAATCTCCATAAAAAGTGGATAGGTCTACAAGAGTCAATGTCGCTAGAATAAGGAAGGAGCCAACTAAAATTCAGTGCTCAGATCATAGCCAGAAATCTATCATAAGGCAGCAGAAAATAACTCAAATTTCTTTGCTGAATATAGATAACAAAATTACGAACAATTGCAGTTACAGTTATATTTTGAAGATCAATTAAAGATTAAAATTTCTTATAGCTTGGATCTGAATTTTTTTTTTCTGAGCTCCCAGAAGATATGACCAGACTCTTGAGATTCTATGGAAAAGTCTCCTCCTCCCGTCAGCAATGAAGTCTGATCCTTCTATGATCTCGTTTCCACAGGCAATAGCTCCACTTCCAATTATGTTTTCATCCTGAATGTGATCAATTTGGGCAGCAGTATTATACCAAGTCAAGAGTGTATCTTCGCAGTGAAACCCTCTCACAGCAATGAAGTTTTTGGTTTTGGGCAGATACAGAGGCTGTTTATAAACTCTGTGCATGATCTCAATGACCACTCAGTATTTTTTTAACTATCCTCTGCCATTACTTGTTGCAGATTTCTCCAGCACCCTTTAGGCCTGTAAATGGGCACCATAAATAATTTTGAGTCATCCTCCTCAAACTCTGCAGAATTCCCAATAGTTGCGTCCACAACCTTTTTCGTACATGCCTTGCATGCTGGCAGGTAATGCACTCTTCATTTAAAGCTATAAATATTATTTGCATTTTATTCCCACTTCCTTTGTAACTGCTATTCTGATATTCATTATTATTTGATTCCAATTTTATCTATCTATCTATCTATCTATCTATCTATCTATCTGTAGATAGAACAACTTCAATGGATCTGGGTGGCAAAAAAAATTCTGTTCTATTCAGCATATGCAAAATGGTTTGTGACATCCTCCTTCGCTATGATACCAAAAATCAGTCTATGAAGCATGCATAATAAACCTATCTTATGTGAACTTGTAACAGCAATAAATAATGATTAATATCAGTATAAGATATGGCGGTGTTTGAGCCTAGATGCTACGACAGTATGGATTCTAATTGGGTGTATACCTAGGGTTGGGACCCACCCATGATCTGGCACCCATGTGTCCACAGGGGGGTTCGCTTGTGTTGGCACTTTGGCAGGAGGAAAACCCCGGTCTTAATGCTAGTGTTGTCATTCACCATTAGGCTGGACTTTTGGCACAGTGGTTGCCTTGCTTGGTGTCAAAGTCAAGGTCTCAAGGTCAAGCATTGTGGAGCATGGTGGGATGTGATGTCCTAGCTTGAATGTTGTGGTGGTGCGGGTTTCCATTTGAAGGCCATAGTTGGGAAGCCACATGTCTATGAGGGGGCTGGTCTGTGTTGGCACTTCGGCAAGATGAAAATCCCACTCTTAACGCTAGTGGCACCACTCACCATCAGACCAGGTTTTGGTGTGCCCTCAAGGATAACTTGTAGCGTGCCTAGAATCCACAAAAGTTATATGCTGATCAAATGCGGACATAAAGGTTGTTTAATGTGGGTGACATGATGTGTTTGAGGGTGTAGTCCTATAGACAGGCATCCATTAAGGGAAGTGGAGCAAAAAAGTTGAGACCACTCTTTTATGGTCCTTGTTCGCTGTAAGAAAGGCGGGACAAGTTGAATATGAATTGTAATTACCACCCAACCATAGAATTCACAATATGTTACATGTGTCATGCCTTAGGAAGGCCCTTGGACAATAGATTATGCCTGCAATGGAATTATCACCTGTTGATTATGAAGGAAAATTAGTATTGAAACCTAAAATAGTCTAAGGAACAAGTTGATTCCAGAATACTTAGTGAAGTGGAATGGGCTCTTGCCAGAAGATGCCACATGGGAAGGGGTAGAGATATTTGAGCATCCCAACCTAAAATTGCTTGAGGTTAAGTGAGTAGAGAATGAGAATATTGTGATGAACCCGATTTAAGAGGGCTAGTCGGCCAGCTAGGAAGTGCTCTACATTACCCCTTTATTTGTCTTATAAATAATATTTACCTTGGCTGACTTAAGGAGTTAGTAATAAATTTAAATAAAATGTTTTTATTTCCTATTCAGGCTGACAACCAAATCTAATTTGATTGCTTATTTAAAGAGAGGCTCTAAGGTCAAAGGGTATGCTTGGATTCTGTTTGAAGGCCATTTGCACGCATAATTTTGTTGGAACAAAAACTTGAATGGGTCTGCAAGGTGGGACACAAACCTTGCCATTGCTAAACAAATTTCAAGCATCAGTTCCCACATTCGCTAATAGCATTCATTCTTATTGTTTGTAGAAGCTCAGAATTCGTAGAAGAAAAAAGAGGCAGGCAGTTGGAAGTGGATTACAACAAAATCAGAAAGATAATCTAGTGAATGAAGGTTGTTTTAACTCTGAATGAAGATTGGCTTTACTCCGTAGAAGAAAAAAGAGCCAGGCAGTTGGAAGTGGATTACAACAAAATTAGAAAGATAATCTAGTTAATGAAGGTTGTTTTAACTCTGAATGAAGATTGGCTTTACTCCTAGGCATCAATATTGGAGTTATTGCATAAGGGGGGTGTGAATGGATCATCTAATCGTCCTAGAATTAGTGTCATTCATATTCAAACACCAAATGGATTTCTCCAAGGCATGATGCAAGGTTGGAGCAACACTTTCTAGTGTGTCTTTGACATCAACAAAGTGAGGTGTATCAGATTCTTCTAGCCTTGATATTTAACAATTTAGGCTTGATAAGTCTTGCATGTTCAGATCCAGGGAAGCGATTGTGATGGGTAACATCTTGGCTGTGTGTGAAGATTGCAATCATTGAGGGTTCTATATTTGACCCATAAAACTAAGAAAATATACTTGATATGTCTAATTATGAAATTTATTGTTTTTAAGGAAGAAAGTATTGTGTTCAATGAGGAGATGCATCCTGGAGGTTGTAGGGAAATAAACAGGTCCACTACCAAAAATTGTGAAAATCAATCTCTATCCAATAAGATAATCAAAGAATGAGATAGAAGATTTGAATAGCTACAACTAAAATCTGAAACTTATGCAAATCCGATAATTGGTCTGTCTTGATGTGGAAAACCAAGATTAGATCCTCTGTAAGGACTGTGCCTACAAAACAAGAGCCACATCAACAATCTCCATAAAAAGTGGAAAGGTCTACAAGAGTCAAGGTTGCTAGAATAAGTAAGGAGCCTAGTAAAACTCAATGCTCAGATCATAGCCAGAAAAATATCTTAAGGCAGCAGAAAATAACTCAAATTTCTTCGTTGAATATAGATATTTAACAAAACAGTGAGTGAAAATTACAAACAATTGCAGTTACAGTTATATTTTGAAGATCAATTAAAGATTACAATTTCTCATACCTTAGATCTGAGAATTTTTTATTTCTGAGCTCCCAGAAGATGGTACCAGACCCTGAGATTCTATGGAAGAGCCTCCTTCTCCCCTCAGCAATGAAGTCTGATCCTTCTATGATCATGCTTCCATAGGCAAAAGCTCCACTGCCAATTATGTTTTCATCCTGATGGTGATCGATTTGGGCAGAAGTGTTATCCCAAGTCAAGAGTGTATGTTCACGGTGAAACTCCCTCAGAGTAATGAAGTTCTTGGTTTTGGGAACATACAGAGTCTGTTTAATAAACTCCGGGCCCGCTCACTGTTTTTTTAAACTCTCATCTGCCATTACTTGTTGCAGATTTCTCCAGTGCCCTGTAAATGGGTGCCATAAATAATTTTGAGTCATCCTCCTTTAACTCTGCAGAATTCCCAAGGTTTTCGTTTCCAATTTCTTTCGCACATGCTGTGCATGCTGGCAGGTAACTCACTCTTCATTTAAAGCTATTACTATTATTTGCATTTTATTCCCACTTCCTTTGTAACTGCTATTCTGACACACACACACACACACACACACACACACACACACACACACATAAAATAGAAGGAACTTCAATGGATATAGGTGGCAATAAAAATACCGATCTATTTGGCATATGCCAAATGGGTTGTGACATCCTCCTTTGCTATGATGCCAAAAATCAGCCTATAGAGGACGATAATAAACCTATCTTATGTGAACTTATAACAGCAATGAATAATGATTAATATCAGTATAAGATATGGTGGTGTTTGACCCTAGATGCTACAGTGGTATGGATTCTTGTTGGGTGCAAACCTAGGGTTGGGACCCACCCATGATCAGACACCCTTGTGTCCACAAGGGTATTGGCTTGGGTTGGCACTCTGGCGGGAGGAAGACCCCACTCTTAGTGCTAGTGTTGTCATTCACCATTAGGCTGGACTTTTGGCATAGTGGTTGCCTTGCTTGGTATCAAAGTCAAGGTATCGAGGTCAAGCCCTATGGAGCAGGGTGGGATGTGATGTCCTAGCTTGAATATTGTGGTGGTATGGGTTTCCGTTGGACGACCACAATCGGGAAGCCACATGTCAATGAGGGGGCTAGTCTGTGTTGGCACTTTGGTGAGATGAAAATCCCAATCTTAATGCTAGTAGCACCATTCACCATCAGACCAGTTTTTTGGTGTGCCCTCTAGGAGAACTTGTAGCGTGCTTAGAATCCACAAAATTTATATGCTGATCGACTGCTGACATAAAGGTTGTTTGATGTGGGTGACATGATGCGTTTGAGGCTGCGGTCCTATAGACAGTCATCCATTAAAGGAAGTGGAGCAAAAAAGTTGAAACCACTCTTCTATGGTCCTTGTTCCTTGTAAGAAAGGTGGGACAAGTTGAATACGAAATGCAATTGCTACCCAACCATATAATTTACTATATATTACACATGTCATGCCTTAGGAAGGCCCTTGGACAATAGATTATGCCTGCAATCGAATTATCACTTGTTGATTAGGAAGGAAAATTAGTATTGGAACCTAAAATAGTCTTGAACATAAGAGAAAATAGGCTAAGGAACAAGTTGATTCCAGATTACTTAGTGAAGTGGAAGGGGCTCTCGCTAGAAGATGCCACATTGGAAGGGTTGAGATCTTTGAGGATCCCAACCTAAAATTGCTTATGGTCGAGCAATTAAAGAATGAGAATATTGTGATGAACCTGATTTAAAAGGGTTAGTCAGCTAGCTAGAAAGTGCTCTATAGTACCCCTTTATCTGTCTTATAAATAATTTTTACCTTGGCTGACTTAAGGAGTTAAATGAATTTAAATAATTATTTGTTTATTTTCTATTTAGGCTGATAGACAAATCTAATTTGATTTCTTATTTAAAGGGAGGCTCTAAGGTCAAAACTCAAAAGGTATGCTTGGATTTTGTTTGAAAGCCATTTGTGTACACAATTTTTTTGGAACAAAAACTTCAACAGGCCTGCATGGTGGGACACAAACCTTGCCATTGCTGAACAAGTTTCAAGCATTGATTCCCACATTTGCTAACAGCATTCATTCTTATTATTTTTAGAAGCTCAGAATTCATAGAAGAAAAAAAAGCCGGGCAATTGGAGGTGGATCACAAAAAATCAGAAAGATAATCTAGTGAATGAAGGTTGTCTTAACTCTGAATGAAGGTTGGCATTACTCCCAGGCACCAATATTGTAGGTATTGCATAAGGGGGGTGTGAATGGATCATCTAATCGTCCTAGAATTAGTATGACTCATATTCAAACACCAAATGTATTTCTCCAAGGTGTGGTGCAAGGTTGGAGCAACACTTTGTAGTGTGTCTTTGACACCAACAAAGCGAGGTGTACCAGATTCTTCTAGCCTTGATATTTAACAATTTAGGCTCGGTAAGTCTTGCATGTTCAGATCCAAGGAAATGCTTGTGATGGGTAACATCTTGCCTGTGTGAGAAGATTGCAGTTATTGAGGGTTCTATATTTGACCTGTAAAACTAAGAAAATATATTTGATATGTCTAATCATGAAATTTATTGTTTTTAGGGAATAAATTATTGTGTTCAATGAGGAGATGCATCTAATGAATCTGTAAGGGAGTAAACAATAGAAATAGGCTATGTCTAGATATATTTAAAAATGCAAATTGGGTGCGAACTAGTATCCTCATGTGGAATGTTGATGGTTGGTAGCCTAATAGTATGAAGCAAAATTAGAATAGAAACTTGGCTTTGTAAAACTATCATTAAATACAAATACAACAAAATAGTATATGTCTTCCTCTTCCCCTTCCTAACAGCTCCAGTAAAACTATCACAATTGGCTGTGATACGACCTCCATCCTAGATGTAGATGGTATTGGCACTGACAACGACTCGTCAACCTCAATGTCAGTTAATCCCATTGCCAATCCACCCCCATCCATATGCCTCTCCAACTTGTAGATCTCATCCTCTATAAATAATGGAGGCTTCTTCTATGGTATCCAATCACAACAATGATCTATGTCACCCAAATTAAGTGGCCCAGATGGTCTCTACTTTCATTGTCCACAACTTAAGGCTATATTGCACAAAGACAGGGCCATTGAGGCATTTTTTGGCTAACTTGTTCCTGTTCTTTGTGTGGATGGCCTTGAACAACCTCCAATTGTGCTCGCAACTAGATGAACTACAAGGTTGGCATAAGATTCAAAAGGCGAGTCTTTGCAGATTTAGGACACTTCCATCACGATGTGACTCATTTCACCACCAAGCATCTGCAAAATAAAATATTGTAGAGTTAAAAAGGAAGGTGTAAACATATTTTAATTTTTAACTAGTTATCATGCATGTTAAAGACTCTAAAATGCCAAACATTATACCTAGGGTTTCAACATTTCTTCCACTCTTAGCCATTTTTGATTCAGAATAAGTGAGGTCCCTCGTCTCAACCTTTGGTGCCATTCTCTGCATCCATTCTATGAGGACCTCGTGACATCTCCATTAGGATTTGAGTGAGATGGCGAGAAGCCAAAACAAGGGTTGAGGAAGTACGTTGTTGCACGAATGGGTTGTGGAGCTGATTTTTCCACCTATCAATAATTTCCCGTATGGAGTCAAATTTGAGGTTGTTGCTCTTGTAGTAATATTTGATAGCCTTCTAGGCCTTATCCATAGGCTGAGAAAGATACCCCATTGCGGTTTGATCCCCATCTACTGAGAAAAAACTCTAACCAAGGGGTTCGACCCTTATAATTGAAAAGTACAAAAAGATTAATCATTGAAGTTATAAATTAATAATGGAAGACTTGAATACGAAAAAATAAATATTCAAGTTTTCAAGTTTCTATGTCACCTTCACAATCTATATATCTCTTTGTGCAAATTGGTTGTCATGGACAATAAACGCAACACTTTTCCATCAAGCTTCTTTGAATAACTTGAGTGTAGTGATGCTTGACTCACAAGAATTTGCTTCAAAGCCGTAAAAAAAGTAAGAATTCTTTGCAATGCTAAGAAAATTGTTGCAATCCTTGTGACTCTTTCTCTTACCAACTCCTTCCATTGTGCGTGTTCTCTCATCAAGCAAATAACTGAAGAGTAATTGAAGATGTATTTTGTGATCTTCTTTGCATTATCTACAATTGGTCTCATCCAATCTCGTTTCCCTGTGTCCTCCAAAAGAAGATCAAGAACATGTGTTACAAAAGGTGTCCAAAAAAGTGCACTCTATTTGTCTTGGAGGATCGTGCATGCTGCCACATATGCTGCTGCATTATTATTTTTGATTTGCACTACATTATCAATTCCCACCTCCATTACAACTTTCACTAACATTAGAGCCAATGTTTCAGCAGTCTTCACCTTGTTGGAGGCAGCCATGGATTTCAAAAACATGAAGCCCTCCTTGCAAGAAACCAAAAAATTATTGATGGTGTTTTTTTTTTCCATCTGTCCATCTATTGGAAAGAATGGTGCAGCCACATTGTTTTCATTGTATTTTTTGCTCTTCCACCACTTCTTTTGCCCTCAAAATTGCATCTATGAGCAACGTACTAGTATAAAGTAAATTAACAAGAAGTACACAATTTTGATTTAAAAAACCTTAACTACAAAAATTAGTACTTAATCTATATAAAAAATAGAATATTAATTTAGTCTACACTATAAAAATCAGAAGTCCACATAACTTATCAAGATTCAAAACTAAAAGTTAAAATTTAAAACATTTAAAAACTACAAGAAGTAAACTAACCTCTCACTCAAGCTTACATGAGAAGGAACCTTGTACCCTTTTCCTACCACCATCATTGCAGTAACCAAATTTATCCAGTATGGATTTATTCCAACATTGAAAGGGGATGTTGTTGAAGTACTAAAAATTGACAAAAGCAATGTCTACTTGCTGATGCACCTCCTTATTCCAGCCAATTTCTTTCAATGATGGTTGTGCTGTAAGCACAATTATGTTCACAGAAAATCTAATGACTGCCACATTAATGGTGGAGCAGTAGAAGTGGTGGGTGAAGGGATGTTGGATTTGCAGATACGTGGGCCATGAAGAGAACCCGCTATGTCCTCAAGTGTTGCTTCTTCAAGGTCGATTGTTACACCTTGAGATTCAACTATGCATGGTCTCATGGTTAGTTTTGCCCTTCCCCTTCACAGATTTTCTGTTCTTGGGAAACAATCAAGACATTTATTTCTCTTTTTTATTGCTCTTGTGGTTTTATCACAAACACTTATCATGCTTTGTAATTCTTGCAAGGTGGTTTTTAATACCTAGGTGGGCATGCGTCTATTGAAGCATTGTCAGACCTTGAAGTTGAACCAATAGTAGAAGAATATCTATTTGCCATTATCAATCAAATTTCAACCTACATATATCAATTGGAACCACATTTTAATATTTTAATAAAAAAATTAGTAAACAATCCAAATTAGTTTAAATAATTTTAAACATAGTTGAAGCTTGAAAAAGAAAACAACAAAAAAGTGATAGGATTTGAAATTTTTAGGAAAAGTTGAGATTTTTTAGAAAACAATGAAAAAATCTGAAAAATAGTGTGACAAAGGAACGCTTTTTCAACATAATTTGATCTGTCCCAGAAATGGGGATGTCTTGGAAAGTTAGAAATGTCTCAAAAACTCAGAAACTTTCAGAAACCCATTCCTTGGCTGTCCCATAAAATTAATGTTTAAATTTTGATAATTTGTTTGACTTTGACTCTCATTTAAACTATCAACATAAATTAGTTTGTGGGGATATGGGGTTAGAAGATGGATACTTAAGCGACATTCTATATCCAATCACTCTCCATCAATTACTTGTTAAGCCGCTGACAGGCCTTTATTCCCCCAACTCTGTACAGGGAGGCAGGTGCAAACCAATTGTTCTGGCTGGCATTCGGGCCGGTTTTTGAAGGCTATATGACTCTGATCCCCAGGCTAGTGGATCAAAAGAGGCTAGAAAAAAGGAGAGGCCTAGACCGCTAACACAAATAAGCATGTTTTATTAAAATTTTCTTACATGTCATAAAATGGCTCCATTTTTAATATAGTTGTCCCCACTACTGTCCCCTACTACGGGAATAACAATCTGCCTCTGAAACTAGTTCCTCCCCATGGGGTAACATAGTTAAAATATGGTGTTATCTTCTTCATTACACTCTAAAACAATTTATAGTACTTAAGAAATACAATTATACAGTTTCTATAAACCTAAATGTTACAAAGAGGACTACTATGATTTGACAAAAAAAGAAAAGAATAGAAAAACTTACCTAAGAATCCGATTTTGCTTCAAAACCCTCTTCAAATCTGCTCCAAGTGACCTAAATCCTTGCAAATCACCTTGCAATACCTTGGACAACAAAATACAATTCACAAAATGCAGAATGACCTTTTGTTTTGATGTCAAAACCTATTATAAATTTGCTACTGAGAAATAACCATAACTCGCTGATTTCTCGGCAAGAAGTTGAGGAAAATTTGGCAAGTTTTTTGGAACTTCTTGGCAAGAAGTTTCAGAGCAAATGTGATGATTACTTGCTGCCTCCAATTTCCTGCAAGAAGTTAACGTATCGCTTATTTATTGACAAGTATTGGATCTATGATCTAGATTATGAGAATAAACTAGAGTGAACTAAAAGATATGAATTTATATATGAGATCATAAATGTGATTCAAACTTTTGTGCAAATGTTGGGTCAATCCAAATTAATTTGATGATGACCTTGTTCCTTCTCTCAAAAGTGAAGAGAGAAAACTTGTTCAAAATTACAAACCTTGCAATTCATAAATCTTGGTTATCAGATCCGATTTGCAAGTTGAGATGATATCGGAGTTGTGTAGCATTAGCTACTCACATTGAAAGATTTGTATAAAAATTGATTCTGCTTGAGGACAAGCAATTTCATGGAAGGGCAGACTACAATGTACCTTTTCTGAGATAAAATTTAATACTAAAATTAATAATAGAATCAATATATTTACAATTTTGTGAAGTCTTTGGAAGAGACAAAATTACAATAGTTTTAATTTATAGATTATGCAAGTATGTAAGAAGGCAACAAAAATGATTATGCGAGCAATGAATTATAAAAGCAAATCAACAAATGAGAACAATCAACATCTAAAGGAAGTCTTAACAATTCAAAATGCATAAGAAAGTTAAAGAGCAACTATTACACTTGTAAAGCCAGCAACCACATTGTTATGTAATGTAAGGTGTGATAGGTGGATGTGTTAGTCAAATTAAGTCAGAAACTAATACTAGGACAAGTCAGAGGTCCAAGTATTTAATATATTGATTTCATAGAATTAATATCGATGATTCAGCAATGATCAATTACCAGTGGAATCAACAGATTAAAGGCAAGAGGTAAAGATTAAAACCTTTTGATAGTGTCACCTCCACAAGGAGTTCTGACTGACAAATTATCAAGTGACAGGAATTATAGGAAGTCACTGCCAAGATTCAGGAAATTTATAAGATTATTGAATGTCAAATGCTGGATACAGTGGTCATGTTTGAGATAATAATTATATTAAAAGGACACATGTTATACGAAGAATCATGAATTTGGAAATTAAAGAGTCCTTTGGTTGTGATATGAAGGGTTTTTTAATTCTATATATATATATACAAACAATCATGCATTTGCAAATTGAAGTCCTTTGGTTGTGATATGAAGGGTTTTCAATTCTCTCTCTCTCTCTCTCTCTCTCTCTATATATATATATATATATATGATTGCCTTGTGTGAAGGTATATTGTATCGAGCAGAAAACATTGTACTTGTGAACATTTATTATATCAATAAAATAGATATTTTTGTGGTGTGGCTGGGTTTTTCCCTTCTAGTTGAAGGGTTTTCCCAATATAAATTCTTGTGTATTTTGTGCCTATTTTGATTCTATTTTTCTTTGTTGTTTATCATGGTATCATTGCCAAGTTTTGATATTAACAATTAGGGTAGTTTTTTTGAGATCTGATTGCCTGGTAGTTCTCGTATTGAGTTTTGATTTTTTGAGTTTATTTAGTTTTCTTCCTTGCTTTCCTCATCAATTGACAGAGAATAGGACGACTTTGTTCTGTTCTAATCATGCGTGAGTTTTTGGTTATGATTACCTGATGTCATTATCAGTGCAATTCATATTGCTCGCGGCTTTTTTGTATAAGAGGTCCAAGGTACGAATCTGTGCAGCTCCAAGGAGAAGGGGAAAATGCTTAAATTTGCTCTCGTGAACGATGCCATGGATTTTGGCTGATCCATAGTTGGAGTCGTGCAGGGGGAGGAGTTTAAATAGATTTGGAACTGTTAGAGATCAGTTTCCTCTAATGGTTCGTGTTTTTTTTATCCAAGTCAATTATCCTTCATCTTCAGCTATCATATGTTTGTCTTATTCTTGTTGTCATCAATGTCTTACCTTTCACAAGTCAGTGCAGAAGTTTTATCTTCCTTGTGTCTCTTCTATACATTGTGCTTTTCTTTACCTCGGGTCCTTTTTGGACGCCATGTGGTTGTTGTGATGGCTTCAATCTTTTCAACAGGTTGTTTATTATTATGTCTCTGTGTGTCAAGTGTGCTGTCTCTTTATGGTGAGCAGTTACCTTTGATGGTGGACATCAGTTCTCATTGTTCACATATTGAAGACAATGGGAGTATTTTTTATTGTTTCTTTATTAGAACGGGTATATCGTATCTGATATTGTTCTCTTGCTTTTGTGGAGTTGAAGTGACTGATATTGTTCTCAGGCTTTTCTGAGTCATTTAGTTCAGAAATAATATACATTATTCAATCTTCTTAGAGATTAATCTGTTTCTCGATGTATGAGCAATATTTATATATATTTATTGTTTTTATATATTTGTGTATCACGACTTTCTGAGAATGATACTTCACTAATAATTTTTGTTTTTGATCATTGATTTGTATTTCTGATTATTGTGAAACTTTTCGATGAATTTTTTTGTGGATAACTAATCAATAATTTCTTTCACTGTGACTGTATGGTTGAGGAAAACTGGACTACAAGGAGATAAGTATTCTATGAATATACCTTGAAATGTTGATTTTTTTGTTATAGCACTGGGAATAGTGTTTACTTTTAGCATTGATCTCTATATATGTTCATAATAAGTTGATTTTATGAGTTGTTATTGGTCCCTCATGATTGCAGGAGAAGAAGTAATGAGACGATGAGTGATTATATGTAGATGGGGACGTTGCTTGCAGTCTTGGACTGAATTGATGTTGCATATCTTCACAAAAGAGGAGGATCATATACACAAAATATCCAAAGGAAGATATTTCAGTTTCAGCGGGAGGTTATATGACACAGGGAGAAGTCCAATTATTTGCAAGCTGATGTGGTGATGTAACAATTGGAATCATCTATATTATTGTGGTGATCAAAGCTATCTTTGCTGAGAGGGAGTGTTTGTTGATAGAGAATCTCAGCCATTCTTATACATGTTGTTAATGCATTCTTCTCTGAGAGCAAGCATGGTGGAAATGCATTCTTTTGTGCGAGAAGTCTGAGGTGAAAGTCCTCATTCCACCCTGTGCGAGTAGGCATGGTGGAAGTCATGACTTTGATGTTACACTCTTATGAACTAACTATGATGAATTATGTTATGCTGAGATAACACGTTTTGATGAGAATCTATGTAATGAGAACTCATCATCGACATCTTTGGTCGCAACTATGTGTACCTGCCATCTTAAAGATCTCTCTTGCTAACAGGGAGTGTTGAAGATTGTAGCTGTGATAGAGATCTTTATCTTTGATGGAGTTAATACCCTTGTATTGTGTCAACAATTGGAGAAGATATTTATGATAATATTATATTAAAAGAACTTGTGTCATATGAAGAATTATGCATTTGGAAATATGACGAGTTTTGTATTTGGAAATTGAAGAGACCTTTGGTTGTGATATGAAGGGTCTTTCAATTACACACACACACACACACACACATATTTTGTCTTGTACCAAGCAGAAAGCATATATATATATATATATATATATATATCGTGTCTTGTACCAAGCAGAAAGCATTGTACTCGAACATTTATTATATTAATTAAAGTGCCATTTTTCTGGTGTGGTTGGATTTTCCCTTTTAGTTGAAGGGATTTCCCAGGATAAATTCTTGTGTATTTTGTGCCTATTTTGATTTTCAGAAAAGAGGGGTAAAAATTTATTAAGACAGAAAGGAATACAACAAGGATAGCTCAACAAGGAGCTCGATCCTGAGCAACAAGATCATCAAATTCTTGCACCATCTCAAAGGACAGTTGCCTCCTATCCCTAATATTCCAACCTTTGTTGTTTATCTTTATTTATGGGAAAACATTAACAATATCTAATCAGTGATTAAAAGAACCTAATTATTATTGGTAGGAGAAGGTTAGCAAGAAAAATATATATAGCCATAAAGCCTAAGAGCCTAAAGAGTAATTATGCATATCATATCTAAGCTTTAAAGCATTATGTGGGAGTTTTTATTGTCAAATGGGAAAGTGGGCAATAAGAGACACAATGTCTCATAGGCTGCTTGTTGCATTACAAAGAATAAAGGGGGGCTGGGCTTAAAAGATTTGAAACTGAAAGTATGGTCCTTGCTTTAAAATGGATATGCAATGCCATCCAAGGGTATGAATGCTAGAAAGATATGGTAAGAAAGAAGTTTGTCCAAACCCAAGAAAGGAAAAAGTGTAGTCTTCATAATAATCTACGACAAGGTTGGAAAACTCGGACTCTGCAATATCTTGGCCGACCCAAAGTTTTTGAAAAACTAGGTGAAAAAATGGCACTTTTATTGAACATTTGAAGTTATATAATTTTCAAAACACACGTATACACACAAATTTTTAGAGCATATACTGATTTGAGATATCCACCATATACTAATGAAAGGTTTCAGTTTTGAGTTAAATACATAGATGTTAGTTTTATGTCTGATTCTCCAAAATTTTAGGCTGCAACTGCTTTATCCTCTTTCAATTTTTCTTGAAGTAATTTCCAGTCAAATTGACTGTTTTTTTTTCACTCGTGGATATTGATACATTTTCTTTTAGTTTGCTTTTATTGAAGGGAGGAAATGTCATATGAATTACATTTGATGTCTTTTTCACTATTTTATGTCAACCACAGACATAAATGCAAATTTTGTTTCAGAGTTTAATTGTTCTCCTCCATTTTTACTTTGATAAATTGACTCTATCTAGGAATACTTAATAGTCTCAAGATTTCCCAATGCAAATTAAACAATGAAAACCATGCAAAATGATTAAGCATTTTTAAATGTAATCCCATAGTTTTGTTTACAAGGTGCAGATGCATGTGGGCATTTATTAGTCAAGTGGAAAATATTCATCAAATGCATGAAATGAACTTTAAACAAGTGCGAAATGCAGGCACAATATTCAGCTATTGTTTTGGAACAATACAATCAAGTTTTCAACATACATATTAAGGTCGTTTGAAAGCGAGAATGGTGCCGAAGGTGAGCACTGAGAGTGGTGCAAGCATGGCAGGTCAAAAGAGTGGTGCAAGCATCACAGGTCAAAATCCTGTCTGAGAATGGCTTGCATTGAGGAAACTCCATAGTTAAGCACGCCCGAGCTGTATTAGTATTGCGATGGGCGGCTTCCCAGGAAGTCCTAGTGTTTCACTCAGATCAAATGATTGCTAAGTGTTCAATTCATTCTCATCAAAGATGGGTTTGTGTGAACCACTACTCATGAAACATGGGTCATTGAGTTTGACTCAAAAAACTACATAGTTGAATCTTGATAGCAATATCACAATTTGAAGAGTTATGGAAAAACTATATAATGCCGTTTGATGTTTTTGTCTCCAAAAAATGACATAGAAAATGAGCATAAAAAACATGACTTTTGTCTCGTTATTAACCATGAATCCCTAAAACGATTTGTTGACTTTACCAACAATATAAACTCTGATATATCGCCCTATTTCTGCAATTTTTTTCTGATAATGTTAGGGCACAAAAATGGAAAGATTGCTGGTGATTTTAACAGCGATTATATCTTCCTTGAGTTTGACTTGCAAATATCACACTATAGGTGATATTGTCGCAAGATTTTCAACCACAATTCTACAGGTTATTCTTTTTGGCCAGTTTGAGGTTAGGACCTATGGCTCTGTGGTCCTTGCCTCTTTTTGAAAAAATTCTGTACAGCTAAGGCATCTTGTCTCTAATGGGCGAGCAGTGTGCAACTGATCTCCTCCTTATTCTGTAGCCAATAGATCCAGCTGCATTAACCCAAAGCTCTACTTTGCCAAAAGATCAGTGAGTATTAGTGTTTTGCAAGATATCCTAGTGGATGACAAGCTTTGTGCATGGGGGCAGCTGAGTGCTAAGTATGGTTTATCTCCTCGTGAAAAGACTTTTACTATGATGAGCAACGCCATGGGGGACTGGTTCGCATGGAAAATTTACAATGGACTTGGATATACTTGACAATATCATATGCCGAAATGGTACCAAAGTAAATGATGTTTCTATTGACAAGATATATTGTATGCTTGAAGGCTGGGGAAATGTGTATGCTTGTAGGCTTGGGAGATAGTTATGCTTGGCTTAATAAAGTGTTGAACTTAAATTGTTTGGACTCCGAATGACTTAAAATCTTGAACCACTTGTGGCACAAACCTGTTGAACCTAATAAGACTTACTTTCGGTGGCTTCTCCTACTCAAAATAGCTTGCTATTGATAATGCCATACACTGTTATGGGGTGCCTTCCAGAACTTGTGATTATTGTAATGTTCCTGAAACTTTTGAACATTTTTTCTTTGACTGCAAATTTGTTATTGTCTTATGGTCTCTGATGTTTGGTGTGCCTGTCTGTTACAATGATAATGAAGGCTTTGGACAGTTTCTTGTTGGTCATGTTCATAAATTTAATTTTATCTTAAACGGATATTGACTTGTTTTGACAAATATGGTCTTTTGGTTTTTATGGAAAAGGAGAAATGAAGGAGCAATGAAGATTTTTTTTAGTCCAAAAGAAGGTTCCTTACTGAGTTTGAATTCAAACTCACCTATTTTACTATTATGTTACAGGTTTCAGCTGCGGTGGATATTCCACACAAAGATGTATGCTCCTGCTCAAAGATGTAATGCTGGTGTACAAGAGTAATATTCAATCTGCCCACTTCTTTCCTCATGGAAAGAACAACTCAAATCAAGAAGAATTGGACTTAATAAATATCAAAAGGAAAAACATATCACCGAGAAGGATATAAAGGATAAGAACAAAGAACAAAAATCGCAGAGTTGAATTTTGGACCTTCTACAGTGGCAATTTTATGCTTCAAAGATGATCCCCATGGATGATTCCTGTCCCAGTGAGATGTAGTAGATTTATCTTACCTTAATTCTACCTGTCTCTGCTTGACATCTATCACCATAGCCTTAATTCTAACTTCACTCTTTCCTTTTTCTGCTTGTACTGGTGTCGCCTTTAGGATTCAGAACTTTATAATATTCATCATGAACCTCTTGCATATATCTTTAGTGGATCAGGACATACTAACACTTTAAAGACTCAAGTATTTGACTAGAAAGATATCATTGTCAACATCGATGTGACATCAATGACTTGACCTTTGTCAACACGTATAATGTGTCAACACCCAACTCATTGTTTATTTTTACCTGATGTTTTATAACTCCATTGAAGCAAAAGTAGGACTTAGAGTTCAACAGATTGATTGACCTGGAAACTTCATAGGTCTTACCAAATGAAGTTTGAGGTGGATCCTCTCAGGGAAATGCATGCGAAGCAATTTGACCTTAGAAAACAAGTTGCAACCTACTGTTTCAGAAGCCTTGTCACGTTTGCATGGTTTTCATTTCCAGACTTGCTGTGGTTTACACAATCTTATCAGGTGTTCATCCTCAGAACAACAGTGCTATATTGGTTTTTATTTTTGTTTAAAATTAAAATCAGCATTTTTTAAAAACTTGTCAAACCAACATATTAAAGACTTCTCAATTTATTGGGATTAAATTGGGAGAAAATCTGGGGAAAATTTGGAACTAGAAATCATTTAGAAGCAATTCCTTTGTTCTTTTATTCTGACCGTTCATTCAAATTTGCTAAGTATTTATAATTTTGTAGCAGACGCACTGACAGTCATAATATATATATTTTTTCAATTAACAAATAAAGCAATATGCATTTTAATAAGTTGGCATTTTGGCTCCAATTATTTACAGTTCTCTTTCCGCACACGAGAGCAATTGCAAAGTTGAATTTAAGTAGTGTAAGTGGCACTCCATTATTATTTCAAAGGGATAGGCTTTTGTTCCTTTGTTATTTCATACAAATTCTAAGGAATACTTTATCAGTATTTTCTGATTACCAATATTAAAGTTTTACCCAAAAGTCAAGTTCTTTACTCAAGGCATGAGGTCACATTTAGTTAGGCTGTAATATAAATTTCAGACCTAAATTACTTAAAATTTGAAAACTTGAACATAATAGAATCATTACATAAAATTACAAAGCAATATAATTATTAACTAACATCAGATTTCCACATTTCATAATGAACAGATGTACATTGCTTCTGGATTCTGCTGCAAAAGTTTTATTTGCATCAATGTTTTGGATCACATTCAATGATTTTGTCAATTCCACCAGGTCCTCCAATGAACCACCTAGATCTTTTGAGCCTTTTAGAAATTTGATCATCAGACTTTTCATGATTACTATCCATCATGAATCAGCTCACATTAGAATCAATACGGAATGGCTTATTTGTTATATGGTTCACCCTAGGCTTAGGCTTGAGTTTATCGTACCCTCCAGAACTCTTTTCATAGAGTGGTCTCCTGTTTTTCTTTTTTGGTGGCCTCTTAGATTTGCGAATATTCCTATTAGATTGCAAAAGACTGTCCGGAATACAATGAAATGAATTGTTTGTAATACAACTAGCATCAAACGATCGACCAGAATCAAGAGCAGTTTCTTGTGATGTTTTTGTAAGCTGGGAAAATAGCTCTCCTTTTCCTGCCAATCTAATAGAATGCTGATTTGGTACAAGTTCACTTTGTTTCATAAACCACAACAAAGGAGCCTCGGAAGCATTGATGTCACACTGGCCAGGGTCTGGACCATGCTTTAAAATTAGGTTTCGCCTCCTAGTGTTTATATCCATTTCAGACTCAGAAATCTCACCATCCTCTCTACCAGGGGAGTCACTGTTTCTTGTTTCTGAACCAACTACTTGAGAATCGGAAGAGTCTACAGGTGAAATTCCATGATAATATTTGATAGCCTTATCACACGGTTGAGGTTGACTGCTGCCTGGAGCGGTAGAAATTGCTTGTGCCTGCTGGAAAGGTTGAATAAAAGAAATGACATCTTGATTGCCTGTGAGAACGCAGGAAGTGCCATTATTTGGAAGTGAATTATCTTGTGAATTTAAATCTTGTGAATTTAATTTAGCTTCAAACTCATAGTTTCCCATGCCACATGGTACAGGTAAGTAGACATTCTTATTTGCGTGTTCTTTGTAGTCTGTTAACAAATACTTGTTCACATCAGGAACTGCTGGCAGCTTTTTCAGATCTGTTTCATACAACACACGAGCCATGCTTTTTAATAGACCCTTATCGAAATCGCTGAAAAACCCATATCTGACTCTGCAAATTACATCTCTTACAATAAGCAGTACTTGATCAGAATTGAAGGTCTCCACCATTGGAACACCGTACGGTACGAAAGCAGGAACAACATGCACTCGAGATTGATCTGTATCCTCCCAGACATTCAATCGATCGTCAATTATCATGGCCAACTTGGGATGACAAACTCCACGATGAAATACATTCAGCAAAAACTTTTTATAACCTGGCTTGACACAAACAACGCGATTGTGGATATCCCTAGGACTAATTAAGGTTGCATCAGGATCAAGAAGTCTCCACATCTCCAAAGCATATCTTTTTTCTGACATTGTGCAAACAAATACCTCAAACCGCTTACGCCCATCAGCAGTTAGATAATTTCTTAGTTCTTCCCAATATGGCCGCATCCTAACAAGGATACTAGTATCTCGATTAGTGGGATCAATGCGTGTTAATATAATTCTCTGTTCACACAATCTTATAATTGGCCGTACAAAAGGAAGATCGTCTTTAGATGCAGCTGGCACAATCTCGGACTGGGCCTTGATCAAATTCCCATTGTAATAAATATGATCATTATCAACAAACTGCTTCAAAACTTTCTGATCATCTTGATATCTCTTCATCTCTGTCGACTTTCCAGCCACAATATTGGGATTAACCTCCCCCGAAATTCTCCACTTAAAAGCTTCAATGCGATCTTGAAAAGAGCGCATTGTATTGGCAACAATGAGTGTTTCGTCTAAATCAAAAACAACTGCCAAGCATCTAAGGTTCAACATTCCAAGACAAGCAGCATAAAGACCTCCAACTACGTTAAATCCCCAAAAGCATGGCACCCGCTTCTGGCTATTCCCAGATGGCATGGCTACCAAATGTAGCTCATTCCCTCCAAGCTCTACAATGGCAGTCTTTGCTTCTTGTAGGCATGCATTATATAGATTAAGTAAATTCAAGCGATCAGTTTGTGAATATTGCTCATTTGGCTCCATTTTGAAAGAGAATCCACTCGAAGCAATGGAATGTAACGCGAGCAATGGGGAACACCTTTTGCTTGGGCAGGAAAAACGAGAGATATGGATCTCCGTCCTGATCATGTCTATCGAAGAGGCCTCCTCATGGTGGGGATAAATGCACACTTCCCCCAGCCAAGTATCTCCATGGTAAAGAATAGAATGGATCTTTTCATTGCCCATTTTCACAGCACTTTGCAAACCCACTACTATTGTTGTGATTTATAAGCTTGCTTTTATATGGTTTCCAAAATCAGATGTCTACAATCTGCTAGTGGGAGGCAATCAAAATCCCCAACTTCGTGATTTCGGTGACCTCTCAAAGTTTATCCTGGGGACAATTTAACATTATATGGCCTCAATCTCAATCGCCCAATCCTATTCTACTGTCAAAATCCACAAATAATCCAATAAAAAGTTCTAGCTTCAATTAAACCCTCGACAAAGAAATTCAGTTCAATTATGGGATCAGGGCTTTAGAAAGAACTAGGGCTTCTTGTGTTCCCTCCGCAGATTGATTCTATATCATATAAATAATAAGTTCGAGCTTAACGATAATAAATTCGTGTTTTTCTCGGTTCCTTATGCGTTTCTGATCTTGCTGGCAGTTATGATCAACCCACATCGTTTGGACTTCTGTTCATACCCAATTTATACATGCATTTGAAACGGTACGTAAACTTCGTAGCCGACTTGGAATTAGAAGTTCTTTAGTTAGCTTTCTTGGAAGTTGGACCAAAAACATATGTACCCAGATAAAGAAAGAAAATGATGAGAGAAAACGTTACTAAGTTGCTTTTTCTGTATGTAGTGACTAGTATAGATAGACTTAAATAAATGTATCCAAATAATGTCGATAAATGTCCATTACAAAATAATTATAATTTAATTTATTATATCTAAAATTATTTATATTTTCTTTATCTCTATTTATTTAGGTTTTTATCAATTAAACTTTTTATTTTAATTTCTTAAAAAATTGGATGATATGTATCTCTAAATATTATAATTTAAATGGATATTTTATGTGGTATTTATTAAATTATTTAAAAAGTATATTTTATTTATAATAAGATTTAAACTTTTGATATGTAAATGGTTGTCAAATTTAACCTAGAAGAATAAAAATTAACATTTATATGCCCACACCATTTCACTCCCCCATTTTGCCATTGTAGGATGTCTATCGGTGATAATTAACTTAGAAAATTGAAAGAATAAATGATATTTGATTAAATTTAAATTTATATTTTTAGAGATTGCATTTAGGTCGAGGTCTTATGGAGGGGGCCTCCTTCAAAATAAAGTGGATGTCTGGAAAACTCATGAGCAATTATTGACATGTAGCAAAAATATTTCTATGTTGGAAATAGTCTCACCCCAATTCTACCTACAAAGAGAAAGAGCTAAAATGTCAGAGCTCTTATTTTGTAGAAAAAGATTCCAAATAAACCTTTGCCCCGCACACATGCACACACATAAAATGGGACCTTCGACTCCACAATTATAGAGCCCAAGTTCCCCTCACGGGACCCTTGCATTATCCTTTCTTTTCCCCCTTCGACTAGAGTTAAGTTGATGATTGTCAACGTGAATCAAGTTAAGATTCATAGTTATGGTTTAGCCTTCAAATTTTTACAAGTTTATGGCGTGTTAAAGTACTTTCTTGGTTGACTAATCATTCTCAGTCAACCTGAATATGCAATATTTAAATTATGATGTGAGGGTGTTAAATAGGCAAACCTTAATTTATTTGAATTGCTTAGGAAGTATTTTAGACTGATCTAGGATACACAAGTATACTTTTTTGATCAAAGGATACACATGTATCCTTAATGTTTGCATCATACATGCATTAAATGTTAGCATATACATTGACAAGGATAGATTTGACATGTATATGATTGAGTGAAGGGATTTTATAACTTGCCAAATTTTTCAAATCAATTCAAAGGTTTGCCAAAAGAAATACGAGAGAAACAATTGTCTCACATGTTTTGCATGAAAAATCTACTATTGGTGCCATCCTACTAAGATACCAAAGGTGAATGCATGATTATACAAAATCAAGTCACAAGTTCAAATTCATGATATACAATCAAATCTACATAGAAAGGTTTGATTTTGGAGGTGTAGGGTTCAAGTGACAAGAGTAGCTAAATGAATATTATAATTTGCCAAGAGTCATTTGACAAGTGTAATAATTGGACACAAATGAATCATTGGATATCATCTACACGAGATATTCTTGATCAAATTTAGAATTAAGCATTCTATACTCTATTAATTTTAGTGCTCACTTATACACATGATTATGTAGTCTTACTATATCAGCTCATATATCTTGAAAAACATGTTTAGTTTCTTGCAATAATGTTTTTAAACATTTGAATATGAGTTGGTGGGATGTGGAACATCATTTGAAGGTTGAATGTTTCACCTTTTTCCTACATATCACTTAGATGCAATGAGCGCTAAGTGTACCATTCATTTTCATTAGAGATGGATTCTTGTGAACCACTACTCATGAAATATGGATTAATGAGTTTGAATTAGGAACTACATATTTGAATCTTGACTAAAATATCATAATTTGACTAATTGTGGACAATATCTCCTACTTATCAATTGATGAGATAAATGGGCTATATAATGAATGATTTGTAAGGTAAAAGACTTTAAATTTGGATAGCAAGCTAAGTGGGATTAACCTTGGGGGATTCTTCACGGTTAAGGGTGTGCTTGTGTTGGAGTAGTATTGTGATAGGAGATCTCTCAAGAAGGCCCAATATTTCTTACCTATTAACCATCTAGATGCAATGAGTATTTTTAGCATTCATTCTCATGAGACATATTATTTTGAATTGCTACTCATGAAATGTGGGTCAATGAGTTTGACTCAAAAACTACATAGATGAATCTTGATAGAAATGCCATAATTTGAGTTGTTGTGAAAAATATCTTCTACTTATTGATTGATGAGTCAAAGGGGCTCTCTAATCAATGGTTCGTAAGGCATATCACTTGCTAAAGGTTTTGTGAATTAGGCAATAAGTTAAGTGGTCTCAACCTTGGGAGAAACTCCCTGGTCAATCATATTTGGGTTGGAATAAAACTAGGATGGGGTGATATCCTAGGAAGGTCGAATGGATCACCTTTGTAAGTGTTATCTAGGTCAATGAGTCTTAAGTGTACCATTCAATTTCATAAGAGATGAGTTCTTGTGAACCACTTCTCATGAAACATGGGTCAATGTGTTTGAGTAAAAAACTACACATTTGAATCCTACTAGCAATATCATAATTTGACTCATTGTGTAAAAATATCTCACTTATCAATTGATAAGCTAAAGGGGCTCTATAATGACTGGTTCATTAGGAACAACACTTGCTAAAGGTTATTTAAATTGAAGTAGCAAGATAAGTGGGCTTGACATTGGGGGAAGCTCACAATGGTTAATCATGCTTGAGTTGGAGTAATATTAGAATGGCCGACATCTCAAGAGGGCACAACGCTTCACCATTGTGAGCATCACCTAGATGCAATGTGTGCTTCGTGTAATATTCATTCTAATGAGAATGAGATCTTGTGAACCAGTACTCATGAAAGATGGCTTAAGATGTTTGACTCAATATATACACAGTTGAATCCTAATATCAAAATCATAATTTGACATGATGTGAAAATATCTCTGACTTATCAATTTTGATTTAATTCAAATAAAAAGACATAAAAAGTGTCCACAAATATTTGACCTCAAGGTATTACAACTTTTATTCTTATATTGATTAATTGTTTATTTATTAATATTATTGTATAGTGTTAGTATATTAGCTCCCATATCTAATTTTTTACCCATTTACACATATATTTATTTACGATGGTTTGTACATGTTCACGATAATATATTAAAAGGTTTTAATCTATTTCAAATATAAATTTACAAATTTTGTATAGCTTAAAATGTGAGAGCTAAGAGTATCGAGCTCTTAAATATATTGCTATGGTTCAAAGAGTGGAAGGGGTCCATATGCCTTTAAATAGAATTTTAAAAAATAAAATAGAAAAGCATTATATTCTATTTATCATATCACTTGCACTAATTTATTTCATATAGAGTTGGATAAACATAGATATACTAAACAAAATCTAGATGTTAATATTCATGTTTTCGTGTTTTCTTCTCTTGTCTTCCTCATTGCTAGTCTTGTTGTTCCTATCTACTATGGTGGGCTATGTGTTGGAAATAGACATAACTCCTTTGCCATTGTAATTCTTATTTTATTGATTGAAGAAAATGAAGAATTTTGATATTTTCACTCACTCATCTTCTCACGTGAAAATTTCAAGTTAATGCATGGCACAAAATGTGTTTGAAATACATGTTGTAAGGACTTCCAATCTCACAAAGACTTGTATTAAAATTCAAGCTACTTTATTAATGTTTAAAAAAAAATAGAAACTGTTTTATCATACAAAGTTGGAGCTAATTTGATTCAAGTTACTGTATTAATGAGTTCTAATCTTTATCTATTGAAATTTAGCAGTTTTAATTGAGATATATTTTTTTTTGAATTGTTTTCAAACTATTTTAGTTGATTTTAGAAACATCTAAGATATAAAGTAGTTTTTAACTTCTCATCTTTTAATGAAATTGAATAACTAATAAAAAAATTTGAATTAAGCTATTTAACTTTATGTTTTGATTATGTAGACAATTTCAAACATGATAGTACCTTTAAATGAACTAATACCACTTATAATGACTGTTAAATAACATGTATGCAAATATAGAGAAAAACATGAGGGTTAAACATGTAGAAACAAATAATGTTGTAATCACACTTACAATTGAGATAAGATAAGATAAATTTATTAATGTCCAACAAAAGACCACAACGTGGGTCTATGGGACTGGAATCTTACACCAAGAAAAAATAAACAAATGGAGCACCAAACGGTGTCCATAAAAGAACAAGCACAACAAAAGAAGAAGAAAGCAGGAGACATCACATAAAAGATTAGGTATCCGTTGTTGTCCTAAATCGATACTGCGAGGGGGTGAATGAGTAAAAATTTTCAAACCAGTTACTTGAGCTACTTTTCTTACTATTCCAACTACCAATTTCTTAACCAATAGGATAATGATAAATGCAATACAATAAAAGCATATAAGATCACACAAAAGAGTATACATCAATGACACAAGAGATTTATACATGGAAACCCTCGATGAGAGGATGAAAACTACGGTAGGAGGAATGTACCTACTAACCTTTCCTTGCAAGTAAAAGGGTGCCATATTAAAGGCTACAACTATTCTTTCGAGGACCATATCCTATTAAGAATGTATACAATCTGTCAAGATTGCATAGGCTTGTTAAAGCTACCTTGTTAGAGGATTTACAATTCTCTTTTTGAGAGACATCTTGCTAGAGGATTTACAAAGACTTGCATTCAAGTCTTCCCAATTAAAGGCTTACAATAGTTGCAATGATGAGAAAAGAAACTAAGGTTCTAATCTAAATTGTGACAAACCTTACCTTGTAGCTCTTTTATAAATACCTTGAATATTCTCTTGATCTCCCTTCTTTGTTCTGGCTTGCCCCTGTGAGCTGATCTAGTTCACATCTTCCTTGTTGTACTTGCACACCGGTCTACTATTCAACTCTTTGGCACATCTCTATGATATTCTCTATTCTCTTTTCCAGTAGATATGCTCTTCAGTAACAACTTCTCAAAAGAAAATTTATATAATAAATACATTATTTTTCATCTGAGAACCAAAACCCTAAAAATTCAAAATTTGAATTTTATAAAAGAGCTAGTCATAGAATAGCCATGATTAGCTATACATAAGTGCCTAGTTATGTAGGTCTGACTATCTTCTTACAAGTCTAGATCTAGACTCTCATCCTTGCATCCTTTAACTATTCCATCCTACATGTCTGTCACATCACTCTTTGAATTTCCTTTCCTCCTTTCATATCCTTGAGTTACTCTTCATGCATGTTCCTCGATTTGTTGTTCACTTTGCCAGTTTGTCTGTCATGACTTCAACTAAGCCGTTCTCCTTGTCTTGACATGAACACTCACCTACTGGTGGTTGCAATGAATTGTAACCTACCCATGTTCAATCAACTAGTTTCCAATCAATGACAACATCACAAGTCTTCATGATGCTAAGCATCAGTCATCACCATTTGTTAGCCCTAATCCCAGTGATTGCCGAAGTCAAACAAAATGCCCCTTTGGCATTGATGGAAAAAAATTCCATTTACTTCAAAAAACTCTATCTTACTTTGACTAGCCAATGTATAATCAATCAAAAAATGAATGGGACTCTTCTAACATAGTCTAAATTAGTGTTATGCTACACTCCCCCTTTGATGTTTCTCTCTCTCTTTCATTTACACTTTTCTCCCCCTTTTTCTTATCTCCCATTTTATTAATATTCTTGTTTCATTTTAGTAATATTCACATTCTAGACTCCTTATATTTCTCCTTTTGTTGATACTTTTACCCTATCTATATTCTCCTTTGTCATGTACACTTTTATTCAATTTATATTCTCCCCCTTTTTTCATTAAATGACAAAGGGTAATGTTCCCAACTTTTTACATATATATTTGAAATGTGCACGTGCAATGTTTAGCTGAGATTCCTAGGACTCCTTTAGGTTGGTGAGAGCTAGTGTCTCACTATAGATGTCTATCAGCTACTTGTCTATGTTGTCTAAAGAATTTGTCAGTGGTAGTGTAATATGAGATTATGCATCCTTGATGTGTTCTTTGATAATTCCATCCAGTGGTGACAAGAAACATTGTGGCTCAAGTAATTGAACTTCTCTTCATTCTTCTTTTTCTCTTAGTTGATTAACCAATAAAATGGTTTATTGTAATGCTCTCCTACCACTTCTCTCCAAAGGAAAGGGAAGAAGTGTCTTTCGATTGAGAAATATGAGTCAAATTTTGAGGCTCTTAAAGAGCGGTTGACTAGTGCACCTATCCTTGCAACACCTAATCTTATAGGTGAGTTCATGGTGTGCACATATGCACTGTTAGAGGGCATGGGAGAAATGTTGATGCATGATTATTGACTGTGTATGAGTCAAGTAAGCTCAAGGACCATAAGATAAACTACACCACTCATGATTTAAAGTTAGCGGTAGTCATGCATGCACTTGCGAGCTATAAATATTTACTTTTGGGCCACAAGTTTGAGCTACATAGTGATCATCATTAGGTGTACAACTTAATTTTAGCTTATCTTATCATCATGAGATAGATGGAGAGATTGGGCAGGCTTCTTAAGGACACGCTTTACATGTATGTGATGGATTGGTAAATGAGGTGGGATGAATATTTGTACTTAGTTGAGTTTAAATATAACAATGGCTACCATAGTTATCTTGGCATGTCATCTTTTCAAGCCTTGTATGATAGACCTTTACATACCCCTTTGAGTTGAGATCAATTAGATTAAGACTAAGTAGTTTTGGGTCTTGAGATGCTTCAACATATAGAGCATCGAGTTATTCATATTGAAGAGAATTTGGTCATTGTCTAGGATCAACATAAGAGGTAGACAAATGACCATATCCCAGATCATCACTTTTTTGTTGGTGACTGAGTATTTTTGAAAGTTTGTCCATGGAAGATCCCCATATTTTATGGGAAATGATCTAAGTTAGCACCTCATTTTGATGGATCTTTTGAGATACTAGAGAGGATTGGTCATTTTACTTATCACTTGGTATTCCTACCTATCCTATTGCACATCCATCAAATTTTCCATGTTCTTTTTTGAGATAGTATATTCTCAATGTGACCCATGTTCTTAATTGAGATGCTTTATAGGTAGAGGATAGGTAACTTTCTTTGGATCCCATCCACATTCTTTAGCATTGGAGGCTGACTAGGCTTAGATCTCAAGAAGTTAAGGATACAATGGGATCCAAATGATGAGAATTCAACCACTTGGGAGGATGTTAGACTATTGAGAGACTTGAACCCTTATATTTTTGTGGGCTTTCTTGGAGTAAGCCTATGCCTTATGGGCGAGGATGTAGTACCTTTTTTTTTTGCATTCCATTCCATAATTATTTTTTATTTGAGAGATACTTTGATGATTTATCCATGTGTATTTTCATTTTGAGAGGCTTCGATGAATGCATTTTATTTTAATTACTTGTATCATAGCCGATAGATGTTAGTTATGTTACCATTCAGTTTGACCATATATGCATGATGATGCTAGTGATGTGACATGATACCTTACAATGATGTCTTGTTTATTTTTTATTGTGACATAAATTATGAATTCTGAGCTATCATATGGCTATTGTGGATTTATTTCTAGTGTGTTTTATGTTGTGGACACCTATCTCTTACATTCAGTAAAGATATGATCAATGATGAAATTGATTATTTAAATGATTTGAATTTAATTATTTATTATATGATTACGTGATGTTATATCATACTACACCACTATTATTTGTGGATTACCTATTGGTGCCAATACGAAGTGAGAATAGAGTCTTTTCCACTTTCTTATGAGATCTACATGGTGTCCTATTCTCCTAGACATAAAATGTGTCTTTGTGTACTTTGGCTATTGTATATTGAGCATTTAGACTTGATGTTTGCATGTTTACTAAATAGGTACCAAGTACATTCACCCTAAATTAGGATCTCAGTGTGTAACTATATTCCTGATAGTGGAACCACAAGATAGTAACTTTGACCATTCATATTGAGCCAATGTCATCCTTGTATGGGCAATGTGTCTATCTAAAATTTATTATTAATGAATTAAGTAATTGGTAAATCTAGATTCATTATGCATCATGTGATTAGTCTTGTGAGTGTGTCTATGCATTTAAGAGTTCACAATGGATACATAAAATGTTATCAAAACTAATTTAACTTGGGGGCTTTTATAATTTATTTAATTTACCAGATAATTTGTTGCATTTGAATTCAAAGTAATTGGAGCTGCCCAATTTATTTGGGAAAAGGGAGAAAATTAGTTATTAAGTCATTTTAATAACCTAACTTATAAGTCACTTTGGGAAAGTGCTTATGTTAGCAAATGAAAACTTTATTTCTCACTTTTACTTTGTCATTTCATGTTTTTTGGAGCAAACTCCTCAAACCTTCTTGTTGGAAATCTTGTTTTGTTCGTTGGGTGATATTGTCTTGTTAGATTATCATGATGTTGATCTCATTGGATTTCTAGTAGGGATCATTTACTCTGTTAGAATTTCATTGCATTCAACATATTTTTCACTCCATGATTGCAATCCATGGATTTGAGCATTTTAAGCTCTAACTTTGTTTCCTGATTAATTATACGATGAGAACTAGTGTTCCCCTCCATTTTCATGTGTCAATTCGATCCGGTATGACAAGCAAGAATATTTATATGATGTATGTGACTTAATTTGAAATTTTTTATTGTGTTATGATATCACTTTTTTTTATGTAATCTTGTACCTTAATTTTTATTAGATTTTTGGATGTTTTACCTCATTTTGAAGGCGGGCTTTTGATTTCACTGAATTTTGGTAAGTTCAATTTTTGAGCAATTTTTATATCGCCATGTTTTACATGCTACCCAAATTTTGTGGGATTTTCTTGGCACAAGTTTTTTTCATGGATTTGGAATGTTTTTTAGGTTTGTAATCTATCCATGGTTTTAGTTTGTGTCCATTGGGTTTCATGTCAAGTTCGTACTCTTGGCAATGTGCCTAGTTGAATGAGTTTAATATACTTGGTGATTTTGTTGCATTTCTCATTCCAACACTTGCGATGGTGTTATTTGATTATAATTATGAAGTTGTTTGTGCTCTCATACAAGCATGTGTATGATGGGATCTTGGGAGACCCAAACTCCGAGATTTAGATTGATTAAGAGATTGTTCATTTAGGGGATAGGTTGCGAACTCGTATTTGCCTACAAGTATTCATCATGTGATGAGTATGGGTATGTAGGGTGAATGTGTGCAGTGTCTTCTCTCGTGTACCCCATCTTGGAAGTATCCAACAAGGTAACATGAAGAGATTGTAATAAATGATAACTAAAATTAAGTACAATGGGATAATAAAACTTAATGAAAATATAAGAGAGTACTTGTACGATTTTTTAGCATCTCGAGGGAGCTAATTTGAGGGTCGGATGCTTATACTATTGCTAGTCTTTAACAAGACTTGGTTTGAGGGCATGGTGTGATGATCTCCTTTTGGAGTTGAGTAAAGAACTAGGTGTGATGAACTTCAATTGGATTTGAGTTCCACCCCACATATAGCTTGGGCTTGTAAATGCCAAGTGATTACATTCCACTTGAAGCCCTACACAATTATCCTATAGCATATTTGTCTTTTGATAAATATTATTACATTATCCTCATGTTCATTGATTTTATTCATGCATTAATTGGTGTGTATGGGAGAATTATATTCTTGTCTTATTCAACTGTGGTTGGGTCTTTATCTCTAGGAGAATGATAGGAGTGGGCCTAAGAGGTCCACATGGTTGGAAGGTGTTTCTACCTATACCACTATCTAGGATCATAGTACAAAGATGGTCTTCTTCTAGCTTTAGGATTATAGATTATGGCTTACTTGGATTCTTCAATCCTTCTGGAGTATGTTATTTGCAATTTATGTTTTCCTTGATGAATATGTATATCATGTTTAGATGATGGTTGTATCTCATTGCTTGGATTATTATTTTATATTTATTGATTCATAATGATGCTATTAAGTTCTCGTTCCTCGAGATACATGTATCCAATATTCCCCATTGTTGAAATTTAGCTTGTGCATTTGACTTTTTTTTATTCTAATAGTTTAGTCATAATTTTGGTAGGAAGTAAGATGTATGATGGAACATGGAGTCCATGTTTTGTCACACACAACTTAGAGTTTCATCGTGCCCAATTTGATTTCTATCATACAATATGATAGGGTATCACCTAATAAACTTAAACCCTGTTCTATGAGTATCATATGGACTATAATGGTAACAATAAATTCATTGAGCGAAGTAATAAAAATAACAAAGTCTCTACACTACACAGGGTGGGTAAAAGTTCTTAAGCCAACCAGTCTGATAAAAAAACATAAAACAAGAAACTAATTTCTACCCAACCACTTCAACAATACTATGGATTTAGTCTTCATCTGGCTTCAACTTACTTCTAGACATCTTATCATGCAGAACATAGAGGGTCACTGAATAGGCATGCATAACTTTGAGAACAAACTTATTCGAGTCTTTAATTCTCCCATTGAAGCCATTGACCTCTCTTCTCAGCTCTTGATGCAACGTGTCTTGCTTCCCAATCTTGTCCTTCATCTTTCCCAACAACCCCCTAGGAGCTGAGCCACCAGTCTGCTTAGTCGCCTCCATAAAATAAACCTACACAACAGAGGGGTAGGGATCAAGGTTTGGAGTAGGGTTTTTAGTTTGTGTCTTTGAGGGGGAGGGAAAGGGGGAAATTTGACATCAGAGGGAGGGGGGAAGTCCAAGAAATTACTTGAGTAATGACCAAAAATTTCCTTAGTAGAGTTAGCCACAGAATTACAGGAATCTGATCCTTCATTTTTTTTCAAGGCTTGTTTACATTTTTCCTTGGCAAGTCGATTAGACCTATGAGCCCCATGGGTTTCAATAGAGTCACTTGACTTGATAGTAAAACCCTGTCTCTTGCCTTTCTTTGGGGATCTGGTAAGCTCACTAGACTTTTTGATAGGATTACTTGGGGACGATTCCATTTTTGGCCTTTTCTTGCCAACTCGAGAAGGGCCAACCTCAAGGGACCTAGGGGGAGTGGCAAAATGAGTAATAATGGGTTCAATGATCGACAAATAGAGCACACAGTGAAAGTTATACAACTTGAACAATAACCCTTGATGCAAAATGACATTTTCCTTGCCTTTCTGATTAGTCTTTAAATTGCTTTCAATGGAATGTAGTAGGTAAAAAAGAATGGAGATTAAGGCCTTGTGGTGCAAATCTTTTAGAAAAGGAAGATGGTAAAATTTGAAAACAATAAACTTACCTTCAAGGACAAAGTACTTCATTATTATGTGGAAAATATCTTTCCATATGCCTGATAGGTCTTCTATGCTAAATCAACCTTGTTTCTTGACCAGTTTCTCTAAGGGATTGAAGAATTGCTTTAGGGCATCATAATCAGATGTCTTACTCATATTTTTTTTTTCCATTTTCTCCCCTTCATGGCTAGGCCTGTGGACTTCAGAATGACCTCTTCAATCACCTCAAATGTTAGGCATCTCACCATAACCTTCCTTTCATTCCAAGACAACGTAAATTGTTTCGAAATACTTTCATCATACCCACCAGACATACATTCCATGGGCTGTAACATACCTCTTTCCTCATACAAAAAATAGCCTTTGCATTGTTCTTGAAGACACTGTCAATCCTATTGGGCTCAATGTGAAGCTTGTTGCCACCCATTTGCAAAAACTTGGAGAAATGTAGAAAATGGTTATTTTTCATAACAAAGCAAATGAAATACAAAAGGCACTTTTGAATACAGTCGTAATCTTTCCTTTTGTTGTCATGATGACAATGATAGGATTATTAGATGAATAAGCAATCCAACTGGTTGTACTCGTGCAAAACCTTGAATTCACAAAGATGCTTAGTACACAAGCTGCCTTTGTAATTTAAGGAAATGTTGTAAAAATGAATACCCAAAATCACCAAAATCTTTCCGTAATGATACAAGATCATTAAAAGTTTGTGCCTATAATCCTTGACAATGAGCCCAAAAATGCCTTTCTAGCTCATAATTAAAATGTGCCAAGTGTCTTTTTAGAAAAGTTAAAAAGTGGATTAAGGAAAGGGTACCCCTTATTACCCTTAAGGCTTTGTCATGTGTCTCAAGGAGTGGTTTTATACATGGTTAAAAAATTGGCTCAGGTTAATCCATACTTTAAAAACACAATGTTAATCTTATATTTATACCTTTTCTTTCAACGAGTTACTCAATATTATACAATAGTATGTTTCTCATGCTTTTCCACAACTCTTATTTTTTAAGTGTTAATATTTATTTGACAAATTATTTATGATCACTGATTTTCTAAAAGTCAAAAAATATTCTAAATATTAGTTTTTGAATCACTTTGTATTGTACAATTCTCCAAGATTTTCCAATTTGTTTATATGTTATTGTCATCTTAATCTTCAAGCCATATATACATTCACTTCTTATTTTCATCTTGACATAATATGCTCCTAAAAATGTATCCAAATTTATTGGTTTCATGTCCCCAAACTAGATAATCAAGATTTTCTAAGCTTAACACTAATGATGAGGCCTTCAAAAATGTTGTTTCCTTCTCACAATATAAATCCACTCAAGGATGAAAACATCCTCATTATTTTTTAAGTGCTTAAATTTCATTGAAAAATTATTTGTGACCTACGATTCTCCAAAAGTTCAAAAGAGATTCTAAATATTAATTTTTGAACTTCCTAACTAGTATACAATTGAATCGATTTGCATTGTACAATTTTCAAAGATTTTCTCAAAATTTTCCAATGTTCTCTATTGTAGGCTCATATCATCTTAATCTTTAAGTTGTATATAAATTTTCTCTATTTCTTATTTCCATCTTGACATAATATGCTCCCAACAATATATCCAAATTTGTTAGCTAAATGGCCCCTAACTAGATAATCAAGATTTTTGTAAGCCTAACATTGATGATGAGGCCTTGAAAGGTTGTTTCCTTCTCACAATATAAATGAAACTTTGGCTCCAACAAAAATATACGCTTATCCACATTTGCATGAAGAGCTTCCAATAGTGACCAAAATCCAACAATGTGCTTGGCAAGATGATTTACACTTAGAAGCATGTAGTTCACACATGAGTGAAGTGTAAATGTGAACAATAATTAAATGAGAATCAATCTTCCAAGGATTTGTTGGCTACTTTGTCAAATTACCAATAGCACACTAATATTAATGGACGTGGCTATCCTCCCACAAAAATGTACAATTGACCAATTTTCAAAAGATTGAAAACATCATGGATTTTAAAAAAAATTTCAGCATTTAATCTTCATGATCTGCATAGTTCGTAGTCAAAAGCAACAAAAAATTGGAGAAAAATCACTATGTTTTATGAATCTAGAAAAAAAATGCTAGACTTTCTTTTGTCTTTGGTACTTTTTTGTGGGAGATTAGATTGTGCCTTCAATTAATCAAGAAGGGTTGATTTATTTTAGTTCTTTATAGATTCTAAAAGCACCAATGCATATTAACCTATCCATTTGGCAATCTTCTTGTCACTAGCTCCTCTAAGGTATCGATGTCTTAACTAGTATTAAGTACACATATTGAGTTACCTCCATTAAGTAGTGACTTTTAATAATTGAAAAAATGTCTGATAGACATGCCTTAGGGTGCTCTCTAATTTCCAATTTTGGAAATCCTTGTTTTATGACATTAATCATGACCATCAAATTAACTTTTGTAATGAGGTACCTAGTGCTATCCTAAGAAGCCACTTGCAAGCCTAAAAGAAGAGTCTAATCCTCCGCATCAATTGCTATTTCTTGGTGGTAACTTCATTATAGCATTTATGACAATCTAGCCCAAAAGTTTGAAAGGAAGCAAAGGTGCTAAATATGTTCCCTACACAAATCTATACTCAAGGGGGCATGCACAAAAATTATTTGATTACATATTTACAAAAAAATCAATAAAAAAATATTATACCATGAGACATAAATTTACATGGTGAAACCTCTTTTGAGTGAAAATTTTGTTGGATAAAAATATAGAAAAATTGTAAGGAAAACTTCTACAAGTATATGTATTTATGTAATTTCTAATTCTTAAACAATAATTATTAGAAGATTGAATAATTTGATTGTATAAATCAACATGATATATAATTTTCCATGAGATTTCGTTTGTAGAACAAACTCCACATTAAAAAACACATTTATTAAAATTCATATGAGAGATATATCAAAACATAGACACTACCTTCACTATAATAGGACTTTGGAAACATTTGTGTCCCTATGAATAATCTAATATTAAATCACCATCTCAAACTCTTAGCATAGAGGCATGTACAGAAGACAAAATCATAAATTGTTTAACTAAATAATGAATATCAAAACTATACTATCATGCAAAAGCCCCACACCCACCTTAGAATGTACCATATAATATCATGCAAAAGCCCCACACCCACCTTAGAATGTACCATCTAAGTATATAAAAAATGGATAAATGACTTCATATGGATATCACACAAACATATTAACTAGCCCCAACATAGAAAATGTAAAGTAGATATAACAAAATTATCTTAGGTGCCATGAATCCTAATGACTCAAATCCATGCTCCAAAATAGAGTGGTCAACTAATGCAAGTCTCATCTATAGAATACACAAAATATTTGCATTTCTCCACACTATGTTGCTATTCTTTGTTTTTGAATTTAATCAACAATTATATAATCCTAGCATGTTCATTTAAAAAAAATTAATATGTAATTTTAGAACCTATAGTGTATGAAATTCACACATAGAATATAATATTTGAAATACTTCCTTTTATTTGAACCCCTAGATATTTCCCCTACTCAAATGTTATACTACTTAGCCAAATATTTTACCATCTATTTGTAGACACCTAAATCTAGTTACACAATTAAGTAATATTATTGAGTCATCTCCTAAGGCATTATTAATTAAGTATTTAATATTTAAGTAATTTACATGCTATCTCCTGGTCGATTAATTTAATTAATTGACTATAGTCCAATTCATAATTAAATGACAACTAATAGTTTGATTTATTAATTAAACCCCTATTCCTTTATTAAATTAAGTTATTGCACAAAATTATTTAATTTAACTTTAAATTTCCCCATTTGATTAATTAATTCAATTAATTAAATCCTTAAACCTTAACTCACCCTCATCTCATCCTTAACCCAGTGGTTTAGCCTAATCCAACCCATACACCCATAATAAGCTTATTTAATTAATCCATCCACTTGTATTTCTCTAACATACCCACTTGCCATCCATATCAATCTTTACCTAAGCCTTATCACCCTCTTATCTAATCCATATCACCCTCTTTTCTAAGCCTATTTACATCCCTAAAATATTTTGACAATTTTAAGTGTAGATTAAGACTTCCTAACTCAAACCTAAGTCTACTCTCATGCCACATTGACACAAGGAAGGGGTAATGGTCACCTCCTAGCTATTCTTTCTTAGAGTCACACATGGAAGACAATAAATAGAGATAACATACACAAACTTATAATAGAGGAATAAATGCAACAATGGACATATAATATTCATTCAACATGCTAGCTATAAGGCCTTCCTGATTACAACCATATAAATCCAAATTATAATCAATGAGATTAAAATCTCAGACTTATAGAGCCAAATATTTTTATTTTTCTTCTATCTAACTTCATTGTACTTTTCACAATCCTAGACTCCTACTTTTATAGCCAACAAGACCACAAGTCATCCTTTCAAGAAAATTATCATAAATTATAGGTCCTTCCCCAAAGGAGAATTCAATGACCTTATAAATAAGAAAATTAACTTCTTCGAGGACAAGGATAGATCCATACATGATCCAAGAAGAGATATCCAAGTGCACAAAATGCCACAAATCCATATGAAATTACATAAAAAACAAACTCGCATTTACTTGAGCTGCTAAGAAATCACTATGCCTCGAACAAGAAGAAGGATAGCTTTTGCAAATGATGGAATGAAGTTATGTGCTCTTGGACTAAGAATCCGTGATATGTACACATTATGGAGCTGACACTATGAAAATAGAAACCATGAACAACAATGACTATCCTCCAAACAACAAAAAGGAGCAAAGAAAGAAAATATTTTTGGGTGATGCAAGATTACCAAAGTACCCAAGATGCTCATTCATCATACACTTGGGGTAATAGAATAACCGATGTCCACATTAGGAAACCTTGATTCTCTCAGAAGTATCATAAATATCCAACTCAACCTCTATGATCCAAGAACTATCTTCAACGAGCTTATTCTGCCACTAAACCAAATACTCTTTGTAGTCCTTTCCTTTGGTGTTTTTACTAATTTTGGTATCCAAAATCTTTTCAATCCCTTGTATCTTCTTCTAATGATAATCAGGTTTATCATATGCCTCTTCATCTAACTCATGATACTCAGATATGTTTGAAATATTAATCTGGTGTAAGATAAAACTCCAAGGCTTGTTTTCACACCCTCCAAGAGACTTCACTTGCCTCCTAGTATCCTATTTCTCTATAGGATCTTCCAATAGGCTTAGATCATTAAATAAGACCTATTCAAACTCTTCTATAAGAGTCAATCTCTGAAAACTTCACCTTGAATGATCAACACCCTAGTTTTGATTCACTTCTCCACACTCCCTTAGAAGGCTCTAAGTGCCAAATCTCTATAAACATGCTCCAAAATTTCAGGGGTCTTCTCCATCATGTAAAAAATCATAATATTTCCCATTTGAAATATTTTGGAAGGATCTTGAATCATCTTCCAATCAGCTTCAGCAATTCATCATGTAGAGACCTTAAAATAGGTTTATTTCCTTGTAGTCTTCACCAGTCCGTTTTCCCCCTTTTTAGTAAATTTTTTCCAAACAACTCAAAAAAATAAAACTTTATTTGGATACCCTTTTGGAAGTTTTAAAACTTTCATTAAGGGTTCTGGGTCTGAAAGTGATCGTACAGGGGGTTCCTATAAACAAGGACAAGATGCCTAATAGGCCTGATTTCTAGGACTGAACTGTGGTTTTGATAGCAAACTTGCTCAAAGTAAATCCTAAATGACTGTTATGACTCCTATATGCATAGAATGGATATATATGATGTTTATCTTCATGAAAAATTCCTGGAGCAGTACGGATACATACAACCATACAATGTTTCTTCACTCTTTTCACCTCTAAACCTCTAACCGGGTTGCACAAACTCGCCTAGGGCCTAGCATAATATATAGTTCTTCATGCTTTCACAAATCCTAACTCCTAAAAATATATACAAAAATGACTCCTCTTCCATTTCCATCTATCATGAATGATTATCCATGGTTAGATTTCATGGAGGAGTCATGACTCTCTAAACTACTCAAAATAAGCTGAAAATAGACTGCCTGAACTAAAACGCCCAAAACCAGTACTTAGATGAACTCAAAATGACCTGATTTCCAAATGAAAAAGTTCATAAACAACCTATAGAAAACTAATAAATAATTATATTTAGTCCTTCAATCCATTAAATATGACTGTCAACACAAACACCAGTAAAAATCTGCTAAAAATGCTTGCAGAGCTCTCTAAACTTTCTCTAAACTATTACAATACTTCCATCATACTTTGTGTTCAAGTATTAGGTCTCATCAGATGCCATTTACTTCATTTTAGGGCCTATTGGATTCAGCATAACCATCCTATAACTTAGGGAATCCAAAGATACCTGAATGGCATGCACTCTTTTGCAATAATTGCAAAATTGAAGACAACTTCTTCTCAACACTTGGCAAATTTGTCATGTGCCTCAATCCTATATTCTAGGACTCATAACCACCTATTTTTCATGGATCCAAAGCCATTTATGACCTTATGGAATCTTTACAACAACCATTATGTATTTAGAACACATTTAAGACTCCAACTTAAGCTAAGCTCCTAACACTAGGAAATTGAAATAACAACAAACAAAGGTTAATTAGTGACCTTAGTCCTAGTGACTAATTCACCTAACCAACATAAAACAAGACCTTCTAAGGTCCTCAACCAAATTAAACTAACTTCTTGACTTGGCTAGAGTCAAGTACAAGCCAAAATTGACTAACTAGTAGAGGTTAGCCTAGGTGCTCTTGCACCATAATCACAAGTGAAATATCCATATCCTCAAACAATTCGACTTCAAAAGCATTACCATTTTCATGTTTCTTCAAGATCTTACAAGGACCAAACTTCTTCATCTTCTTCTTACTATAGGTTCCATTCATAAATTAGTTTTTCTTTAAGTGTGTCATTATGCCATCTTCAAATTCAAAATTCTTATGTCTCCTTTTCCTATCAAATCTATCTTTATATCATTGATTACTATAATGTAGATTAATTTTAACCTCTTCATGCAAATCCTTCATAAAATCCACAAATTTCTTATCTTCAACACTGCTCTTTATCTTAGCATCCAATTTTCTTAATTCAATAGTTCCTGTTGGACTCATGTCATTTACAATTTAAAAAGGATTCTTATTAGTGCTTCTATTCACAAAATTTTTACATGCAAACCCAAATTGTGCCAAAATCAAATTCCAATTAGTAGGTTTGTCTTCAATCAAACATCTCAAAAGGTTACCCAAACTTCTATTGATAGCTTCATTTTGTTCATCTGTATGTGGATGAAATATATAACTAAAATTAAGATCAATATTTGAATATCTCCAAAGTGTCCTCCAAAATAACCAGTAAACTTTGTATCTTTGTATAAAACAATAGTTTTAGGAAATTCATGATGTCTCATAATTAGAAAAATAGATCTTCTATATGTACTGTATTTGATGTCTTCATGTAAGGTATGAAATGTTTCATTTTAGAAAATATTTCAACCAATAAAAAAATAGAATCATTACCTCTCTGTGTTAGAGGTAGTTCCAAAACAAAGTCCATACTGATATATTCCCAAGGTTAGCAAGGACTAGGAAAAGGTGTGTACAAACCAACGTTCTAACTATTTTCTTAGCACATATTCTGCAACCCTTCATCATCTTTTGGACATCATTATATATTGATGACTAAAAGTATCTCTCATAAATCATCTTTGTTGTATTTTTCAATCCTAAAATATCCTTCAAATCCACCACTATTCTTCTCTTTTATAATGTTATCTCTCATAGATCCTTTAGGTATGCATATCTAAACTCCTTTAAATGAAATGTTTTTGTGAATGAAATAATCAAACCACTTATCTCGTTCATTAGCCATAAGGTTCTTACAAGATTTCCAAGGTTCTGCAAAATCAAGGTCAATCTCATACAAGTTCTTTAATTCTCAAAACCTAACACTTTAACTCTCATCTCGGTCAACAAACTTCTTCTTTTACTCAAAGAATTTCCCACCTTGTTAGATTGTCAACTCTAATGTTTCAATGCAAAAAAAAATTCTACATATACTCAACCCATTGCATATGCCTCTGATTTAGTTTATTCCAACTTCCTAGATACCATAAAACTTTATGATTAGTGTATAGTATGAATTCCTTAGGCATCAAATAATGTCTCCATTTCTTCAAAGCTTGGATAATTACATAAAATTACTGATCATAGACTAAATATGTCCTCTTAGGATCATTCAATTTTTCTTTATATAAATCTATAGGTTTTCCTTCTTGACTCAAAATTGCACCAATGACATTACTGCTATCATCACAATAAACTTGAAAAACTCTATTCAAATCCAACAAAGAAAGAGTGGGTAATTTTGTGACTTTTTCCTTCAGCGTTTCATAGATTCAATTTTCTTCATGTATCCACTTGAAATAATTTTTTAATCACCTCTCATAGTCTTTGTCATAACATTACAAATTGAGTTGGAATTTCTGATAAACTTTCTATAAAAACTAGCCAATCCATGAAATGTTCTAACTTCTCTAGAATTCTCAAGTGTAGGCCACTCAAGAATAGCTTTTACCTTCTCATGACCCATCTTCAAACCATCAGATGAAATCACAAAACCAATATATACAAGCTCCTTCTTCATAAAAGAACATTTATTCTAATTTATCAACAACTTCTCCTCTTTCAATCTTTGCAGAACTTGTCTGATATGATCAGGGTCATCTTATTTAGTCTTACCATATGTCATCAAGATATAAAATCACAAACTTACCTATGAATTTCTTCAAACATTCATTCACTAGCCTCATTAAAGTACTAGGTGCAATAGTTAAACCAAAAGGGATAACCAACCATTCATACAAGCCTTGATTAGTCTTAAAAGGAATTTTCCATTCATCACCTTCTCTAATTCTTATCCTATGATAGCTAATTTTAAAATAATCTTTGTAAAATATTTTTCTTCACTCAATCTTTCCATAATGTCATGCATCGCAGGCAAAGGAAAGCTATACTTCAATGTTATATTGTTTATAGCTTTAGAAATCGTGCACATTCTCCATTCTTTATTCTTTTTAGGTGCTAATACAATAGATATTATAGATGGAATTAAAATTTATCAGATCAAAAATTTCTCAAGAAATTATCTCACTTGTCTATTCAATTCTTCATTTTCAATAGGTGTAAGTCTATGTGGTGCTTTCATAGGAAAACCAGCTCCGGGTATCAAATCCATATAATGAATTATACTTCTCATAACGGGTAACCCATCAAGAATGCTCTTTGAAATAATATCTTGAAATTTATTCAACAAAGATCTAACTTTAGGTGCATGCTCAAGTTCATCTTGTTTCTCAATCTTTCTAGGGATAAATGCAAAGCAAACATTTTATTTCTTCATATATTTCACAAACTAATTTCCGTCAACTAAAAAAAATTCTCACATAAGTACTTTGACTTCTCTCCAATTTCTCAACCAAATACAACAATATTTATTTATTTCCATTGGCCCAAATAGTATACTTATTCAATCTACCATCATACAAATATTTCTTATCATATTGCCAAGATCTTCCCAAAACTATATGAAAACAATCCATATGCATGATATTACACATAGCTTCATCAAAGTAATTTCCAAATTTAAATTTCATTAGGCACTATTCACTTACTAGTAATTTGCATTCATCTTTGATCCAAGAAATGTGATAAGGGTTAGGTTTCTCTAATCTCAGTGAATTCAATTTAGTCATCAATTTTTCAAATGCCAAATTCTCTGAAATGACCCGATCAATTATCACTTTGCAACATTTGTCTCTTATCTTACATCAGGTCTTAAATAGACTTTTCCTCAAAATATGTTCATTTTCCAAATGCTCATTCCATAAGGTTCTTCTCATCATCAGTGTAGTGCCTACCCCTAGTTTACATTCAGTTATTATTGCCAAACTCTTTTAGGCCAGTTTATGTTTATGCTTGATGATTAGTAGCATTATTTTCTAGTTTATTAGATATTGTTTTCATACTCAGTTGATTATATGATGAGACTAATTTGGTACTAGTTACTTCATGTATGCATGATTGTACCTTGATGATGATTGTTTACAGTGACTTTAGTTATTTGATGATGTTAGTTAGATGGAGTATTTATATGTGATTTCCTATGGATACTTACCCCATATTACATGTGTATGGTGTGCGTGTATGTGTTGCCTTTAGGGATGGCATTTCTGATGTGGTTAAGGAAGAGAGTTGTAGTCACCATTAGTCGAGATTTACATGATGCACAACTTCCTACCATCACTTATTTAGTTTAGAATATGTGTTTGTACATGCATGAAGTTTATGCAGATTGTAGGTATCGGGTATTGACTTTCTTGAATTGCCAAGATGAGAGTACCCTATCGCAATATCTCAATGGTAAGAGAGGGGAGATAAATTCTTGAGTCCAAATCCCAACCTTTAAATCAATTGTCCTAGAAAATTAGGACAAGTATATGAGATGATTACCCTTTTGAACTCGTCATAGGACATAATTTCGTGATTATAACCCTTGAGTTTTATTTTGTATATTATATTTTATGATGGGTTGTCATATTTCATCTTGTAGGTCTTTGGTGATTTTTCTATTAATTAAGTCAAATTAAAAGATTAATTAATGATTTAATTTAATGGAAAATTATAGAGATAATTTCAATATTTAATTAATTATTTATTAAATAAAAAAATTAAATTTAAAGAGAAAATTATAGTCTAATTTGAGAGCATAATAATATTTATTTAATTTAATAATAATATATTTAGAATATCATTTTTAAATAAAAGAAAAATATTATTATTACTTAAGTTAATAAATATTTTATCAAAAAATGCTTCTAAAATTAATTAAAGAGAGAAAGAGAAATTAATTTATTAAAGATATTTTAAATTGCAAAAAGTGTGTATGAATATCTAAAAAATGAATAAAGAGTTAAAAGATTGTGATCAATGAGTTCCCTCACATGATCGCATAATCAGTGCCCCAAATTTAGGGGAGAACTCCATATTAGAGATTGAGAGTTATTTTTGTAGGGACCAGGAATTTTGGAGAAGGGATTTTTTAGAGAGAAGGTTTGGAGAGAAGAGAGAATTCTCTCACAATCTTTGGGTGGTTGCATATTAACATCAGATTCAGATAGAATCTTGTGCTTTATTTGTATAGTGAATTATGTTATTCAATATTCTTGTCTACATCGTGTTTATTAATCTATTTTTCCAAATTTCATTTGTGATGAATGTTTCAATCTTTCATTGTGAATTTACTAGTAATCATATCAAATTCTATCTGAATATGAGGATTGTAAGCTTAGGAAACCCTTGTTCTATAAATTGAATAGTTGTTTTTCAATCAAGAAGAGTTCTGAGATGAAATTAAAAAAATTAGAATGAAGATTTTGATTGGTTTATTTGGGCTTCCCTATCAGACTAAATTCAAAATGTTTATTTTATATATATATTTTGGGGGGGTGGGGGCCAAGGCGGGGGCTGGTTTAAAATCAATATATATTGAAACTCCCACCTCCCTTCTTTTCCCTTCCCGATGGCAAGTTGGGCCACACCTGCTCACAGTAGTATTATGACAACAACCTTTGAAGGCTGGTAGGCGGGCCTAAGATGCATTTTTCATATGCAATGTTTTCTAAAATTATTTTATTAATTATAAATTTTATTACATTTAAATATTATTTATTAATAATTTTTATTAATTATTAATTTTATTAAGGATTAATAAATTATTAATATAGTTTGTTTTAAATGATTACTAATTTAATTTAATTATTCTAGTTTAATTAAGATTTTAATCAATAATAATCTAATAATGTTTAAGTTTTTTTTTTGATATTATTATTTAATAATTTTATTTGTAAATAAAATCGTAGCAATTTTAATTAATGATCAATTACTATTATTATAATAATTTATTGGAGATAATCATTTTAAAGTCATCTTATGATATTTAATTATGAACTTTGGAATTTCATAAGTTAAGGGTAATTGTGTAATTTGTTCTATCACAAGAAATGGGTTAATTGGTAAGGGTAGAAATGTAAATTTCATCTACTCGAAAACTTACATTGAAATGAAAACTTAAACCTCACTGTTGACTCAGATTGTGTGTTTTCAAAATCAAACCAAACTATGAAACTACAAAGTTAATTGTATGTTGTCATATGTTTTGGGTTTGGGTTGACTAGAGTGTTGACTAATCTTAGGATGTTTACCAGAGGCTCAGGAGTTCTATTTTTGTGATATTATGATGATGCTTTGATCTTGATCTTTTAAACCCAACCATAGTAATGTGTCTAGTATGCTCTATGATGAATTTGGATCTATTATTCATTATTACTTCAGTGTTCTTGTGTGAAAACGAGATGAATGGTATGAGCTATTTGACTTAACCTTTGAGTCTTTGATCAGTTATTAATGGATGCTTTCCTATTGCTTGTTAAAGACTGAGGTTTTATTGTGAATTGTCTTTTGATGTTTTGCAGTCACTTGTATAGGAATGAGGTGAAAACTATGATTCTTTGATTTGTACTTTTATGAGCTTAGGGTAGGTTATCTATAAGTAATTTCAAGAAGTGGCTTGCAATGGAGGCTAGAGCTTAAAGTGGCTGCCACAGTAACCCATTGTAAGTTATTTAATAAGTGAAAATACTACACTAAATGATAGTAAAATGAGCCTAATAAGAGTCTTTGTCTTTCCTCGCCCATGCCTCAAGTGCTAGTATAGACTAGGATGGGATTAGAGAGGACACTTGGTTGTGACCATGCATCATTAGTATGCCTTGTCAGTATGAAAGGATACTAGTGCTGCATAGAGTCACTAGGGGGCCAGGCTCAAGTTAGACTGTCAGGGTAACTCTAAAGTTGATTCATGTGATGACACTTTCTTGCTTGCATAGTGGATTTCCTATGTGTCTTTGTTTGCCTCTTGGTCTAGATGTCATATTATCTTGGAATCCTTTGAGTTAGATTACTTTTAGGGTTTTACTTGACATAGATATTAATTTGATTTTTTGGGTTGTTATCTTGTTTGGGACTTGAGACTATCTCCTTAGCACGGTGGGAGTGGACCTTTTTGGGTTACCATGAGGTAGTGCTTTTTACTTTTACCATTGAGATCCATCCGTTGATGCTGTGGCTAGAGTTCCTTGTTTTGATTTTCCTTTCACTCTATCCTTGTGTATTATGATGGATATTTATATCTATATGATGGATGGATTTCCTTATTATACTGTATTTAATTTCATGGATCCAAATGTGATGATGTAATTTATTATATAAATATATATTATTTCATCCTTTCATATCTTATGACATGTACAATGTATGATTGTGCATTCTGAATTAATGCCAAGTGGCATTCAGAGCAAATGTATATTATTTAAATGGATTGAACTTGTAGTTATTCTTTCATATGGATGTGTTATTTATTGGACTTACTATTATTTAAATTTAAATGTGATTCAATGTCTTGGGATCCTTAAAGAATGTCATCTATTATGTTTTTCTTATGTATGATTATTTGTTATTTCTTTTGCTATTTTATAATTTTTGTACATGTTATTTAAAAAATAAATGTTTGGTAAACTTAGTAAAACTTTAGGTTAGTTTTTGGATCCCTTGGTGGGGCATTACATCTAGTTTCAGAGCCCAAGTTCTACATTGGAAGCCCTAGGCATATTAGAATGCCACTATTTGTTAACTAGTTGAACTAAAATGAAATTTAGACTGTTATGTATATCTATTACATATTAAAAACTTGAAGTAGTTAAATTGAAATGAAACTTGAATTGACATATATATATATATATACACACACACACTATTTCAAAACTGAAAAATTGAACACTTAAACTTCTAAATTGAAATGTACTTAAACCTAAATTAGGAAAACTAAAAATTGAACTTATACTATTTTGAAAACAGGCATCTTTTATGTATGTCTTACAATAGTATGTTTTATGGTTATTATAGCATCTTGCATCTTGGATATTATTGTAGGATGGTATTTGGGATGAAATCTTCAGTTAGAGGTCATAACCTAGGCCATGGTAGAGGTCATGGATGAGGTAGAAACATCAGAGTACATGAGTCTATCCACAAAGGCCTTAATAAGGGAGAGGATAGGGAAGAGCATGTCAGTGAGCATCAGGACGAGAACCATAGAAAGAAAAATGCCAACTTAGAGGAGGTTGACTAGAGGCAAATAATGAAGACCATCATGGATTGCCTACCTCCTCTTTAGGGTGTTGGTTAGGATGGAGCACACCAGACAAGGAATGAGCATAGACCTAGGTCTAGGAGCCCTTGAAGGGACCATAAGAGATTAGTTGTAGCTACTCAAATGAAGGACCTTCAAAGGTCCAAGGTCAAACCTTTTAATGGGATGGGTTCAAGTTATGTAGCTAAGCAATGGCTTATTGCTCTTGACAAGGTTTTTTCTATTTAGGACTTTGACACTAATGTCAAATTGAGGTTTTCTATTACCAACCTGAAACTATTTGGAGCCACATGGTGGACTATCAAAGAGAAGAAACTAGGTATAAACATGAACAATGTCACATGGGAGTTATTCTTGTAAAGCTTTTGTGAGCGATTCCAACAAGAGAAATTGAACCAATAGAGTGTGGATGAATTCCACAACCTAAGATAGTTCACTATGACTGTAGTAGAGTATGAATGCAAATTCTATGAGCTCATGCCCTATGTGAGAATTAGTGATAACCCATCACAATTGGCACAACATTTCATTAGAGGCTTGAAATTTTTTTTAGTTGGGGGTATTTGAACCTAAAACCCTCAAAGGTGTGGTAAATTAAGCCATACTTGTAGAGCAAAGTGTTAAGCTAGGATATGGGGGTTTTGTGGGAGTACCTACATTATCAAGATCTAAGGGTAAACACAACTTAGGTGGGAACATGAAACCTTATTTTCCTAAGGGTAATTAGAACTAACAACAACCTCAACAAAAACAACAATAGAAGGGATTATACCCTTAGGCACATAGTGGTGGTGGTTCTAACTCTAGGAACTATTGCAACCCACATTGCAATAGGCAAAATTAGAACATTTAGTCTACACAAAGCAACCAATCTTTTGCTAATAGGGATAGCCACTAGCAGTCAAGTGCATCTCCAACACAAAGGGGATGTTGTAGAGGCACATGATGTTATTCTTGTGGGTAGTTTGGACACATTACAACCCACTGCCCACAACATACATCTCAATTTTTAGGTTTTAGGCTAGTAGCATCTGAGCCTATAGTTGGGGATGTAGGTAGAGCTCACAAAGTATTTACGGTTGTGGATCATTGCCAGGTAGACCCTCAAGGGACCGTAGTTGAGACTACAAGAATTATCTAAGGTACACCTCTATCTGTCTTGTTTGATTTAGGTGCCACAAAATCTTTTATTTCACCATTTTTAGTTGCTAAATGTAAGCTAGAAGTGGTTTACCAAGATTTGGGTTGGCAAGTGGAACTAGATTCAGGTGCTAGGGTTTCCATAGATTTCATAGTTCAGAAGTGTCAACTAAGCTTAGGATGGTTTGTGATGTCATTTGACCTTCAGGTCATTCCTCTTGGCTCTTATGATGTGGTCATAGGTATGGATTGGTTTGGCTCTCATCGAGATAGTATAGACTATAGGAAAGATACCATTGTGTGTCAAGATGATCAAGGGAAGGATGCAAAGATTGTTGGTATCTAGAGACCTATATCTCTATGGATGATATTTGCTATGCAATTAAAACAAAGGTTCTATAAGGGATGTCGGGTATTTGCTATTATAGTAAGTGAGCTGGAAGAAGAAGACCCTGCAAGAAAGACTATAGACCACCCTATTCTATAGGACTATGTGGATGTCTTTCCTAGTAAGATTTTGGGCATGGCCCCAAAGAGAGATATTGATTTCAGCATTGATCTCATTCTAGGAGTGGATCCTATTTCTAGGGCTCTTTATCATACAACCACTCAAGAATTGAGTGAGTTGTGCCTAGAACTTGAGGACCTTCTGACAAGGGTAGTATCTGACCAAGTATATCTCTATGGGGAGCTCTAGTGCTCTTTGTGAAGAAGAAGGATAGTTCATTGCACCTATGTATTGATTATAGATAGCTAAACAAGGTGACAATAAAGAACATGTATCCTTTACCAAGGATTGAAAATTTATTTGATTAGATTAAGGGAGCTATAGCATTCTCCAAAATTGATCTTAAGTTAGGATAACATCAGCTTTGCATTCAGGATGCTGACATTCATAAGACCTCCTTTCGAACTCACTATGGGCACTACAAGTTCATAGTAATCTCATTTTGACTGACAAACACTCCATCAATTTTCATGTGTCTAATGAATGGAGTGTTCCATTCCTATCTTGATCGATTCGTGCTTGTGTTCCTAGATGACATATTGATATATTCTAGATCCTAGAAGGAGCATGAGGTACATCTACATTTGGTTTTGCAGTGCTTGAGAGATAATCAACTTCACGCCAACTTGACAAAGTGTGATTTTTTTCAATCAGAGATACAATATTTAGGGCATATCATATCAAGTGAAGGAATCTCTATAGATCCTACAAAGATTCAAGCAATGGTAGATTGGCCCTCTTCCACTATTGTACTAGAAATCCGTAGCTTCATGAGTCTAGCTAGTTATTATCACAGGTTCATCAAAAACTTCTCCAGAGTAGCACATCCTATCACTTCCCTTCAGAGGAAAAGAAATAAGTTTTTATGGGAAAAGAAATGTGAGGAAGCATTTTGAAAGCTCAAGGAGGTTTTGACTAGTGCACCTATCTTATCAGTACCTGATCCAGTAGGTGACTTCATGGTGTGTATAGATGCTTCTCTTGAGGGGATTAGAGTAGTACTGATGCAAGATGGAAAAGTTATTGCATATGAATCATGAAAACTCAAGGATCATGAGCTAAATTACTCTATGCATGATCTTGAGTTAGCTTTAGTAGTTCATGCCCTAGTGAGATGGAGACACTTCTTGTTGTGACATAAATTTGAGCTTTGTAGTGATCATTGTAGTCTATAGTACATGTTCACACAACCTAATATGAATGCCAGGAAAAGGCATTGGATGGAGTTTCTTTGTGAGTATTACTTTGTGATGAAGTATATTCAAGGGAAGAAGAATGTGGTAGCTAACACTTTGAGTCATAGGAGACATGTGGCACTATCTTTGACTCTTAGTATGGATTTGAGGAGCCGTATACTTTAGGCACTTCCTATAGATATATGGTACCAAGAGGTGAGTATAGAGATAGATTCAGGGAGACCATTGGAGGGCAAGTTTTTAGATTATGCTTTGGAGTCAGATGGCCTTTTATGAAACTCAACAAGGATCTATGTACCACTACTAGATGAGCTTCATACATTGATTCTATTAGAGGCCCAATCATGCACCTTACTCGACACATCTAGGTGTCAAGAAGATGAATGCAGATTTGTGACATCTATACTATTAGATAGGGATAAAGTGTGATATTGTTGATTTTTTTTGCTAGGTTTCTTGAGTATCAGAGCATCAAAGAAGAGAACCAATATCTAGCAGGGCTCTTACAACCAAATCTCATTCCTTCATGGAAGTGGGATATCATCTCTATGAATTTCATTGTAGGGTTGCCTATGACTACTCGTCGACATGACACTATCATGGTCATCGTTGATTGGTTGACTAAGGTGGGACATTTTTCACCAATTAGGTCATCCTAAACTATGGCTTTTGTAGCTAATGTCTTCATGTGTGATATCATGAGATTACATGGTTTTCCCCAGAAGATTATTTTAGACAGGGATCCTGTATTCACTTTTACATTTTGGACATCACTGTAGCATGATCTTGGAGTGCAATTGAACTTCAACTCAACTTATCACCTAGAGATGGATTTTCAGACCAAGAGAGTAAATTAGGTTCTAGAGGATATGTTGAGGATGTATGTGATGGATAGACATACTCTTTGGTAGGATTATCTTTACCTAGTGGAGTTTTCTTATAAGAAGAGATATCATAGTTCTATTGGGATGACACCTTTTCAAGATTTGTATGGTCATCCTTTCTTTACACCTTTGAGTTGGGATAGTCTTGAGGATCACATCCTATTGGGTCTTGAGATGCTTTGAGATATGGAGCAATAGGTAGTGCACATTCATGAGCACGTGTCTACATCAAAAGATAGATAGAAGAAGTATGCTGATGATCATAGGATGGATAATCAATTTACAGTAGGTGAGAAAGTTTTCTTGAGAGTGCATTTGCATAAGAGTCTAATCCATTATGGAAAAGGTTCAAAGCTAGCACCTCACTTTGTGGGACCATTTGAAATTCTTGAGAGGATAGGCCTAGTTGCTTTCTGTCTTGCATTGCCACCTAGCCTAGCTCATGTTCATGATGTTTTCCATGTTTATGTACTTAGAAAGTATATTCATGATGTGATACATGTTTTTGATTGGAATGTGTTACAGGTAGAGGATGGGCAACTGGATTTGGAGCTGATTCACATTCTGCAATAGCAAGAGTTGACCCTTAGGGGTCAGACCATAGAGTAGGTAAGGGTCCAATGGGACCCTACTGATGAGTCATTAACTACATGGGAGGATGCATCTGGGTTATAGGATTTATATCCCTACCTGTTTATAGGCTTCTAGGAGTATGCCTAAGTCTAGGGGGTGGATGTAGTGCCTGCCCCTAGTTTACATTCAGTTATTATTGTCGAACTCTTTTAGGTCAATTTATGTTTATGCTTGATGATTAGTAGCATTATTTTCTAGTTTATTGGATATTGTTTTCATACTTAGTTGATTATATGATGAGACTACTTTAGTACTAGTTACTTCATGTATGCATGATTATACCTTGATGATGATTATTTACAGTGACTTTAGTTATTTGATGATGTTAGTTAGATGGAGTATTTATACATGTTTTCCTATGGATATTTACCTTATACTACATGTGTATGGTGTGCATGTATGTTTTCTTTAGGGATGATGTTTTTGATGTGGTTAAGGAAGGGAGTTGTAGTCACCTGCTAGTCGGGATCTACACCATGCACCACTTCCTACCATTGCTTGTTTAATTTAGAGCATATGTGTTTGTACATGTGTAGATTTTATGCAGATTATAGGTACCGAGTATCAACTTCCTTGAATTTCTAGTATGAGCATACCTTATTGCAATATCTCAATGGTAAGAGAGGGGAGATAAATTCTTGAGTTCAAATCCTAACCTTTAAACCAACTATCCTAGAAAATGAGGACAAGTATTTGAGATGATTACCCTTTCAAATTCATCATAGGATGTAAATTCATGATTATAACCCTTGAGTTTGATTTTTTATGTTATATTTTATGATGGGTTGTCATATTTCGTCTTGTAGGTCTTTGGTGTTCTTTCTATTAATTAAGTCAAATTAAAAGATTAATTAATGATTTAATTTGATGGGAAATTAAAAAGATAATTTCAATATTTAATTATATTTAATTAATTGGGAAATTAATTAAATAAAAAGAATTAAATTTAAAGAGAAAATCATATTCTAATTTGAGAGTATAATAATATTAATTTAATTTAATAATAATATATTTAGGAGATCAATTTTAAATAAATGAAAAATATTATTATTACTTAATTTAATAAATATTTTATCATAAAATGCTTTGAAAATTAATTAAAGAGAGTGATAAATTAATTTATTAAAGATATTATAAATTGCAAAAAAGTGTGCATGAATATCTAGAAAGTAAATAAAGAGTTAAAAGATTGTGATCAATGAGTTCCCTCGTGTGATCACACAATCAATGCCCCGAATTTAGGGGAGAACTCCATATTAGAGATTGAGAGTTCTTTTCACAGGGACCACGAATTTGGAGAAGGGATTTTTTAGAGTGAAGGTTTTGAGAGAAAAGAGAATTCTCTCACAATTTGTTAGATTGTGGAGTCTGATTAGTAAAGTACTGTACATACTTCATAAATTCTTTGGGGCTCAAAAATTTTTTTGGGCCCTTTTAATCAAGATTTTGGGCCGACATGTAATTATTAATTATAACCACAAAGCGGTAAAATTACTTGTATAAAAAGGGTTTAGGGTTAGGTATTTTTCATTAAGTTGTGATGCAAAATTGGTTCTTGCAGCGATATTGAGCTGTAAGGGGTTACATATTGTAATTAGGTTATAATCACTGGATCGTAATAATATCGAACTTGCTGTTTGGTGGACGTAGCCCAAGGTTGGGTGAACCACGTTAAATCTTGGTGCCTTGTGTTATTTTTTGTGTGATCTATTATTTTTTGTTATTGGTTATATTTGTATGTAATTGTTATTTTCTATCCGTGGTTTAATCCTAACACAATCTTCGGGTGGTTGTATATTAGCATAAGATTTAGGTAGAATCTTGTGCTTTATTTGCATAATGAATTATGTCATTCAATATTCCTATCTACATCATGTTTGTTAATCTATTTTTCCAAATTTAATTTGTGATGAATCTTTCAATCTTTCATTGTGAATTTACTGGTATTTGTATCAAACATAACATAGGAGATATCTTTCATGTATACCTCTTCTCCATTGTACTTAGAGGATCTTCTCCCCCATTTATGGTACTTCTCTCTCCCCATTCATAGGAGATTTTTTTCATGCAATATCTCCCCCATTAACATCAATGAAAAAGTCTTCATTACGTCAATCATCTACTCTAAGTCTTCAATTGACTCTACTATCCAAAGATGTTCTATACCAACTATCAAGAGTCCTTGATGACTCTGCTTGTCTTAGATACTCCCCCATACAAGAAGCATCAATATTTAGTCCAATCAAAAATTAGTGCTATGTACCACTAGACTAATGCACTATCTGCATCATCTACTCAAAATTATGTATGGGCATAACCCCAAGTATACATTACAAGTGTCGAAATTGAGTACTTATAACAAAGAAAATATATATAAAAAATAATTATTTCTTTTTTTGTGCACTAGCTGTGCATGTCATATATAAGATATTTTCAAATTAGAACAAAAAAACATGATTTGCATATACTTGTTTGACGAGAACTACACCCTATATTTTTTATAGTTAAAAAAGGGACTTCAAAATAAAATAAAATGAATAAATTCCTACTCAAAAAAATTATAAAAATTATAGGCATAAAATTCATCCAATTCTACACATTTCATCAATTTACATCATCTTCATATTTTAAACACAAATACCATTTTTTTTGTCACTAATGTTGAACTGTCACATTCTGATATCACGTTTCTTTATAAAAGGTGACACATGTTTCTTCTTTTATCCTATCTGCATCATCTACTCAAAATTATGTATGGGCATAACCCCAAGTATACATTACAAGTACTCTAATATATCTTTAGGAAAAGGCTTCATAAAGATATCTAAAATTTGATCTTTGGTACTTACATACTCCAAACTAATTTCTTGCTCAACAACTTTCTCTCTCAAAACATGATACTTAATATATATATATACTTAGTCTTAGAATGCAACATAGGACTCTTAGATATACTCACGATACTTGCGTTATCACAATGTATGATAACAGAATCTGAAGACTCTATCCCAATATCCTTTATTATTTTCTTCATCCACATATTGATCTAATTACAATTATTTTCTACTACTACATACTCTACTTCTATTGTACTCTATGAAATGCAATCATGTTTCTTTCTTAGCCAAGAAACCAGTCTTCCTCCAAGAAAAAATGCTCCACCACTAGTACTCTTTCTTTCATCCATGTGTCCTTCCCAATTTGCATCAGTATATGCACATAAATTGAAACCACTTGATCTATCATACCATAATCCAAAATAAGGTGTACCCTCTAGATATCTAAATAAAATTTTACTCTTGCATAATGAGACTCCTTAGAATCAACTTAAAATATTGCTACTATCCCAACTACATTTTCTATATCTAGTCTAGAGTGAATCAGATATTGCAAACCTCCAATCATAGATCTATAATTCTTCTAGTCAATTGTACATAAGTATCTCATATTTTCTAGATAACTTGTGACCAATTATTATAGGTGTACCAACAAGCTTAAAAATTTCCAAGTCAGATATTTTCAACAAGTCTTTGAAGTACTTATCTTGTGATTTGAAAATACCCTCTCTCTTTTGCATAATCTAAAAAACTCAAGAAATAATTCATCTCACCAATCATACTCATCTTAAACTCATTCTTCATTTCATCAAAAAATTTATCACTTTTTTCATCATTACCTCAAAAGATAATAGCATCAAAAAATATTCCAATGATCAACAATCCATTCTCAATTTCTCTCAAATACAAATTTCTATATGTTGTACCTTTAGTAAATCCAAGTTTTTCCAAATACTTATCTGGTCTTGCATATTAGGTTCTAGGTGCTTTGTTTAGAATTTATAATGCTTTCTTCAATATGAAAACCATGTCCTTTTCTGTTTTCAAAGGAAATCCTTTAGGATACTCAATGTAGACTTCTTCTTCAAGTTCTCCATTTAGAAATGCTAACTTTACATCCATCTAATATACTTTAAATCTTTTATTTTCTGCATAAGCCAAGAACATTCTTATTGTTTCCATTTTGGAAATAGGGGAAAAAGTCTCTTCATAATCTATACCTTCTTGTTGTAAACATCCTTTGAATACCAATCTATCTTTATTCCTCACAACCTCACCTTTTTCATTCATCTTATTTTTGAATACTCATTTATTTACTATAACATTCTTGTCTTTAGGTCTAGGAACCAATTCCCATGTCTCATTCTTCTTAATATGATCTAGTTCTTCCTTCATTGCTTGAATCCAATGCTCATCATCTCATGCCTTATTTGTGATCTTAGGTTCAACTTAATAAATTAAGCATAATTCATCATGTACTCTATTTCTTGTCATTACTCCTTTATCTTTGTTTTCAATAATCTATTTAGCAGGGTGATTCTTTTCCAAATTCTTGTTTGGTGTAGGAGTTGCTACATCAACTCTTATCTTTTCTTTGGGTTATGGTCTTTTTTCTTCTCTTTTCTCAACACTTTTTATATCATTTAGCAACTCATTATTAGTCTTAAAGAAAAATTCAAAACTTAGGATTATCTTCTTCTTCATCAAAATTATAATCTAGCATTCTCTCTTTAACTCCAAACTTTTCATCCACTTCCACATTTGTACACTCAACAATTGTCTTAGTTCTCTGATTAAAACATCTATAAGCTTTTATTTTAATGAATAACCAAGGAACATACCTTCATCGCTTCTTGGATCAAACTTACCAATATCATCATCTCTCTCTATGTAGCACTTACTTCCAAACATTATGAAATACTTTACTAAAGGTGTATGAACAAACAGTAATTTATAGGGAGTCTTGTTTGTGCCTCTTCTTATCTACACTTTTTTCATGGTGTATACTTTTGTATTGACCGCTTCTCTCCAAAATATCTTGGATACATCATTCTAAAAAATCATAACTCTTGATGCCTCTGATATAGATATGTTCATTCTTTCTGCAATCCCATTTTTCTTAAGAGTCTTGGGTGTTGATAACTACCTCTTAATACCATTTTCTTCACAAATTATGTTAAACTCTCTAGAAGTAAACTCTCCACCTCTATCTAATCTCAAACATTTAATATTTACACCACATAAATTCTCAACTCTATTCTTAAACACCTTAAACTTTTCTAATGCCATAGAATTTTCTTTAAGAAATTCTACCCACATCATTCCAATGAAATCATCAACAAAATTCATAAAGTAACTTTCTCCATAAAATCCTCTTGTTCTGGTAGGACCACTCAAATTTGTACGAATAATCTCCAACTTCTCTGTGGTAGCGAACTTCTTGTTGGAAAATGAATTCTTCTTCTACTTAGCCATGATATATTATTTGCAAACAACATTAGTAGGCTTCATGATTCTAGGTAAATATCTAATTAAAAATGTACTACTAGCCTTCACAATATTATCAAAGCTTATATTGAAAACTCTTCTATGCCATAGCCAATTGTTATCCACTTTTGCAACCAAACATGTTATCTCACTAGGGTTCAATTAAAACACATTACCTCTAGATCGTGTACATGTTCCAATTAACTTAGCATCCTTGTCTTTGATGATGAAAGTCTTCCCTATGAATTACAAATGATAACCTTTTCCAACCAACTACCAACACTCAACAAGTTATGCTTTAACCCATCAACAAAATAAACATTATCAGTGTTAATCTTTCCATCAAGAGTAATATAAACTATCCCTATGATGTGATAGGTTACATTTTACCAACTCTAATAATTCCACCATCATGGTTTCTAAACCTGAAAAATTTATTCATATCTCCAGTCATGTGGTGTGAACATCCACTATCTATAATCCAAATAAATGTATTTTCAACTTTTCACACTGGGGATTTTTCTTCTCTAATTTGTTTTTTAGAATTGTCTTCATTTATAGCTGCAAATCCTAATCCATCATCACTTTCACAAGGAGGGCTATTCCTTCTTCAAAATTTCTATCTTATTTTGATTTGGATCTACCGGTGCTAGCATAGTCTCCATTTGTTCTTGCACTTCTTGTAAAATAAGGATGAACACTTAATGTACTAAAAGTTGTTTCTACTCTAGTCAATTCTCTAGATTGCCTCAAACTTGATTCTTTTTCTTCCAATCTTCCAAGATATATTTCCTTGGAGAACTTCTCAGTGCAAGGTATCAAAAGTTCAATCATTTGTGTCACTTATTTGAATGGTGGTGTTAAGGTTTTTAGAGTCTTCCATACAATCTCATCTTCCTCTTTTGATGCTTCACAAGACTTAATTCGCACAACAATCTCATATATTCTACCAACATAGTTTCTCATAGATTCATCTTCCAACATTTTAGTACCTTGAAAAAAACACATCCAATTTTGTAGTCTCTCTTTTAGTATGCTTATCTCCTTCAAAAGTAGTTTGTAAAGCTTTCCAATTTTTATGAGATGTTTCTAAAGATCTAACCTGACTGTATTTATTTTTAGGAAGAGATGACAATAATGCTTCTTTGACTCACATATCATACATAACATATCTTTTTTTTCTTCACTGCATTCCTCAAGCTTTCTTTCTTCCACAACATTTTTGTCATCCTTTGTCAAAATTCAATATCCTAAACTCATACATAGAAAATGATTCTTCATCTTTTCCTTCCATTTTTCATAGCTAGCTCCATCAAATTTAGGACTTTCTTTTCTAAAGTGACCCACCATTGATCTCCAAAAGTTGTTAAGTTTTCTCCTCAACGACCTAAAGCTTTGATACCAATTGTTAGAAAGTAAAGTCCACCAAGATAACTAAGAGAGTGGGGGGTGAATTAGTTATCCAACTATTAAAATAGTTATCAACCTTATTAACCTTTAAGCATGTAAACAATATGATAATAAATTATAACGTGATACTCATACATAATAAAACCAAATATGTTAACTAGGGAAATCCTTGATCAGAGGGAAAACCCTGATGGGGATGGTACCCACAAAATGATGTACTAATATAAATGGTCTTGTTATAGGATGGGCTATATCAGGAGATAATGAAGTACATTCAATACATATCAATCCCTTTTAGGAGACTTTGAATCCCTATTAGGAGATTCCAACCTTGTTAGGAGTTGTGCCAACCTTATTAGGAGTTATAGAAGGTAGATGGACCCACTGTCCAAATAGCTTCAAGGGTAAGACCATCAAACTCACTATCCAGCTGGTCTCTATATTATTCCTTTTAGAATAATATAATAAAATGTACTTGTACTTCCTCTTTCCTATGAACCATACTTCTCCTTTTCTGATCTCAATACCAAATCACCAACTTCACGTCCAATAATCCCTTGGATCCTTTACTTGCATCTACCAAATACTTTGCATATCACACTTCAATTGCATATGAATTCCATACATCATCAAATGGAAAATAACCTTCCTTTATACCATATCCTAAAGATTATTCCTTGAGTCGGCCTTGAGGCTTTCCCAATTAATTATAATAGGACCACACTAAGATATTACAAAAAATTACATTTATTTGTATTACAAATCACTTTTGGCTCACAATCTTTACAACTTCTCACACATGCGACTTCAAGCCTTGTGCACTCTCTGATGTCATCATTAGGTTATCTATTATCACTATGTAACTATGTGTATCATGATTCTATCTCTATTAGGAGATACAAATTAAGCATCAAAAACTATTTTTTAGGTTCTTTGTCTATAAACTATTCTTTAAAAATCAAACATTTCTTCTGCACATCTTTGACTTTTTTTATGTGAACATAACCACTTCATTAGGACATGGTGTAGAATACATCCTTAATTGCACTTCATTTGATCATCAATACTTTGTCTGTATGACCTTGTTCTTTGTTTTCTACTCTGCTAGTCTTCACAGAAACAATGCTATGTTGACATCAATAAAAAACATAGTCATGAATGCAACATGTCAATCATACTAATAATCTCCCATGAGCTCTAGAAATGATTAGGATACTCCTCTAATGCCCTACCCAGAGATCCTTAGAACTAGGAGAAATAAAAGACTATACATTTTTTTAAAAGGTATTAAGAATGGATACATACAACATCCACATGCAATTGATCACAAAAATCACAATGAAATACTTAAAAAAATAGTCCAATCAACTAATGATCTCTAAATTCCACCACTTATCAACACATCAATAACTAGCTAAGTGGGTTAAACATACAATATCCATTTCCAATAAAAACATACATGCATACAATCCTGACTAGCCAGCCTAAAAGCTGACTAATACTAAGTTGATATATAAACATATCCCTTCACTATAAGAGGTAACAAATCCCTAAAAGGTATCCAAAAAATCTTCCAAAACACACCCAATAAGTCAAAAAGTACCTATTTTCTTCCCAAGTAGGATTTCTCTCAGACCCTATGTGATATTTTCACTAAGGTTGTGCAATACTTTCTAGTATCATACACTACTATTCAATACTACCAATATGATACTTTACTATTATCACATGATACACTTTACTATTACTGTGTGATACTTTTTGGTATTGCATGATACTTTCTACTATTACCATGTGATACTTTACCAATATTGCATGACACTTACTACTACTATCGTGTGATACTTTCTAGTATCCCATGATACTATTTAGTATAGTCATGCGATACTTTACCAGTATCACCCAATGTTGAATCAATGTCACATAGGTTTGCAAAGAAACACCAAATTATCAATTAGAAGGAAAAATAGAGTTAGAACCTCCAAACCAAGCAGTACCAGAACCACCATAGTCTAGGAGAAAATACTTGAAAGCATAAGGGAGATCAAATAGCTCTAACATCTAATCCATAACATCTACTATAATTATTTATAAGAAACATTTTAATGCACATACATGTGCAAAAATCAACTATTTCAAGAAGGAAATCACAAGAAAAGAGCCACCAAACTAAAAAAACCATACTCATTTCCTCCTAACCTTAATGGCATCATGAGACCTCAAAGGCCCTAGCCATCCCCCAAGCATGAATCTCAAAATTGCCAATAGAATAGTTTGATTTGTTTCATGAGATCATTCTAACCAATAACCAAAAAATAATCATCATAATGATAAGTATATCCAACATGCTAATCTATCAATAACATCACTAATCCAAGGCAGTGGTAAGAAACATCATCTAGTAATATGATAAAAAATTTTGATAAAGAAATGCATCAAGTAACATATTAATCATCATCTAAATATGATATGAAATGCATTCAAAGTAAAACATAGATCATTAGCGAACATACTCCTAGTACACCAAAGTACCAAGTGAATATCTAGCATCAACCTCCAACTATAAGTAGACCATCTCTGTACATTGATCCCCAATAGTTGTATAGGTAGCTACACTTTCCAACCACATGGTACCTATAGGACCACTCTCACTGTGTTGATGGAGATAACAATCTGACCACAACTGCACAAGACAATCATCTATGACTAACACTCACCCCAAATAGTACAAAGGACTCAAACTAAGATCATGAGACAATGCAATAAAATGGTTCTTGGTTAGACACTCTATGGGTCTACTTTGTAGGGGCTATAGTGGAAAGTAGACCACTTGGGACTCCCAAGCTAAGCATTGTACGAAAAATCTCCCTCAGGACTCCCTTGGGAGGCCATCACACTGTGTCCTTAGATGAACCATGCAGACACTTGGTCCTTGGATGAACCAAATGGGAACATACCCTTGGAAGAACTGTATAGATATGTCACATTTTATTATCTTAGTTTTATTACCCATTGATTCATTTAGTTATCACTTATTTAGAAGCTTATTTGCGTCAACCTTGTTGAGAACACAACCTGGGGTTATGAGAAAATCTTGTCCACTTTCCTATGCTATAGACACATGTTCATCACATGATGAGTTCTTGTAGCCAATGCAATTTCCCAACCCAACACTAATAAACATAACTCAACCAAAACCAACCAAGAGTTTGGGTCTTGCAAGAACTTGACAAGTGCATAGTCATTTGCTCATGTGTGGGCACACCAATGACACACAGATAATAATAACAAGGGTTTGATAAGAAACAATAAAAATACCAAGTATAACAAGATCACTCAATCAACCTACATCTAGGAGTACAAATTTGACACAAATCCCTATGATGCAACAAAACCATAGATCATGAATTCACTCAACCGACCTAAATCTAGGAGTATGAATTCTACAGAAATCCTAGTGTCGATGAAATAACAACATAACATCTAAGGAAACATGGAATAAAATCCATTTCCACCATCCAAGGAGAAAATTCCAAAATCCTAAAAAAATATGGGTGGCACATAAACTGAGGCAAGACTAAAAATCCTAAAACTCAAAGTTCTCAGATAACAATGAAACTAAAACCACAATTCAAGAATAGGGTCACAAAAACAAGGGTCCAATAAAATTCACCAAACAAGCTCAGATTCCCAATATAGAAAATCTAGCAAAAGACACAAGTCCAAAAAATGCTCTATGGAAACACGAGTTCAAATTGGGAAATAAAATACCCCAGAATGTCTTATAACCATTCTGATTCCACCATCCTCATCATTAAGGCAAGGGCTACAAGATCAAATCTCTAAATAAACCAAAAAAAGAAATGAGAGAAAGCCTTGCCGTGATGCAAAATGAGACACTACCAAAACACCCAAAACTAAAACATCTTGGAATTTGACAAAATTGAAAACCCACTAATCAAATAGTTTCAAACTAGGGGATATCAAATAACATTTGACTTCCAAGAAACCATGCAAAAAATGGCAGCATAACAATGCCTAAACTTGCATTTCTAATTTCCTATGAAATAGAAATGCTCACCCCCATCCAACTGAGTGATATGAATGCTTAAAAATGGAGGGAAAAAATAGTTATCCACTCCCTAACATTTATAAACATGAAATAGAAGACAAAATAGAGAAAAACCAATAAAACTCAAAAGCCCTACCTTGCAACCAAGAGGGAAAAATGAGAAATACAACTATAAAATAAAGGGGATGTTGAATTGGATAAAACCATCGACATAATGAAGCAATCCTGATATGAATCAAATGAGACTGACATCACAACGATCTACCAAGCCAAACTCCCACAAGAAGCAAAACATCAATTCCTCACAAAAGGGTTTGGAGGAATTTTCTCCAAAACCATAGAATAGCCAATTGTACAGTGAGAATAAAGTCACTTTTAGCCAATATATTGTTAGAAATGCTTTAGAATAATTGAGGGGGGGGGGGGGGGGGGGGGTGGGTGAGTAAGTTATTGAAGGTCCAAATGTCCAATTAAAACTTTTTCATCAAGTATATTGTGCTCATCAAACTGTTCATTCATCTAAGCTTAAACATTCCTACTTAGCGAGTTACTATAAATCAACATGCAAGCATAACACATGAATAATCAACACATAACATAGTGATTTACATGGAAGCCCAATTTGGGAAAAACCACCAGTAACATGCTACTCAATTTTCACTCTTCTAAAGTGATGCCCTGTGAAAGGCTACAACACACTATAAAATGTGACCTTGTTAAAAAATTTAACCACCTTGTTAGAAGTGGGCTTGGTTAGAGGACTTTAGAACATTCACTTGGAATGCCACCCTGTTAAAGGATTTACAAATGTATATTAAACCAACCTAAGCCCATAGGATTTAACTCTAATTGATACAATTGCTAGAGAGTAACAATAAGGGGTTTTGACCTGATTGCAATTCACAACTTATCTTGCAGATTTTAGATCTCTTCTTTAGCTCACAACATTACCTAGCTTTCAGTCTCTTCAACTCCAATAGATTTTCCTTCTCTCAAGCTTTGTTTCCTTGAGTCTCCATGCTTGATGTACCAGTGCAATCCTCTTTCTGACCACTTATCGAAGCAGAGGCTCTGTGCTCTATTCTTGCTCCTTGATGTCTTCTCCTTGACACCCTTCAACCACTTCATAATTTGGCACACCAGGAACTTTTACTTCTTGGCCTATGACTCCTTAAATAGAAGTTTGGAATTGCTTTTTCCTACTTGATTCTTCCATACTTTAATTTTAGTTCAAATGAATTACATAAAATTTTGTGCTACTAGCACATCATCCTTATCCTCCAACTGGTTCACAAAATTCAATGTAGCAACCTTGTCGGCTTAGATTTGGTGAATCATTGACTTTTCCAATAATGCAGTAGTTTGGCACTATTGAAATTTTGGTGCTCGGCACATACTGTGTTTCTTGGCATCAACTACATTTTACTAATGCTTGACACTTATTATGAATTCACTCGGCATCCACTAAATTTTTTGATGTTCGACACCTGTTACTTTGCTCAGCACCTAAACATGCTTGGCTTCTTTTGTATCACTCAACACACACTAGATTTTGCATTTTCTCGGCTCTAACTAAAAATTTGCTTGACTCCAACTAGCTTGCTCGAAACTCACTAATGAAATTGGTTAAACTTTGCATTCAACCTTGTTCCAACTTATTGCTCCAGTGTTTCTAAGTATGGCCAACCTCTATATCTTCAAGTATATTTTCAATACATCATTTAGCTATTGTCTTAACTGATCCTTGCACTTCATTACAAAATCATAACTCAACCTTTCCCTCAGGTACTTTTGTTACATTTTTTTGATTAAATCCTCTTCATCAATCAACCAAGTGATAGTACTTGGATCTTATAGGCAATTATCATTCCAACAAATAGTAGGTTTCACATCAATGAAAAAACAATGATTGAAAACATTCTTTATCAACCAACTTCCTTCTTTACAACAATATCCCTCTTTGATCTTTAATAATGATCTTTTCAATCAGATTTCCAACAATCTCCCTCTTTGGCATTGATGGAAAACCAAACTAATCAACCATTAGACCAAACTATTCAACCAAGTTATCAAGATGCTAACTAGGTTAGAACAGTACGTCAAATGCCAAAAATAAATTGTGTTACCATCAATTTTCACTTCTCCCTTTATGATCTACTATCCTGATTACTTTACTTCTACTTCTTCCTCTTAGCTATTGTTTCCTTTTTCTTTGCTATATCTTCTTGATTTCTCCCTGTTTATTGTGGCTTACCATTGTTCACTTTGATCTTGTTCTACTCTGACTTCCTCTTACATTAATTCTCCCTATGTCCATTGGATCCTATAGATTTGATCAATTTCTTACTACTTCTCCCTCTATCCAATTGAATGCTGTTGATCAGTTTCTACATATCTCTCTCTCTTTATTTGTTGATTAGTTTCTGCCATTTCTCCCTCTTTGACAAGAATGCCAAAGACATCTTATCATGCAAGTATAGCATTTTCTAGGTACTCCAATTTCTCCCTTTGTCACCTTGCTTGTGACTAATTTGGAGCTTTAGTACTTTAATTACTTCAGGCATGATCCTAAAGTAAATATCCTCTACATCAATTTTTAATATGCCAAGAATCAACTTATTTGATGCAGGGCAATCTCTGTTGTTGCTCAAGTAACCTTGGCTAGGGGTATCACCCCTAGCTTACCTCTAAGATACTCAAAAGCATCTTTAGGTAGTGCTTTTGTGAAAATGTCAGCAATCTGTTCCTTTGAGCTGACATATTCCATTCTCACTTACTTGTCTTCCACTAATTCTCTTACATAGTGATACTTAATTGCAATATGCTTTGTTTTGGCATGCATTCAAGATTCTTTGATATGTTGATTGCACTTGTGTTATCACAATAGAGTATCATAGGTTCATTTGTCTCTTCCTTCATACCTTGCAATAGATGTTTGATCCAAACAATATTGGTGCAATTGATAGCAGCTACCACATACTCAACTTCTATTGTGGACTATGAGGTACAACTTTTCTTTTTTCCAGTCCAAGTAATCAATATTTTGCCTAAGAAAAGTGATCCTCCACTGATTCTTTTTCCATCATCAATATTACCTCTCCAGTCTACATTAGTGTAGGCTCTCAACTCAAACTTTTGACTTCTCTTGTAGTATGAACCAAAGTCATTAGTTTCTTTTAAGTATCTTAGTATTCTTTTTACTACCATCATATGATTTTCTCTTGGGTTAGCATAAAATCTTGCCACTATTCCAACTGCTAATGCAATGTCTGGTCTACTATGTACAACATACTGCAACTTTCCAATCATTGATCTATACAATATCTAGTTCACTTCAGCAGATTCATCATCCTTGGATGGCTTATGTGATATTACCATTGGTGTACTGACTAGTTTTGAATCTTCTAAGCCAAATTTCTTGAGTATCTCCTTGATATATTTTGATTGGGTCACAAATATGCCATGCTTTAGTTGATGCACTTGCAATCCAACAAATAATTTGATTTCTCCAAACATTGATATCTCAAACTCATGTTTCATTTGATCAACAAAATCTTTGCATAGAACATCTTTTTTGCCAAATATTATATCATCAACAGAGATTTTAGATATCAAAATTTCTTTACCTTTTTACCTTGATGTACATGTTTTTATTGTCATCTATTCTCTGAAATCCTATCTTCACAAGATATTTGTGCAGTCTCTCATACCATGCTCTAGGTGCTTTCTTTAAACCATAGAGTGCTTTATGCAATTTTTAGACTATATCCTTGTTGTTGTCATCAAAAAATCCCTCTTTTTGTTCTATGTGGACTTCCTCTTCCAATATACCATTCAGAAAAGTAGACTTTACATCCATTTGGTAGACCTTGAAACCTTTATAAGTAGCATATGCAAGCAATGTTCTAACTCCTTCCATTCTTGCAATAGGGGAAATTTTTTTGCCATAATCTAGTCCTTCTTCTTGTGCATAGCCTTTGCAAACTACTTTGGCCTTGTTTCTTGTTATCCAACCATTCTCATCAAATTTTTTCCTAAAGACCCATTTGGCACCAATTACATTCTTATCAGCTAGTCTAGGAACTAGGGTCAAGGTTTTGTTTTTCTCAATCTGATCTATTTCTTCTTCCATAGCTTTATACCAATCATCATCTTGTAGTGCATCTTTCATGATTTTGGGCTCAATCTTGCTCATCAGACATGATTCATTCCTTAGTCAGTTCATTGTCATTAGTCTAACATCTTTATCACCAATGATTTGTTCTGTAGGGTGATGTCTTCTCATATATCTAGCTAGTCTTGGTTCTATCCTTCTTTCCATGTTTGGTTCTTTAGCTTCAGAATCAATTTGCACATCACTATCTAGTATTTCATCATCTCTCCCATGTGTACTATTTTTAGAATCAAAATGTACACAATTTTCATTCTACAACTTTTTTTTCTGAATGCAGCTTGACATTCACTCGTTGTGACTCGGCTGAGACTGTAACTTGTTGATTCCCAACTTGATTGGCAACATCATCTTTAATAGACATTACTTCATAGAAGTAAACAAAAGATCTATAATCTTCTAATTTCCTGGATTCGTCAACTTGGACTTCTGCATGCTCATCAAAATTTACATTTGCACTCTCCACAATCTTGTTAGTTTTAGTATTCAAACACTTATATGCCTTACTTCTAGTGGAGTATCCAAGGAATATGTCTTCATCACCTTTTGCATCAAACTTGTCATTTCTAGTATCTTTGAGAATATAACATTTACAACCAAATACTTTGAAATGTTTTACATTAGGTGAGTGACCATACCATAATTCAAAAGGTGTTTTATTTGTACCTTTCTTGACTTGGACTCAATTTAGGGTGTAAACAATAGTACTTACAACTTCTCTCCAGTACTTTAGAGCAATATTCTTCTCCATCATCAATGTTCTAGCACAATCTATCACTGATCTATTCCTTATTTCTGTAATGCCATTTTGAGGTGGAGTTCTTGGTGCTGATGTTAGTCTCTTGATTCCTTTATCATTACAAAATATCTCAAATTATTTTGATGTAAACTCTTCTCCTCTGTCTGATCTCAGGCACTTCAGACTCTTTCTTGTTTCCTTCTCCACTTTGGCCAAATATCACTTAAACATTTGAAATGCATTAGATTTTTGTTTCAAGAACATGGTAGTCATCATTCTAGAGTAGTCATCCACAAACAACATTATGTATCTATCTCCTTGGTAGCTCTAAACTTCTATTGGGCCACATAAGTCTGTATGGACTAGTTCTAGTACTTCTTTGAAAGTGTAGGTTTTTCTTTTAAAACTAGCCTTAGTCATCTTTCCTAGTTGACATTGCTTGCACATTTTATTTTTAGGTTTCTTTAGCTTAGGCAAACCTCTTACTTTCTTCTTTTTGCTGATGTTAATCAAATTGTCAAAGTTAACATGACAGTCTTTTATGCCATAGCCACACATCATCCAACATCTTCCATATCTAGGTAAAACAAATTACTCCTAGTTTGTTCACCTTTTCCTATTAGATTTCCATCAGTATCATAGATTTTGGTAGTTTTATTTCCAAATTTTACTTTGCAACCTACATTGCCTAACTGTGATACACTCAACAAACTATAGTTCAATACTTCAACATAGTATGCATTATCACATGAGATTTTCTCTATAAGTTTAATAGAACCTTTTTTTTTGATTTGACATGGAGCATCATTACCAAATCTAACACTATTTCCATCATATTGAGTAAAGGTAATAAACTTACTTTTGTCTCTTGTCATGTGATGTGAGCATCCATTGTCTATGATCCACTTGTCATTGTTGTTCACATAGGTTACTAGTGCTATTGCCTCATTTTAATCTAATTCATCCTTCATGGCTACATAGACTACTTCATCATTCTCATCAGAACTTCTTAAAATATGCAACATCTTTTGCCTTTGTCCTTGTAATCTCTGCTATCATCTTTTATTTTATTTTTGTACTTATTTCTTTTTTTGTAGTTCTTCTTTTGTGTACACCTTGCAGCAATATGTCTTACTTCATTGTAGTTAAAACAAATGATAGGCAACTTATCTTTGAATTTACCTTTGCCTCTATGAAATCTTCTGGCCAATAGTGCTTCCAATTGTTCTACATCTTCCTCATCTGTGCTACTATCGTTGGATGCATGCTTTCCTCTTCTACTCTTCTTCTTTGATTTCACCTCCTTAGTGTCTTTCAATGTTAGCTTGGCCTTGAAAGAAGATTCAATATTTTTAGGTCTTTAGTTGTCAAAATTGGACAACTCAAATGCAGTGAGTCTTCCTACTATCCCTTCAAAGGTCAATGCATTTCCTAGTATACATCTTAAGTCTTGGATGGCTAAAACTCTAATAGAATAGATAGGAAGTAGGGTTCTTAAGTATTTTCTATTAAAAATATCATCTTCCAATTGACCACCCAAAATTCTTGTTGCATTTACCACTTCTTTCATTCTAGCAACATATTGAGCAACATTCTCACCTTCCTCCATTTTCATGTCATCAAACTTTCCTCTGAGGCTTTCTCTTTTTGCTTCTTGAACATTCTAATCTCCTCCATAGATATTTGACTAGGCTTTCCACATATTTAATGTAGAATCACATCCTTTGATGTCCTCAAACTTAGCATAGTTGAGTGTAGAGGCAATCTCCATCATTGCCTGATTGTGCTCCTTCCTTTTGTTCAAATAATTTGTAGAAAGGGGTTCAGCTGAATTTACATGTTCCACTCCAATTGAGGTTTTTGCATAATCACCTATTGATCCAAGATGTAGCTTCATTAGGCTTTTCCATGTAGTGAAGTTATCTCTGTTGAGCTTGGGAACTTCTCTCTTGGACATCTTGATCTTCCTGCTTCTAGTACCTTTAAACTAAATTAACAGATTGCTCTGATACCAATTGTTAGAAATGCTTTAGAATAAATAAGAGAGGGAGTGAATTAGTTATTCAAGGTCCAAATGTCCAATTAAATTTTTTTCATCAAGTATAGTGTGCCCATCAAACTATTCATTCATCCAAGCTTAAAAATTCCTACTTAGCAAGTTACTATAAATCAACATGCAAGCATAACACATGGAGAATCAACACATAACACAATGATTTATGTGGAAACTCAATTTGGGAAAAACCACCAGTAACATGCTACTCAATTTTTAGTCTTCTAAAGTGATGTGCTATGAAAGGCCTGCCCTATTAAAGGCTACAACACATTGTTAAATGTGACCTTATTAAAGGATTTAACCACCTTGTTAGAAGTGGGCTTGGTTAGAGGACTTAAAAAAATTCACTTGGAATGCCACCCTATTAAAGAATTTACAAATGGCTATTAAACCAACCTAAGTCCATAGGATTTAACTTTAACTAATACAACTGCTAGAGAGTAACAATAAGGGGTTTTGACCTAATTACAATTCACAACATATCTTGTAGATTTCAGATCTCTTCTTCAACTCACAACATTTCCTCGCTTTCAGTCTCTTCAGCTCTGATAGCTTGTCCTCCTCTCAAGCTTTGTCTCCTTGAGTCTCCATGCTTGATGTACCAGTGCAATCCTCTTTCTGACCACTTATTGAAGCAGAGTCTCTGTGCTCTATTCTTCCTCCTTGATGTCTTCTCCTTGATACCCTTCAACCACTTTGCAATTTGGTACACCAATAACTCTTACTTCTTGGCCTATAATTCCTTAAATAGAAGTTTGGAATTACTTTTTCCTGCTCGATTCTTCCATCCTTTCATTTTGGTTTGAATGGATTAGGTAGGATTCCTTGAATTTGACCCATATCTTGTTTCTTCTAGAAACATCATGAAGAATTCTCTTGAATTCACTCAAAAATGGTTTACACAAAATTCTATGCTATCAGCTCATCATCCTTATCCTCTAACTGGTTCACAAAATTCAATGTAGCAACCTTGTCGGCTTAGATATGGCAAATCATTGACTTTTCCAATAATGCAGCAACTCGACACTATCAAAATTTTGGTGTTTAGTACATATTGTATTACTCAACATCAACTACATTTTACTAATGCCAACACCTATTGTGAATTCACTTAGCATCCACTAAATTTTTTGATGCTCAACACTTGTTACTTTTCTTAGCACCTAAACATGCTCGGCTCCTTCTATATCACTCAACACACACTAGATTTCGCATTTGCTCGGCTCTAACTAAAAATTTGCTTGGCTCCAACTAGCTTGCTCGACACTCACTAATGAACTTAGTTAAGCTTTTCATTCAAACTTGTTTCAACTTATTCCTTTAGTGTTTCTAAGTATGGCCAACCTCTATATCTTCAAGTATGTTGTCAATACATCATTTAGCCATTGCCTTAGCTGATCCTTGCACTTCATTACAAAATCATAACTCAGCCTTTCCCTTAGGTACTTTTGTTACATCTTATTGATTAAATCCTCTTCATCAATGAACTAAGTGATAGTACTTGGATCTTATAAGCAATTGTCATTCCAAAAAATACCAGGTTTGACATCAATGAAAAAACAATGATTGTAAACATTCTTTATCAACCAACTTCCTTCTTTACAACAATCTCCCTCTTTGACCTTCAACAATGATCTTTTAAATCATATTTCCAACATGTATGCACTTTTTAAAAGTGATAAATAAATTATATTATCTCAATTATATAATCTAATTAGATCCCTTAACCCAAATTAAATCAAGTGATTCCAATTGAATGGGAATCTAACTACCAAAAATTAGCCAACACTAAAATAAAGATTAAATCAAATAATTAAACCCTTCAACCCATTAAACCACATTTAATTTAATATTTTCCACACTCACTATGGAATCCTAAATGCATAGACACACTCAGAGGTATAATCACATAATGCATTATTAATCCGGATTTACCAATTACCAAAGGATTAAAATAACAATAAAGAGACATCACCCTTATAGGGATGATATTGGCTCAACATGAAAAGTATGATAAATAGCTCCATGTCCCACTGTTGAGGATATAAGTCCTACATAATAAATGGACACAATCAAGTGTAGATGTACAACAATAATAGTTGAAGTGAAAATTATGCAAAATCACATAATTAAAGCATCTAATTAATTTCATTTACATAATCATTTAATAGTCCATTTTGCATAAATTACTAAAAGGCACAAGGTACTTATCCGCAGGACTATAACCAAATGAATCCAACATAGACAAATCATCTCTAATTATTTAGTCATTTAATAATGGAATTAATAATAATTTAGAAACAACATAAAAAGGAACTTAAAACACATAAGTGAACATGGTCAAATACATGACTAACCACTACTATAGGAACCTAGTCAATTGTAGCAGGATAATAATACACAATGAAACCATTGTTCACATCTCAAGGTAATCATAGAGAAACATTGTGATACCAAATCAATCCAAGTAACCACTAGCACAAACCTTAGTGAAACCATCTAGTACATCATAATCTCATAGATTAGCCATAAGCATAATCAACCCAACTAAAACAATAACATAAATCCAATCACCCAAATGGTGTTTACCACTCACAAGTCCTAACATGATCATTCACAAAGGAAGAGCACCAAGGTTGCACCCATCAAGATGAATTGGATGGATCAAATGGGAGAGGCACTACATCCCTCCCATAGACTAGGCTTAGTCCTAGAAGCTGACATTCCAAGAATAGAGACCAAACACGCTAAGTATAAAATCAAAATTGAACAATAGGAATGATCATTGACTTCTCCACAAGTCAAACCCAAATCACTCCAACACTCACAAACTATCTTGCAAACTAAAGAATAGGTTAACCATAAGAGAACAAGTGACACATTGACACTAGGTCCTTTAACAAGGAACTTCCTAAGTACTAGGAAAACTCATCTATCCATAAAGTCAACTTTGTAAGGTAAGGAAAAATCCACTCTACGTCATCAATAGGTGCCAAACTACAATATGCACCTACCAAGTGACCAAAAATCAAGGTCAAACCACTATGCAATTCCAACAAGAGTTGGAATCATGGGGAATAGTCATCCCTAAATTCTTAAGAACACTATCATACAATGCATGTGCATCCTTGAATCCAAGTTAATTTACCCTTTGATCACAAAGGATGATGGTTCACTACCAAAATTGCACACTCTAGAAAGATACTCTCCAAAACTAACTACCAAGCGTAGGAGCACTTGCTCCCTATGGTACAAAAATCTCAACTATCACTAAAAACTAGGGCTACTTAACCCAACCAAACAGGAATCACCTTTTGAAGGTTGCAAAGAATTTCATCAATAGATAAAATCATGTAATAACTTCATACCAACTTGCAAGATACTAATATTTTTCCAAAGGTACCATGTCCCTCTAGCAACATACTAGGAATACTACACCCAACCTATTGCTAAACTCAATGTCTAGACTCAAGTCAACCATAAATGAGCAACTTGACAGAGATAACCTCTTGAAGATACAAGCTTAGGGTGGTGGAAACTATATATAATTAGGATTGATAGGGAGTCTCTCTCAATATCTACACTAAATCATCCCAAGATGCATTAGGGAAAACTCACAATTCCACCAACCATTTAAATACTCATCCAACACTAAGCCAGTGACATAACCATGCTAGCTTACTTTCTCTGAAGAGTAAATGATAAGGAGATGTGCCAAAGTCAACATACAAAAGGAGGATCTAGACTCACCAAAAGGATTGAGTCACTCCCAAGTGACAAAGGAAACATCTACCCCAAGCAAGGAAATGCTTGTAGTCTACACTTCACCTTACAAAAGTCGATTGGTGCTATAAGGAACATACAAACCCAAGCACAAATCCCAACTAGGTACCAAGTAGATCTTGGAGGAATAATAGCTTATCTTTTAAGAAATAACATGAAGAATTAAACTTCTCTAATATCAATAAATATTGTATGTCATGATTGATGTGGCCTCTACTCGATAATGGGTATTTAAAACATCCATCTGCACCTTTCTATAATGCAAAAAAGTGCTTGTTGTTCCCCATTCAACATTTTGCAATATTACACTCTCATGTGAGGTTTTTGACATAACTAGGTAAGATAATATGATGTCTCAAGTGAAAAAATGCATGACAACTTGTTCACCTACACAAAATTTCAAAACACCGCAAAATTTCCTTCACTCTAGAGGCCATAACTTTCATATCTAGACTTTGTTTGACTCCATTAAAAATGTGTTGAAAAGATCTCAATGAGGCCTACAACATGAAAGAGTTTAGAGAGTCCTAAAACCTAAGGTTTTGAGTACCCATTCAAGATAACACATGCCAAGAAAAATTAGATAGGCTTCGTTACCAAGACAAGCAACAAAAAAAATGTCCAAACACAACAAGAAGGAAGGCATGTCCAAAATGACATAGACGTGAAATGAAAGATAATTTACACATTAGAAACCACCATTAATTATGTTTCATAATTTATTTTTTTGACCGCATCATAAGCATTTATGAACAATGAAACTGAAAGATTTTTGAAGCAAGGGTTGAAGGGTCACTTACCATAAAACAAGTACATATATTTTCCAATTTATTTCAAGAATAAAATTACATTTGATCATCACTCAAACCATTCAAATTTATTAACAAATTTACATCTATCAACAAACACATTAGTATGTTCTTTATGATATTATCCCTTGTACATACTACCAGAGGTTCGAGATGAATGTGATTGAGTTAGAATACAATACTGGCCAACACTAGAAAACATGTAGAATAGTCACTGTAAAACAAAATCAAAAAGCCCAAATGGGGGAATTTTCAACTCCAATAGTAAAGCACCAAAGAGTTCATTTAAACAATAAGTCAAGTGTGATAATAGCCACAAAGAAAGCGATAGAGAAATTTGATGACTAGTCCAAGAAAGGAAAGTGTCGAAAACCAATGCTAGCCCAACAACATGAGGAAAGTACCTCCAACCAAATAAAATAAGGCATCAATAAAATCACATTACATGTGATTACTGAGAATAGTCACATAAGAGGGATAACTCACCACATGATGCTAAGTAATACATCTTCATAGCATCATTAGAGAACACACTCACGTAGATCAAGTAGTATACCATCAATGACCTCATGCATATGCATCACTACAATTTCCTTAATTCTTTTGTGTAATAAAGTTACTAAAATTTTTCACGAGCTTAAGAAATAAAAAATTTGGGGATGTAAGTCATTAACCAAAATGATGAAAAGAAAAATTTACTCCTTTTACCACAATTTCACAATATGCACTCATTTATTCCAACATAAGGGAACTTCTTCATTACTATAGTCAAAGACACTCTAAGTCAACACATGGACATTGATTAGTGGCTCCATCTAATAGGGTCACACAAGAAACCAACCATGCTAAGGCACATTGATTCCATCAACATAATATGGAAAGAATCACTTCCTTCTTCTTACACTACTCTAGTAACATCTATTGGATAAGCAAGTTCATCCCAAGAAGGTACCCAAGCAACAAGAAATCATAAGCTCTCAAAGAGACTCACACTCACACAATTTTAGCATCAACCATGTGTGTGACATATATATAGAGATCCTTGGAACAGGGACAAATAAAAGGCAATACATTTTTTTAAAGGTATTGATAATGGATACATACAACATCCACATGCAACTAATCATAAATATCTTCAAGAAGGAAAGCATAGTAAAAAAGCCACTGAACTAAAAACAACTATGCTCATTTCCTCCAAACCATAATGGCATCATGAGACCTCAAATGTCTTGGCCATCCCTTGAGCATGAAGCTCAAAATTTCCATCAGAATAGTTGGAGTTGTTTCATGAGATCATTCTTACCAATAAACAACAAATAATCATCATAAGAACAAGTATATCCAACATGCTAATCTACCAATAGCGTCACTAATCCAAGGTACTGGTAAGAAACATCATCTAGTAATATGATACAACACTATGATAAAGGAATGTATCAAGTAACATATTAATCATCATATAAAAATGATATCAAATGCATCCAAAGTAAAACATAATTCACTAGAGAACATACTCCAAGTACACCAAAGTACCAAGTGAATATCCAACATTGGCCTCCAACTAGAAATAGACCATCCTTGTACACTGGTCCCCAGTAGTGGTATAGGTAGCTATGCCTCCCAACCACATGGTATCCACAGACCCACTCCCACCATGTTGATGGAGATAATGATCTAACCAAAAACACACAAAACAATCATCCATGGCTAACACTCACATCAAATAGTACAAAGGATTGAAAACAAGATCATGAGACAATGCAATACAATAAGTCTTGGTTAGACACTCTATGGGTCTACTATGTAGGGGTTGTAGTGAAGAGAAGATTGCTTGCATCTCCCAAGATAAGCATCATATGGAAACTCTCTCTCGAGACTCCCTTGGGAGCCATCACTTGTGTCCTTGGATAAACTGTGTAGCCACTTGGTCCTTAGATGATTTGGATGGGCACATACCCTCACATGAATAGTAAAAAAATGTCACATTCTATTATCTTAATTTTATTACCCTTTAATTCATTTAGTTTTCACTTATTTATAAACTTCTTCATGTCAACCTTGTTGGGAACATGACCCGAGGTTATGAGAGAAGCCCCTCCACTTGTCTACCCTACATACCCATACTCATCACATGATGAGCTCCTGTAGGCATTGTAATTTCCCAACCCAACCCCAATGAATATAACTCAATTGAAAGCAACCCAGAGTTTGGGTCTTGCAAGAACTCAACAAGTACACACTAATATGCTCATATGTGGGCAGACTAACTACACAAAAATCATAAATAATAAGGGCTAGATGAGAAACAATAAAAATACCAAGTATAACAAGATCACTCAACTAGCCTATATCTGGGAGTATAAATTCAACATGAAACCCAATTATACAATAAAACCATACATCATGAACTCACTCAACCAGCATAATCTGGGAGTATGGATTCTACATGAATCGTAGTGTCCATGAAATAACAACATAACATGCAAGGAAACATAGAATACAATGCATTTCCACCATCCAAGGATACAATGTCAAAATCCCAACAAAATATGGGCAACAGACAAACCAAGGCAAGACTAAAAAGCCCAAAACTCAAAGTACTTGAATAATAATGAAACTAAAACCTGAATTCAAGAATAGGATCACAAGACCAAGGGTGCAATAAAATTCACTAGATAGGCTCATATTCCCAATATGAAATATCTGACAAAAGATACAAGTCCACAAAATCCACAATGGAAATACGAGTTCAAATTAGGAAATAAAATACCCCAAAAAATCATATAATCATTCTGATTCCATGATCCTCAATATTAAGGCAAGGCCTACAAGATCAAATCTCTCAATAAGCCAAACAAAGAAATGAGTGAAAACCTTGATGCCATGCAAAATGAGACAATGCCAAAACACCCAAAATTAAAACATCTTGAAAATCAACAAAATTGAAAACCCATTGATCAAACTGTCCCAAACTAATGAATATCAAATAAAAAAATTCTTCCAAGAAACCATGTAAAAACTTGTAGCATAACAACATCTAAACTTATGTTTCTAATTTCCTACAAAATAGAAATTCTCACCCCCATCCAACTGGGTGATATGAATGCTTAAAATAGAGGGGAACACTAGTTCTCCACTCCCTAACATTTAACAACATGAAACACAAACTAAAATGAAGTAAAACCAATAAAACTCAAAAGCCCCACCTCACAACCAAGAGGGCAAAATGAGAAATACCATCCTAAAATAACAGGGACATCAAATTGGATGAAACCATTGGCATGGCAATTTTTTTTTGATGTGAATCCAAAGAGACTAACCTTGCAATGATATACCAAACCAAACTCCCGCAACAAGAAAAACATTGATTCCTCACAAGAGGGTTTGGAGGAGTTTTCTCCAAAACCATAAAATAGCCAAGTGAGAAGTGAGAATAAACTCACTTTTAGCCAGTATATGCACTTTTTCAAAGTGACATATAAATTAGATTATTTTAATTAAATAATCTAATTGGCTCCCTCAACCCAAATTAAATTAGGTGATTCAAATTGAATTGAAATCAGACTATTACAAATTAATCGGCAATAAAATAAAGACTAAATCAAATAATTAAACCCTTCAACCCATTAAACAATATTTGATTTGATATGTTCCATGATCATATTGGAATCATAAATGCATAGACATGCTCACAGGTCTAATCACATAATGCATTATGAATCCGATTTATCAATTACTAGAGGATTAAAATAATAATAAAGAAATATCACCCTTACAGGGATGGTATTGGCTCAACTAATGGAGTACCACCTAGGATGAATTTTATTGGGGATATGTGTCACTATTGGGGATATAAGTCCTACACAATAAACAAACACAATCAAGTGTAGGTGTACAAAAATAATAGTCAAAGTAACAGTTACACAAAATCACATAATTAAAGTATCTAATTAATTTCATTTACATAATCATTTAAATAGTCCATTTTGCATAAATTACTGAAATGCACTAGGTACTTATCCATAACACTATTACCAAATGAATCCAACATGGATAATTCATATCTAATTATTTAACCATTAATAATGGAATTAATAATAGTTGTTAAACAAAATAAAAGGCACTTAAAACACATAAGTGGATGTGATCAAATACATGACTAACCACTACTATAGGAACCTAGTTAAGTGTAGTAGGATAATAATACATAGTGCAACCATTGTTCACATCTTAGGGTAATCATAGAGCAAATTTGTGATACCAAATCAATCTAGGTAACCACTGACACAAACTTTAGTGAACCCATCTAGTACATCATAATCTCATAAATCAGCCATAAGCATAATCAATCCAACTAAAATAATAACATAAATCCAATCACCCCAAGGTTGTTGACCACTCACTGGTCCTAAAATGATCATTCAAAAAGGAAGAGAGTCAAGGTTGCACCCATCAGGATGAATTAAATGAATGGAATGGGAGAGGCACTACAACTCCCGTAAAGGAATACCATCAACATTCATGCTAACACTCCTCTTCTGTCTCCTCTTATCTCCTCTCCTCTCTCTCCTCTATAGTAACCTCTCAACTAGTGGCTTGTATACATCCTCATACTCCACCTCCCCATTCTCTCTCATAACCTCATCATCATTTTTAGCAGCTCCTCTTTGAGCTTTGTAGAAGGGACCTAGATTTCTTGTGGCATAGTTTGATGGGAAGATGGGTCTACCTCCATGTCTAACCGAATACTCTATGTACTCCTCTATACAAACCATATTTAGATCTTCTACAATAGGAAAATCCTCTCCATCCTTGAAATTGCTAGAGGAAATGTATTGTAGTCTAAGCCATCATATGGCTCCATATCTCTAAATATATATCTGAGGGTAGGCATATTGTATCACTATTGTGAGTACACCCTATTGTAAGCTAAACTATCTTAGTACCTAATTAAAATATTATGGAAAGAATACATGATTATTCCTTCCCTCTAGGAATCTCCTCCTTTGTGAAAATATCATTTGGTGTGCAGTATCAAGCCACTCCACCATCTAGAGGTATAGTCTCCACACTATCTCATTACTACACATGTGGCAGAATCTCACTCTCCAGTATAGTACATCTTTGAACTACCATAACTCAGCAAGGGGATATGCATACACTCTCAAAAGTCTTGATCTAATGCTACATGAAATCTTGCTAGCCTAGTACATATAAAGTACTCAAATAACCATAATTGTAAGAGTGTAATAACGTCAGACCATCTCTCTAGTACTTGGTGAACCTACTTAACTCTAAATATAGAGTAGCCAACATACTCCTACCCCATGCAAACATTGTCTAATCTCTCTCTAGTGCTCGTACTAAGTGTGTAAAAGGAGATAGGAAAATAATCCCTTTACCACTACAGGTCACAATGTATCTTAGTATATAGAATATCCATTATCTAACTAATGGAGTACCACCTAGGATGATATCATGAAGATTTATTTGATCTTCTCTAGATCTCATCAATGATCTCTAACTAGTGCAATACTCCTCATCTCCAAATATCTTATCTATATTCCTCCCATAATAGGGCCTTATTGAAAGCCCTTTGATTAGAAGATGTAGTATGTGATAGATGTCCTCTAATTTCATAGTGATATCTCCAGTTATAAGATGAAATAAACAAGTACAATCATCCCATCATTCTATCAATTTTGAGATCATACCGCAATAAAAGCTAAGGTATGGAATTGGGCCTACCTAGTAGAGATTGGCATCCTATAGAAGCCAAATGTCCTCCATGTTTATCTTGTATGAACTATCATTTATGATTTACAACACATGTGACATGTGATGCTTTCAAAGGGATACTAGATCCTATATGAAAAATCAAATCAAACATTAGTATCAAACAAGGAGTCAAACTAATCATTAATATCCTAGGGACAACTTCTTCTAATTGATAGTTGACATCCCTTGATGAGGGTTGATCTATCCTGATTGAGGGTTGATCTCCAACATCAAGGTCAACCTCCCTAGAATCATGTTTGACTAACCTTCTTGAGGTCAACTTGGTTAGTTGGGGTTGACATCCTACCCAAAAATGAACACAAGATTCACCTAAAACTAAAATAAATGCATCAAAATACACAAGAATCAATATGCAATGACCCTCACCTTAGGAATTTAGCTACTAGTTGTGATGAAGTCTCTCAAAACCTCAATCCTCATGGGCTTGAGCTCCTTCCTCATCTTCAAAACTCTTCTTTAAGCTATAAAGGGTAACAAATGAATGTTAAGACCCTTATAGTATTTTTCAACATACAATTAAGGTTTCCTTTCTATGCTTTTAGACTAGACATATTTTCTATTCATCATAACTTCTGCTAGATAACTCTAATTGTCATGTTTCTAAAAGTATTATAATAGTGATTTAGTTATTTTTCTATGTAGGAGCATCTTGGTTAGCCTTTCTTTCCTACTCATCTTTGTGCATTTTGACAATTATTGTCAAGTTGCATTTGCTGTTGAGTTTCTCTTGTTTTGGCCGAGTCCTTGCAATATAGGAAAAATTCATATTTTGGTTGAGTCTTTTTATTTTTGAGTTCCTTCATGTGCCAAGTAAGCTCATTGGATTACTAATGCTCAGTCCCTTCCTTGGCCAATTTTTTAGCGATTGGTTCTTAGTGTGGGTCAATTTATTTATTTAATTGAATTAGGAATTTAATGTAAGTGTCATGCATTTAGATGCATACATACCATTTTGTGGTCAACCTTCTCTTATGTAAATATCTAGAATCTTTTGTAAGTTTTTTTGGAAAGTATGAGTAGAGGTGTCTAGGCTTAGGTTAGGTAGTGCTCAAGAAGTGCTTAAAGAGTTTGGGAAGAGATGTGACTAATCATAAAGGAGTGAGTCTAGAGTTATAATTTGTAGAGATCATGGATCTTAAGATTGTAATATTCTTTTATTGGTCATAATACAAAAGGTCTCACAACTTGGCATGTTTGTTGATAATTTGATGAATCAATAAAGATATTATTGTTTCTTCTCTGATGGGTGTTGTGTTGGAAATTTGATTGAAAAGCTCATTGTTGAAGATCAAAGAGGGAGATTGTTGTTAATAGAATGTTTTAAATCAGTTTTTGTCATTGATGTCAAACTTGCTATTTGTAGGAATGAAATTTTCTTATAAGATCCAAGCACTATCACTTAGTTGATTGATGAAGAGGATTTGATCAACAAGATGTAAAAAGAGCACCTAAGGGAAAGGTTGAGTTATGATATTGTAATGAAGTGCAAGGATCAGTTAAGAAAATGGTTAAATGATGTATTGATAACATACTCAAAGTTACAAAGGTTGGTCACACTTAAAAAAATTAGAAGTATAAGTTGTAAAAAGGTTGACTGCAAAGCTTAAACTAAGTTCATCAGTGGGTGCCGAGAAAACTAGTTGAAGCCAAGAAAATTCTCAAATGGAGCCAAGCAAAAGAAAAATCTAGTGTGTACCAAGTGATCTTCAAGTGCCAAGTGAAGTTCAAGTGCTGAGAAAAGTATCAAGTGCCAAGCATAAAAAAATATTAGTTGGTGTTGAGTGAGCTTCAGGTGCCAAGCATCAATAAAAATGTAGTAGGTACTGAGTAACATAGTATGTGCCGAGCACTAGTATTTCAATAGTGCTAAGCTACTGCATTATTTTAAATGACGAATATTCTCCAAATCTGAGCCAACATAGTTGTTACCTTGAATTTTGTGAACCATTTGGAGGATAAGGATGATGAACTAGTGGCATAGAATTCTATGTAAACCATTTTTGGGTGAATTTAAAAGGATTATTCAAGAAGTTTCTAAAGGAAACAAAAAATGGGTTAGATACAATGAGTCCTACCTAATCCATATGAATTGAAATCAAAGGAAGGAAGAATCAAGCAAGAAAAAGAGTTCTAGACTTCTATTTAAGGAGTCACAGACCAAGAAGAAAATACTGCTAATGCTACTACTACTAAAGTGCCAAATTGTGAAGTTATTAGAAGGGTCTCAAGGAGAAGGCATCCAAGAGAAGGAAGAAGCACAAAGGGCTTGCTTCTATAAGTGGTCAAGAAGAGATAATTGCACTAGTACAATGAGCATGGAGACTCAAAGAGACTAAGTTTGAAATGAGGGCAAACTATCAAGAGTTGTAGAGACTGAAAGGCAAGCAAAGATATGAGCTGAATGGTGATCTAAAATCTATAAGTTGAGTTGTATTCTACAATCAGGTCAAAATCCTTAATTGTTACTCTCTAGCAATTGTATCAGTTAAGATTGAAGGAAAATCCTATGGACTTAGGTTGTCTTAATAGTCATTTGTAAATCCTTTACTAGGGTGGCATTCTAAGTGAATGTTCTAAAGTCCTCTAACAAGGCCCATTTCTAATAGGGTGGTTAAATCCTTTAACTAGGTCACATTTAATAGTGTGTTGTAAGCCTTTAATAGGCTAGGCCTTTTACAGGGCATCACTTTAGAAGAGTGAGAATTGAGTAACATGTTACTAGTGGTTTTTCCCAAATTGGGTTTCCACGTAAATCACTATGTTATGTGTTGATCTTTTATGTGTTATGCTTGCATGTTGATTTACAATAACTTTCTAAATAAGAATATTAAAGCTTGGATGAATGAATGGTTGAATGGGCTTAGTACACTTAGTGAAAAAGTTTGAAAAGGATAGTTGGAACTTGAATAACTGATTCACCCCCCTTCTTAGTTATTCTAAAGCATTTCTAACAATTGGTATTAGAGCCATCCACTGATTTAGTTTCAAGATACTAGGAGCAAGAAGATCAAGATGTCCAAGAGAGAAGTTCCCAAGCTCAACAAAGATAACTTTGCTGCATGGCAGAGTTTGATGAAATTGCACTTTGGATCAATAGGTGACTATGCACAAACCTCAATTGGAATAGAACATGTAAATCTAGCTGGACCTCTTACTATAGATGATTTGAGCAAAAGGAATGAGCACAATCAAGTGATGGTGAAGATTGCCTCTGTACTCAACTATGCAGAATACGATGACATCAAAGATTGTGACACTTCATTTAAGATGTGAAAAGCCCTAATAGATATCTATGGAGGAGATCAAAATGTCTAGAGATCAAAGAGAGAAAGCCTTAGAGGAAAGTTTGATAACATGAAAATGGAGGAAGGTGAAAATGCTGCTCAATATGTTGCTAAAATGAAAGAAGTGGTAAGTGCAATAAGAAGTCTAGGTGGTCAATTCGAAGAAGAAACTGTCAAAAAAAAATTCTTGAGAACTCTATTCCCTATCTATGCTATTAGAGTTTTAACCATCCAAGAGCTAAGGTGTGTACAAGGAAACATACTAACCTTTGAAGGAATAGTGGGAAGACTTACTGCATTTGAGTTATCCAATTTTGACAATTACAGACCTGAGAACCTTGAATCTGCCTTCAAGGCCAAGTTGACAATAAAAGACATTGAGGAGGAGACATTAAACAAGAAGAGAAGAAAATAAAAGCACGCATCCAGTGATAGCAACATAGATGAGGAAGATTTGGAATAGTTGGAAGCACTACTAGCTAGGAGATTCCATAGAGGCAAAGGAAAATTCAAAGGTAAGCTCCCTATCATATATTTCAATTGTAATGAAGTAGGTCATATTGCTACAAGATGTACATAGAAGAAGAATTACAAATAAGGAAACATGTACAAGAACAAGAGAGAAGATGATCACAAAGATTACAAGGACCAAGGCAAAATATGCTACATTGTTGAAGAAGATTATGATGAGAATGATGATGAAGTAGTCTATGTAGCCATGAAGGATGAATTAGATAAAGATGAAGATGAAGCAACAACATTGGTAACCTATGTGAACGAGAATGAAAAGTGGATCACTTATAGTGGATGCTCACATCACATGATAGGAGATAAAAGTAAGTTCTTTACCTTTACTCAATATGATAGAAATATTGTTAGATTTGGTAATGATGCTCCATGTCAAATCAAAGGAAAAGGTTCCATTAAACTTACAAAGAAAATTTCATGTGATAATGCATACTATATTGAAGGATTGAACTATAACTTTTTGAGTGTATCCTAGTTAGGCAGTGTAGGTTGCAAAGTAGAATTTGAAAACAAAATTGCCAAGATCTATGACACTTATGGAAATTTTATAGGAAAAGGTGAACAAACTAGGAGTAACTTGTTTTACCTAGATATGGAAGATAGAACATGTCTTGTTGTTAGACTTGATGATGTGTGGTTATGGCATAAAAGGTCATGTCATGTTAACTTTGACAATCTGATTAGCATCAACAAGAAGAAGAAAGTCAGAGGTTTGCCCAAATTGAAGAAACTTGAAAACACAATGTACAAACAATGTCAACTAGGGAAGATGACTAAGTCTAGTTTCAAAAGTAAAACATACACTTCCAAAGAAGTACTAGAGGTAGTCTATACAGACTTATGTGGTCCAATAGAAGTGCAAAGCTACCTAGGAGATAGATACAAAATTCTATTTGTAGATGACTATTCCAAGATGTGACTACTATGTTCTTGAAGCAAAAATATGATGCATTTCAAATGTTCAAATGGTATTTGGCCAGAGTTGAGAAGGAAATAGGAAAGAGTTTAAAGTGCCTAAGATTAGACATAGAAGGTGAGTTTACATCAAAAGAATTCAAAATATTCTACAATGATAAAGGTATCAAAAGGAAAACATCAGCACCAAGGACTACACCTCAGAATGGTATTGCTAAAAGAAGGAATAGATCAATGATAAACTATGCAACAACCTTGATGATGGAGAAAAATGTTGCACTAAAGTACTAGAGAGAAGCTATAAGTATTGTAGTCTACACATTGAATAGAGTCCAATTCAAGAAGGGTACAAATGCAATGCCTTTTGAACTATGGTATGACCACTCACCTAATGTAAAACATTTCAGAGTCTTTGGTTGTAAATTCTATATTCTTAAAAATACTAGAAATGGCAAGTTTGATGCAAAAAGTGATGAAGGCATATTCCTTGGATACTCCACTAGAAGCAAAGCATATAAGTATTTGAACACTAACACTAATAAAATTGTGGAGAGTGCAAATGTAAATTTTGATGAGCATGCAAAAATCCAAGTTGATGACTCCAAGAAATAAGAGGATTATAGATCCTTTGTATACTTCTAGAAGGAATGACTATTGAAGACAATGTTGAAAATCAAGTTGGAAATCAACAATAAATTTCAGTTTTAGTCGTGTCACAGCCAGTGAATATCAAGTTGTAGAATGTAGAAAATGCACACTCTAATTTTGAAAACAATATACATAAATGGAAAGAAGATCAAAATGACTCTGAAGCTGAAGGATCAGACATGGAAAGAAGGACAGAACCAAGGTCAGCCAAGTATGTAAGAAAACATCACCCTACAGATCAAATCATTGGTGACAAGGATGCTAGAGCAATGAAAAGGAATAGACTAAGGAATGAATCATGTCTACTAAGTAAAGTTGAGCCCAAAATAGTGAATGATGCACTAGATGATGACTGGTATAAAGCTATGGAATAGGAGATAGATCAGAATGAGAAGAATAAAACATGGACCCTAGTTCTTAGACCAGCTAACAAGAATGTAATTAGTACCAAATGGGTGTTTAGAAATAAACTTGATGATAATGGTAAAATAAAAAGAAACAAAGCCAGATTAGTTAGCAAAGGCTATGCACAAGAAGAAGGACTAGTTTATGGGGAAAAATTTTCCCCTATTGCAAGAATAGAAGGAGTAAGAACATTACTTGCATATGCTACTTACAAAGGTTTCAAAGTCTACCAGATGGATGTGAAGTTTTCTTTTCTAAATGGTATACTAGAAGAGGAAGTCTACATAGATCATCCAGAGGGATTTTTTGATGACAAGAACAAGGATATGGTCTGTAGATTGCACAAAGAACTTTATGGTTTGAAGCAAGCACCTAGAGCATGGTATGAGAGACCACAAATATCTTGTGAAGATTGGATTTGAGAGAATAGATGACAATAACAACTTGTATATCAAGGCTGAAAAAGGTAAAGATGTTTTGATATCAAAAATCTTTGTTGATGATATAATATTTGGAGGAAAATATGTTCTATGCAAAGATTTTTCTGATCAAATGAAGCATGAGTTTGAGATATCAATGTTTGGAGAAATAAAATTCTTTGTTGGATTGCAAGTACATCAATTGAAGCATGGTATATTTGTGACCCAATCAAAATATATCAAGGAGATACTCAAGAAATTTGTGTTAGATGATTCAAAACTAATTAGCACACCAATGGCAATAGGACATAAGCTATCCAAGAATGATGAGTCTGCTGAAGTGAATCTAACATTGTATAGATCAATGATAGGAAAGTTGTAATATGTTGTACATAGTAGGCTAGACATTAAATTAGCTATTGGAATAGTGGCAAGATTTTTTGCAAATCCAAGAGAAAATCCTCTAATGGCAGTGGAAAGAATACTGAGGTACCTAAAAGAAATTGATGACCTTGGTTTGTATTACAAGAGAAGTGAAAAGTTTTAACTAAGAGCCTACACTAATGCAAATTGGGGAGGTAATATTGATGACAGAAAGAGCACCAGTGGAGGAGCACTTTTCTTGGGAAAAAGATTGATTACATGGATTAGCAAAAGCAAAGTTGTACCTCACAATCCACTGCAGAAGTTGAATATGTGGCTGCTACTATCAATTGCACCAATATTGTATGGATCAAACATTTGCTGCAAGGTATGAAAGAAGAAGTAAATGAACCTGTAATACTTTATTGTGATAATAAAAGTGCCGTCAACATAGCAAAGAACCCTATAATGCATACTAAAACCAAACATATTGCAATCAAGTATCACTACGTAAGAGAATTGGTGGAAGACAAACAAGTGAAGATGGAATATATTAGCTCAAAGAAACATATTGCTGACATCTTCACAAAAGCACTGCCTAAAGATTATTTTGAGTATCTTAGAGGTAAGTTAGGGGTGATACCCCTAGCCAAGGCTACTTAAGAAGAGGCAAGACTCCCCTACATCAAGTGAACTGATTGTTGAAGATTTTACACATTGATGCAGAGGATATCTACTTTAGGATTTATTCCTAAAGTAATTGAAGTGCTGAAGTTCCAAATCAGTCACAAGCAAGGTGACAGAGGGAGAAATTGAAAGAGCCTACAAATGCTACACTTGCATTTGAAGATGCTAAAACAATATGTCTTTGGCATTGTTCAAAGAGGGAGATTACAGTAGAAAATTGATCAAAAACATTTGATCAAAAGTATGAGGAAGAAATGTCAAGAAAATGCAGAAACTAATCAAATCTAGAGAAAGAGGGAGATTATCAAATCTAGAAGAAGAAAAAGAGAAGATGAAGAAGCTGTTAGAACAAAGAATAGCAGAAGAAGAACAATGCATATAGAGGGAGAAAATGCAAGAAGGGAAAAAAGGAAAGAAAAAGGATACAATAGCTAAGAGGGAGATGTGAAAACTAATGGTAACACAATTATTTTTTGGCATTTGACTTACTATTCTAACCTAGTTTGCATTTGGTTGAATAGTTTAGTCTGATGGTTGATCAGTTTGGTTTGCCATCAATGCCAAAGAGGGAGATTGTTGAAAATATGATTGAAAAGCTCATTGTTGAAGATCAAACAAGGAGATTTTTGTTAACAGAATGTTTTCAATCATTGTTTTGTCATTGATGTCAAACTTGCTATTTGTAGGAATGACATTTGCTTATAAAATCCAAGCACTATCACTTAGTTGATTGATGAAGAGGATTTGATCAACAAGATGTAACAAGAGAACCTAAAGGAAAGGTCAAGTTATGATGTTGTAATGAAGTGCAAGGATCAGTTAAGACAATGGTTAAATGATGTATTGATAACATACTCAAAGATACAGAGATTGGTCACACTTAGAAACATTAAAAGTATAAGTTGTAATAAGGTTGATTGCAAAGCTTAAACTAAGTTCATCAGTGGGTGCTAAGAAAGCTAGTTGAAGCTAACCAAATTCTCAGTTGGAGCCAAGAAAAAGGAAAATCTAGCATGTTCTGAGTGATCTTCAGGTGCTGAGTGAAGTTCAAGTGCCAAGAAAAGTATCAGGTGCTGAGCATCAAAAAATATTAGTTGGTGCCAAGTGAACTTTAGGTGTTGAGTATCAGTAAAAATGTAGTAGGTGCTAAGTAACATAGTATGTGCCGTGCACTAGTATTTCAATAGTGCCGAGCTGTTGCATTATTTTAAATGATGAAGATTCACCAAATTTGAGCTAAAATAGTTGTTACCTTGAATTTTGTGAACAATTTGGAAGATAAGGATGATGAGCTAGTGGCACAAAATTCTATGTAAACCATTTTTGGGTGAATTCAAAAGGATTATTCAAGAAGTTTCTAGAGGAAACAAAATATGGGTTAGATACAATGAATCCTACCTAATCCATATGAATTGAAATCAAAGGAAGAATTGAGTGGGAAAAGGAGTTCTAGACTTCTATTTAAGGAGTCACAGACCAAGAAGAAAATACTATTGATGCTACTGCTGCTAAAGTGCCAAATTGTGAAGTGATTAGAAGGGTGTCAAGGAGAAGGCATCCAGGAGAAGGAAGAAGCACAAAGGGTCTGCTTCTATAAGTGTTCAAGAAGAGATAATTACATTGGTATAATGAGCATGGAGACTCAAGGAGACTAAGCTTGAAAGGAGGGCAAACTGTCAAGAGTTGCAGAGATTGAAAGCCAAGCAAAGATATGACCTAAATGGTGATATGAAATCTATAAGTTGAGTTGTATTCTATAATCAGGTCAAAATCCCTAATTGTTACTATCTAGAAATTTTATTAGTTAGGATAGTAGAAAAATCCTATGGACTTAGGTTGGCCAAATATCCATTTGTACATCCTTTAATAGGGTGGTGTTCCAAGTGAATGTTCTAAAGTCCTCTAACAAGGCCCACTTTTAATAGGGTGGTTAAATCCTTTAACTGGGTCACATTTAATAGTGTGTTGTAAGCCTTTAATAGGATAGGCTTTTCATAGGACATCACTTTAGAAGAGTGAGAATTGAGTAGCATGTTACTAGTGGTTTTTCTCAAATTGGGTTTCCATGTAAATCATTGTGTTATGTGTTGATCTCTTATGTATTATGCTTGCATATTGATTTATAGTAACTTGTTTAATATTAATATTAAAGCTTGGATGAATGAATGGTTGAATGTTTGAAAAGGATAGTTGGACCTTGAATAACTGATTCACCCCCCCTCTTAGTTATTCTAAAGCATTTCTAACATGTTCTCTCACGGGTGTTGTTCTCTATTATTTCCTCTACAGGGTGTTTGGGACTATTACGTGTGCCTTTGGCCCTAATTTTCCCAACCATACTTATTTCAAGTGATATTAGAGCTTGAGGTTTATCATTGAGAAGATTAGATCATGTAGAAACCTAATTAATTTTGGTTGTATGGTGGCATATCTATAGTTTTGACCTATAACTTGCAGATGGTTACGATCTTGTAGGAACCTATTTTCAAAATGGTTTGAGGTATATGAAATATTGACAATGACTTATTGGACATGTTGAGACATATTGCAACTAGATTAGCTATTATGGGGAAAGCCAAGAGGAGAGGAGTGCATCTTGATGATGTGAGTGATGATGAAGAAATGGAGCCAAATCCTAATTTAGAACCTAGGGAAGATCAAGATGAGGAAATGTTATTGAGAGTTTTGTCTAGGGCACATTCAAATCTTATTGTGGAAGTTGTTCCTTATGATGAAAAATTTGATACTAATCCTATATCAAATTGGATATTTGATATCGAGAATTTATTTGAATTTGAAATTGCTTCTGATAATAGGAAGGTGAAGATTGCAGTCACTAGGTGGGAGCATTTACAAATTGATAGACAAAGAAGAGGAAAATACAAGATCAGGACCTAGTTGGAAATAATGAATAAGGTGAAGAAGAAGTTCCTTTCTACTAATTACCAAGTTATCTTGTTGATAGAGATGCAAAATTTGAGACAAAAAGACATGGCTGTAAAGGAGTACATTAAGGAAATACATATATTGGACATCATATCTGGACATGTGGATGATATGGTTGAGAAAGTTGCTAGGTACTTGAATGGTTTGAGATTTGGGATTCAAAATGAACTAAGATTTTTGAAATTGTATATGTGGAAGAAGCATATCAATAGGTATTGAAATTTTAGGAGATCTTGACAAAGAAACATGAGCAAAGATAAAGAGGTAGAGGTGGTCGATTCCAGAGAGGTGGAGGTAGCTCTTATGGATAAAGTGGTAGATTTGAAAATTTTGTGCAAGATAATGTCAAATCTAAATGGAAAAGTGATGATAAAGATAAGACCTTATCGATAAGGTACTCGTTCTTATCGAGGAAGAGGTTATTCTTATTCTAGATGGTGTTTTTATGGTAATTTTTTCAAATGTAACAATCCTTTGAGTTTAAATAGTCTAAAAGTGAAAATGGTAGTAGAAATTTTGTGATTCAAAAGGGTCTTGAGGTTTCATCAAGTGGACCAAAGGTTGGAGAAAACTTGATGGTAAGGAAAACTTTGTATAATAAGACAGTTGATGAGGAACTTGTCCTAAGGAGGACTCTTTTCAAGACTAGATGTAAGATGGCAAGAAAATATTGCAAAGTGATTATTGAATACAGCAGTTTAGAAAATTTGGCATCAAAAAAGATGATTAAAAAGTTACAGTTGTAGAGGTTGAGATATCATAAACCTTATCATGTTTCATGGATCAAGGATGAGCATACATTATTGGTATTTGAACAATGTGTTGTGAAATTCAAGATTATAAACTACTTTGATGAAGTTTTATGTGATATTATGCCTATGGATTGTTGTCATATTATATTATGTAGACTTTGATAGTATGATAGACATGATGTGCTTGATGGTAGATTGAATGAATATAGTCTTTGGGTGAATAGAGTGAAGAAAACCTAGTCACCTTTAATTAAATTTCCTCATAAGGTAACTTGTACTATTGTTAGAGTTTGTATGATCAATGAGAAATAATTTGAGAAAGAGATGAAAAAATAGTAATGGTTAAACAATAGAACACAATAGAGGTTGAGGGATAATAGAAGCTAACAGTTTAGTTGAGTGCCAATAAAAATTGAAAACTTGTTGAATGAATACAAGGAGATTTTTGTAGAAGATATCCCTAATTATTTTACCACAAGTTTGAAGTATAAGTCATTGTATGGATTTAATTCTAGGAGCTAGTTTTTCAAATAAAGAACCATATAGTTTAATACCTATAGAGAATGAAGAACTTAACAAACAAGTGCAGGAGTTGTTGTAGAAAGGTTTGATCAAAGAAAGCTTGAGTCCATATGTTGTAACTATTGTATTATAACTTAAGAAGAATGGAGAATGGAGAATGTGTATTGATTCCAAAGTTATTAACAAGATAATAGTGAAATATAGGTTTCTTATGCCAAGGATGGATGATAATGGATTTGTTAAGTGGGGCAAAGTATTTTACCAAGATTTATTTGAAGAGTGGTTATCACCATATTAGAATTAGAGAAGGTGATGAGTGGAAGACTTATTTTAGGACAAAAGATAATTTGTATGAATGGTTGGTAATGCCATTTGTTTTGACTAATGCACCAAGTACTTTATCAAGAGGTTGATGAATGACGTTCTCAAGAGATTTTTGGGTAAGTTTGTGACTGTGTATTTGGATAATATTTTGATATTTATTAAGAGTAAGGAATAACATCTTGAGCATATTAGGTAAGTGTTGCAAAAATTGAAAGAGGAGAAGTTGTTGATTAATTTGAAAAAGTGTTCCTTTTATACAAGCGGGGATTGTGTATTTGGGATTTTTGATTTTAGTTGATGATTTGAGAATGGAGCTTGAGAAGGTTAAAGCAATTCTGGAGTAGCCTAAACCTAAGAATGTGGGTGAGGTAAGATCATTTCATGGTTTGGACAATTTCTATAGAAATTTTATAAATAATTTCAGCATTGTTTATAATGCTATGATTGAGACTATGAGAGGAGATAGAAAGGATCTCAAGTGGACACATGGAGATGACAAGATTTTTGAAAGTTTGAAACAAAAGGTTGTTGAGTTACCTCTATGGGCTTTAGTTAATTTTAATGAGGTATTTTAAGTTGAGTGTGATGCAAGTAGTAGTGCAATAAAATTTGTGGTGAGTCAAGAAGGTATACTTATTTCTTTCTTTAGTGAGAAATTGAATGATTCTAAAAAGAAGTATTTTTTGTATGATCAAGAGTTTTATGCTATTGTTCAAACCTTGAAGAAGTGGAGACATGATTTGGTCCCTAAGAAGTTTGTATTATATATTGATCATAAAGATTTATAGTATTTGGGAAGTCAACATAAGTTGAATCAAATATATGATGAAGTGGGTTGAGTATTTGTAGAGTTTTACACTTGTGATAAAGCATAAGAGGGGAGTTACTAGCTTTTTTGTAGATGCATTGAGCAGAAGATGTTCTTTGTCAACTGAGATGATAGTTGAAGTTCTTGGTTTTGATGAGATGAAGGAGTTATATGGTACTAAGCTTGCTTTTTCTAAGGCATAGAGAGAGAGAAGAGCACCAAATCTATCAGATCATTTGAGTAAGTATGATGACTATTTCATTCAAAAAGATATGTTGTTCAAAGGAATTCATTTGTGTATACTAGGAAGTTCTCTCAAGGTTAATTCAATTAAGGAAAAACATTGTGGTGGATTAGTAGGACATTTTGGAATTGATAAGACATTGCATTTTCTTAAGGATAAGTATGATTGGCCAAAAATGTATAAGGATGTATAGAATTTAGTTAAGAGTTGTGGAATTTGTCAAGTTGCGAAAGGAGTAAGTTAGAATAATGGATTATATACACCTATTTATATTCCTAAGAAACCTTGGAGTGACATTAGTATAGATTTTTTTCTTGGATTACCTAAGACATCTAGAGGGTATGATTCCATATTTTTTTGTTGTAGATAGATTTTGTAGCATGGCACATTTCATATCATGTAAGAAGACATCAGATGCAATGCATGTTGCAGATCTTTTCTTCAAAGAGATTGTTAGACTACATGGATTACCAAGAAGTATTATCTCTAATGGAGATAATAATTGTTGGTTACTTTTGGAGGACTTTATGGAAGAAGATGGATACTGAGATGAGTTTAGTTCTATATTCCATCAATAAAGAGATGTTGTGAATAGAAGTTAGGGTAATTTTTTGAGATGTTTAGCTGGAGATAATTCAAGTAATTGGGATATGATATTGGCACAAGATGAGTTTTCATATAATAATTTTGTAAATAGGAGTACTAGGATAATACTTTTGGAGATTTTTACTAGAATGCAACCTAGGGGTATATCAAATTTGAGGGATGTTATCGGTGAGGATTCAAGAAGTGTTGAAGGGTAAGTATTTGCTGATTTTGTGAAGTTTTTTCATGAGGAAGTGAAGTTGAGATTGGATCAAAGTAATCACAAGTATAATGAGAATGTAGATAAATATAGGATACATCATATTTTGGAAGTTGGTGATGAGGTGATGGTTCATTTGAAGAAGGGTAGATTTCCTATTGGGACATATAGTAAGTTGAAGATGAAGAAGTCTGATCCTTATAGAATCTTAAATAATTTTGATAGCGGTAATGCTTATGAAGTTGAGTTACCTAATGACATGCATATATATCCTATATTCAATGTTGTTGATTTTCATTAGTAGTATGAGTTAGATTATGAAATTTTGGTACCAGATAATTATCCAAAGAAGAAGATTGAAGAGGTTGAATAGATATTGGATTAGAAAGATGGTAAAAGCACAAGAGGAAAAGATTAGTATGAATATTTGGTGAAGTGGAAAAATAGACCAGTTGAAGATGCTACATGGATTTCTCAATCTGAGTTGGATTCATCTTAGGTTGTGACATCTCAATGATTTGGGATAATCATTTATTTTAAACCCTATTATTTGATGCAAGAGCATCCTAGGTTTCCTTGCTATCCTTCTCATCTTTGTGCATTCTGGCAATTATTATCGAGTTACAGTTACTATCAAATTTCTCCTATTTTGGCCGAGTTCTCTTTGTTGGCCAAGTTCTTGTAGTATTGGGTGGGTTCCCTATGTTGGTAGGATCCCTATAGTATGGGCCAAATTCCTATTTTTTGCAATATCTAATTGTTGCTGAATTCTTTCATGTGTCTAGTGAACTTGTTGGTTTGTTGATGCTTGGTTCCTTCTTTGGCTAAGTTTTTCTTTGATTGATTCTTAGCATGAGCTAACTTGTTTATTTAATTTGAATAAGAAATTTATCATAAGGGTTGTGTATTAGGATGCATGTTGACCATTTTGTGGTCAACCTTCTCTTATGTAAAGATCTAGAATCTTTTGTAAGTCATTTTGGCAAGTATAAGTAGAGGTTTCTATGCTTAGGTTAGGCAGTGCTCATGAAGTTCTTAAAGATTTTGGGAAGATGTGTGAATAATCATAAAGGAGAGAGTCTAGAGTTAGAATTTGTAGAGATCACAGATCTTGAAATTGAAATATTCTTATATTGGTCATAACCCATAAGGTATTACAACTGGGCATGTTTACTGATAATTTGATGAATCAATAAAGATATTGTTGTTTCTTCTCACCTTAGTGTTGTTCTTTGTTATTTTCTCCTGTTATGTTTACTTTGTAGGGCATTTCAAACTATTAGGCATTCCTTTGGCCCTAATTTTTCAAACCATACATGTGTCATCTTTATTTTAAAGATGGTTGAGAGACATTTTGATAAATTCCTTGCTAGTCTTGAAAGACTTTCCAATTAATCTTCACTTTTGGTTCCTAATGTTAGCTATATCACCCTATTTCACCTTTCCTAAAAGAGAGAGCCAAAATAAGGGGTGTATGGGCACCTATGAAGCTCACAAATTCATTCTTAGTAAGATTTAGGTGATTTTGGCTTCTACTAATTTGTGTTTTGTAAGTTATAGGTATGAATACTTTCTTGTAGGATCAGGGCTCTTGGACTTTTCTATATCCCTTTTCCTTAAGGAGTTTTACTTTAATTTAGCTTTCATATTTACAATGAAATATCCAACTAAAGTGGGGGCTAAATGTACTATCCTAAATTGGAAGGACTTCAATTTATAACCTTTAAGAAACTATCCAATATAATTTAATAATAAAATTACATTTAATCTCTCACCTATTCTCCTATTAATGGAATATAGGTAGGACCTAATAAGGTCTCATTGATGTTCTCCTTATACAATGAAAAAATTGAGGTATGATCTATCTAGCTAGGTCGTCCCCTTTCCTTTCTCTTCAAAAGGTATAATTAATTTTTGCACCAAAATGAGTTTCCTCATCATTTGGACCTAATTTCCAAATTCTGGGACCTATTTGGGGTGTCAAGACTATCTTGGGGGCTCCTACACCTAGTTATTATGGGTGTGGTTTTACCCTAATTAATTAGGGGAACAATATGCCCCTTATGGGCCTATAAAGGATGTAGTGTACCCCTAATCAGTTCAACATTAAACTAGCATGAAAAGAACATTAAACCAAGGTTAAATATTTAACAAACTAATTTAATAATAACATATATGAAAATACCTGCAAAATAGAAGCAAAAGAACTAAATAAGATGTAAACCTTGTCATGTGAAAATATTCTAATGTGTAGATGATTTGTCCAAGATAAATGTGTGCTCAATATTGTTGCTTCAGTTTTTAATGATTGATTCAACAATGGATGATGAGTGCAAATTTGAGCACAATAATGGTCCTTTGATATCTTTTGGATCTCAAAATAGCATAATAACTTTACTCTAGATTATGGATTGATTGTGAATAATGTAAGGTCCAATTTATAGGCCAATAATGAGGTAAATAGATACCCAATACAAAAATCAGAGAGATTGTGAGGGAGGGCTAGGATGCAAGGAGAATTGAGCACATGGAGTATGTTCTCTCAAATCCATAGCTTTGCAACAAATTTTGCAAGGAGAATGAGTGTTAGGGGATGGGAATTCTAGAGGGATAGTCTTGTAAGAGAGGTGTAAGATTAACCTTAGTGAACTTGGGTTGGGAGTAGGTAATGTGTGATGTGGGAGTATCTTGGGTACCTTGGTAATCTTGCATCACCCAAAAATATTTTCTTTCTTTGTTCTTGTTTTCTTTTTGGAGGATAGGTGTTATTTTTTATGGTTTTTCTTTCCATATTATCAACTTCATAAAGTGGACCTATGGTGGATCCTTATTCTAAGAGTGTAGAACTTAATTGAATCATTTTTGGAAGTTATCCTTCTCCTTGTTTGAGTCATGCTTATCTCCTAGCAACTCAAGAAATGTATAGGTTTCACTTTAACATAGTTTCATATGGTTTGTGGCATTTTGTGCACTTGGGAATCTCTCCTTGGATCATGTTTGGGCCTATCCTTATCCCCATAGAAGTTAATTTTGTTTTTGTAAGGTAATTGAATTCTCCTTTGGGAAAATATATAATTTGTAATAATTTTCTTGATAGGCTAACTTGTGGTCTTCTTGGATACAAAAGTAGGAGTCTAGGATAGGGAAAATTATAATGAAGTTTTATAGAAGACAAATATGGATATTTGGCTCTATAAGCCTAGTCTTTTAAGCTTTCTAATTTTAATTTGGACTTATAGGGCTACAACTATGTAGGCCTTATGCCTAACATGTTGAATGAATATTATTCGTCCATTGTTGCATTGATTCCTCTACAAATATGTGGGTGTTATCTCTATTTGGTGGCTTCTATGTGTGACTCTAAGAGAGGGTAGCTCAATGGTGACCATTTCCCTCTCCTTCCTTGTGTCAAGTGGTATTAGAGAGAGTTTCCTTTTTGGAAAATTTTGGTATCATGTGAATCCTAATTGAAGATTGAGTATAGGGTAGAAGAACTAGTTTTTGACCTATAACTTGCAATGGTTGTGATTCTCTCAGAAACTATTGTCAAAATGGTTTGAGGTAGAGGAATTTAAGACAATGCTATTATGTATATAATGAATGGTGCTCCCCTTAATACCATAAACACATAATAGAAATAAAGAAATAAAAACAATTTGTGAGAACAAACTATGGGCTTTTTATTATTTAAAAAATGTAGAATTTATGGAATTCTAAAATATAATATGAAAATCCATGTGGGCTCCTTCCTTACAATAATTTGAAAGATACAATTGTGATCTATCACCTCAAGCTATCCTAGACAATCTATGGGCCTTGCTTATATAAGAAATTTTGTGTCGCTTGAGAAGTTTCTAAACATCAAGCCCTAACCCTTGAGGCTAACCAACCCTAAAAATACATATAAAGTCGACCCAATAGAATTATGATATTTATTTTGGAAATTTCAGTTGGTCCAACTTTGGAAGATGATAACTTGCCAACTATTGACCTAGTCAACTATTATAACCCCATTTTAGAATCCTTAGGTTCTAATCTATAGGGCTTAACTTGTGCATTCTCCACTTAGTCTCATTTTGGAGCCCATCAAAGGCCTCTAATGCATTTAAAACTAAACCTAAAATTTTTGTAGAAAAATTACATACTAAAAATTTGAAATAACTTCAAAAATACTCATGATATAGAAAGAGCCTCAACTGGTAGGCTGATATATCCAAGATGAACATCCACCTCTAAAATTGGGACATACTAAGCCTGTATGACTACTTACTAAGTAGAAATATTCCACAAACAACAACTTTTCAGTAAGATAATCCTTATTCAAGAAACATAAAGGAAATATTTTTGGGTGATGCAAGATTTCTCTTACACTCAAGTTGCTCCTACATCAAGTTATATTGAGACAAACAATAGCCTAGAGAAGAGGAGTGCATATTGAGGATGTTAGTGATGAAGAATAAGTAGAAATAACACTCAATCCTAAACATGAGGTGGAACAAGATGAAGAAAGACTCTTGAAATCTTTGAATAGAGTGAATGCTAGACCTATTTGATATTGATTCTTTGTTTGATTGGATCTCTTAGATTAAGAAGTATTTTGATTATAAAAGTATTCTTGATGATAGGAAAGAGAGGATAACATCTAAAAAATTGAAAGGACATGCATCTCTTTGGTGGGAACACTTGTAAATTGATAGAAAAAGAAGATGAAAGGAAAAGATCAAGAATTGGGTAAAAATGGTTTATAAATTGATCCAAAAGCATCTTGGGTGTAAGAGAAATCTTTTATCACTCAAAAGTATTTCTTTTTTGTTTCTTGAATTAGGGTTATCTTAGTGCTGAGTTAATATTTTTGGAGGCTTGCTACTTATTAAGTTAGTCACATGCACCCAAAATGTCCTAAATTGAGAGGTGGATGTTCATCTTGGATATATCAGCTTACCAATTGAAGCTCAACACAATATCAAAAGTATTCATGGATTTATTGTAGATTTTGGTTATGTAATTTTGGTATAAAAAATTTTAGGCTCACCATTGAAGGCCTAAACATGGCCATATGAGACTTGAAAACTCTATGGATGGGTGTATGTGTTGATTCGAGCCTATAGATCATAAGCTGAGGATTTTGAAAAGTGGTTATAATAGCCAATCAAAGCAAGAGTTTGAAAGTTATGGCATTCCAAAGTTGGATCAACCAAAAATTTCAAAATAAATGTTAAAGGTGTATTTGGCTGACTCTATATGTATTGTTAAGGTCTGTTGGCTCTAACTATTAAGTTTGAGTGTCTAGGACCGTCCTAGGTGACATAATATTATCTATTTAAGAAATACCCATACATTGTCTAGGATAGCTCTGGGTGATAGTTTGTAGCTTTTTCTTACAGATTACTATAATGAATGCACCCATGTGGGTTATCATATTGTAATTATGAAATCTATAATTTTGCATTTGTAGAAATGATAAGAAGCCCATTTGTTTTCTCCCAAATTATTGTTGTTTCTTTGTTTTTGTTGTGTTTAAGGTGTTAAGGGGAGTACCCTTTATCAAATGGATATTAGAGTTGGAGTTCCTAAGTGTGTAAATAGATCATTGACTATGACGTAGTTGTACTAGGATTGTGGTTTGGGATGAGTGTGTAGACAGATCACCAATTGTGAGATAGTTTGTACTAGAGTTTTAATGAAAGCATGCAAAAAATGCCTCTACGAAGAGAGCATGGTGGAAGAGTCATAGGTGTTATACTTGAGGGTTTTAGATCTCTCTAGAGACTAATGCAAGCATTGGAATAAAAAATACATAGAAGGATAAATTTTGTTATAAGACATATAAGTGAGGATGAAGGAGAAAAAGAAGAAAATGTTGAAGTAGAGGCTATTCTAAAACTAGAAGAAGAAAGATCTTTAAAGGCTATCTCCAAGATTGGAAAAAGACCTAAGTTTGAGGTTCCCATTTTTTGTAGGAAATCTTAACCTAGAGGACTTGATCAATTGGATCAATGAATTGGGAAAATACTTTGAGTATGAAGATATTGAGCATCCTTATAGGGTCAAGTTTGCAAAGGTAAACATGAAGAGAAATGTGAATATTTAGTGGCAAGAGATTTAGTAATAGTGGAATAGAAGAGGGAAGGAAAAAATCACCAGATGGGATTGATTGATAGCTAAATTGAACGGACAATTCATCCTCCTGGATTATGAGCTTGATCTACTAAAGAAAATGCAAGGGTTGAAGCAAGTGGGAAGATCTATTCAAGAGTACACCTAGGAGTTCTACCAAGTTCTCATCAGAACTAGCCATGTAGAAGCTGATAAGGAGAAAGTCTATCATTATCTTAATGGGTTGAGGCCAAGCATTTAGGAGGAGCTAAGTTTGGTTTGAATGACCAGTATTGAATAAGCATACTTGTTTTCCCCAAGAGTTGAGAAAAATATAAACAAGAAGTTTGATAATAAGAATAGTGGAAGAGGTCATGGTGGAAGATCTAGTGGATGGTCATATGGAGTAAAAAATGACGGTCAAAAGAACAAGGATGAGGAAAGTAGTATAATTTAAAAAAATAGGAGGAAAATTCCAACCATTTCCATGATCATAACAATAGAAATTAGAGAGGAAGAGGAAGAGGACAAGGATCTGGAAGAGGAGGCTTCTGTGGGAAATGTTTTCATTGCAGAGAAGAAGGGCATAGAGAATTTGGGTGTTCCTAGTGCCAAGGAAGGATATATCAAAAGAATAAAGGCTATGCAAGAGTTGAACATGTTGAGAAAGATGTCAAATCATCCCTTTTTGAAGATGCTAAAAGAGGAGAACTCATAGTTAATAGAAAAGTCTTGTTAACTAGAGATAATGAAGCTAATCAAAGGAGGAGTTTGTTTCACACTAGCTAAAAATGTGAACATAAGTGTTGTGATATGATCATTGATGGTGGAAGCACTAACAATCTGGTGTTAGAAAAGATGGTCACAAAGCTGAATTTGAAGAGGAAAAAACACCCACATCCATATTGTATTACTTGGGTGCAAGATGACCACAAGGTCATCATTAGTGAGCAATGCTAAGTGAAGTTCAAGATTAGAAGTTACCAGGATGAGGTGTTGTGTGATATCATACCTAAAGATATATGTCATATGTTGTTGAACAAGCCATGTCAATTTGACAAGAATGTTGTACATGATGGATGTGCAAATACCTACACTTTGATAAAGGATGAAGTGAAACATGGGTTGAAATCATTGAAGGAGAAAGAAGAAAATGTATGTAGAGCTACCAAAATATGTTTTCTTGATGGAAAGGAGTTTCTCCAAGGTATGACACATGAGCATATGTTTTTCATTGTAATCCCAAAAGATGGTAAAGAAGAAGTAGAGGAGGTACATGTAGACGTTGCATATTTTTTGGGAGAGTTTCTTGATATAGTGTCAGATAATGTACCCAATGGATTACCCCTAGTGAGGAAGATTAGTCACCAGATGGATTTTATTCTGGGAGCTAATTTTTCAAATAGGATAGCACACAAAATGACACCAGGATAAAGTGAAGAGTTGAACAAACAAGTTCATTAGTTGTTGTAGAAGGGAATGATTTGATAGAGTTTGAGTCCATGTGTTGTACCAATAGTATTAGCACCAAAGAGGAATAGAGAATGGAGCATGTGTATAGATCCATAAACTATCAAAAAGATCAAAATCAAGTACAGATTTCCATTGCTAAGGATGGGTGATATTATAGACTATTTGAGTGGAGTTGTGTACTTCACAAAGATAGATCTAAAGAGTGGATTTCATCATATTTTCATCAGAGAAGATGATGAGTGGAATACTACTTTCAAGACAAGGGAATGATTGTATGAGTGGTTAGTCATGCCTTTTAGGCTAACAATTGTACTAAGCACATACTACTTTTAAGACAAGGGAATGATTGTATGAGTGGTTAGTCATGCCTTTTGGGCTAACAATTGTACTAAAGGATTTTATGGGTAAGTTTGTCATTGTTTAGCTAGATAATGTATTGATCTTTAGTAATACATTGGAGGAGCATTTGATGCATATTTGAAAGCTGTTTGATAAGTTCAGGGAAGAAAAGTTGCTGATAAACATGAAGAGGTACAATTTTGTGAAGGAATTGGTGTACCTAAGATTTGCAGTCTTAGTAGAAGGTCTAAAAATGGACCTAAAGAAAGTGAAGGTTATCCTTGAATGGCCTACTCCAAAGAGTGCTACAAAGGCCAGATCTTTTCAGTGACTAGCCAAGCTTGACAGAAATGTTATAAGAGGTTTTAGTAGTATTTTTGGACCCTTGACTAAAAAAATAAGAGGGGATAGGAAAGAATTTAAGTGGACTATAGGAGTAGATAAGAGTTTTAATTTTTTGAAACAAAAAGTTACAGAGTAGCCTATTTTAGTGCTTCCATATTTTAACAAGGTGTTTCAAGTAGATTGTGATGCTAGTGGTACAGCAATAGGAGTTGTTTTGAGCCAAGAAGGTAGATCTCTTGCTTATTTTAGTGAGAGGTTGAATGATGCCAAAAGAAAATATTATGTTTATGAATAGGAATTTTGTGTTATAGTTCAGGCATTGAAGAAGTGGAGACAATATCTTCTTCCTAAGGAGTTTGATTTGTATATTGGTCATCAATATTTGCAATATTTGAACAGTGAAGAAAAATAAAACTAGAGGCATTTGAAGTGGGTTGATTTTTTGTAGAGTTATAAATTTATTATGAAACATAGGAGTGGGAAATCTAAGAGAGTTATAGAATCTCTTAGCAGAAGAAAATATTTTTTGATAGAAATGCAAATTGAGGGGTTGGGTTCAAGGAACTTAATGGTTTGTACCTAGAGGATCATGGTTTTGTTGAAACATAGAAGGCTTGTATAGAAAATATTACACTTGATAGGACAAAGTGGTTGAATTTCATAATTAAAGATGGTATGTTTTTCAAAGGAAGCCATTTGTACATTCCAAGAAGTTCAATGAGAGAGAATCTCATTAGGGAGAAGAATAGTGGAGGATTGGATGGTCACTTTGGTAGAGATAAAACCATTGATTTGGTTGCTAAGAACTATTATTATCCATAATTGAAGAAAGATGTCAAGAAGTTTGTATAGAGTGATGTAGTATGTCAAATAGAAAAATGAGTGAAGTGGAATATGGGGTTGTATCAGCCATTACCTATATTAGAGAAGCCATGGGAGGATGTCCGAATGGATTTAGTTCTTAGATTACCAAGGAATAAACAAGGGCATGATTTTATTTTTGTGGTGGTTGAGAAGTTTTCAAAGATGACTCATTTCATTCCATACAAGAAGACTACTAATGATGTTCATGTGGTAGAGGTATTTTTTACAGAAGTGGTGAGACTACATGATTTACCAAAGAATAATGTGTCAAATTGAGATACCAAATTTTTTAGGTATTTATGGTGTACATTGTGGAAGAAATTGAAGATAAATTTAAATTTTAGTTCATCACATCATCCATAGACTGATGGGAAGAAAAAAGTTGTGAATCACAGTTTTAGAAACTTGTTAAGATGTTTGGTAATTAGAGATAAATTAGAAGGACATGATATGATTTTACCATAGGAAAAATTTTCATATAATATTTCTATCAACAAGATTACTATTAAATAACCATTCTAGATTATATATGGGAGTAGTCCGAAAAATGCTTATGAATTTGTGAGAACATGTGTCTCAACCTTGCAATCTTTTTCTGGAAAATTCTAGAATTTGCTTGTGGAAGTTTCCCACTTGTTTATATCTTGGAAAAGAGTGTATAAAATACCAAAAGGTGCCCTATCTAGATTAGAATATAGGAGGGCCATTTTTAGAGCATAGTTAGCTTGTTTTATGAATTTTATAGAGGTCTAAACTAAGAGACAAAATTATGGACTGGATTACTATTTTAACCTAGTTGTTTTTCCATATTGGAAATGTAAATGTCAAAAATGGGTAACATGTGGCATGGTAGTTTTGCCCATGGTTTGTATAACCACAAGTGGTTTCTAGGTTGTTAAATCACTATAAAAGGAGGGCTTGGGGAGGTGTTTGTGTAATTGAGTTCAATTTGCAAGGTTGGTGCTAAAAGGAGTCTCTCCGAGTTTAATTTGTGGTGATGCGCTCCCGTAAAAAATTGCATTACAAGTGTATTGCAATCATCTTGGTTTGATAATACATTGTGAAAATTTTGGAGGGTGGGTATTTCTCTTGGAAGGGTTTCTCCATAGTAATCACTGTGTTATGTGTTCATTGTTATTTTGATTATGTTATTATGCATTTCTTAAGATCTCTACAATAGTTAGTTGAATTTGTATAATCATCCTCTCAAAGATTAGTGTAGGAAGTGATTCTATGCACCTTTTCTTCCTTACAAGTGGTATAAGAGCTTGGCTAGGTTTGGTTCTATTTTTTGGGTACAGGGTTTTTTGAGCTAATCAAAGTTTGAGTGGGAGCTTGTGCAGAGTATTTCATTTCTATGTTGTAGGATTGAAAAGATGGAAAGCATGTCATGGAGAATTGATGTTGAAAATTTTTGTAGAACAAAATTTGAGATGTGGAAGCTGAAGATGGAAGATCTATTGAGTGATCAAGATCTAGGGGATGCAATTGATGAGAAAAATTCAAGGCCCACAGATCCAACTTTAGCCACACAATACGATGTGATAGATAGAAGAGTTAAAGGTCTCATTAGATTGTGTCTTGCAGACTCAATTTTGATTAATGTCCATGAAGAACCTACCATGAAGAAGCTTTGGAACAAGCTAAGTGAGATCTATCAAGAGAAATCACTTGTGAACAATATTTTCTTGAGGAAGAAGTTTTATTCCTTGAAAATGGAAGGTGGACAAATTTTTGAGCATTTGGAAAGCTTTAATATTAATGGATGAAGAAGAAAGGTGTTAAATCTTTCTATGTTCATTGCCAGAATCATGGGATAGGCTTGTGATGGCTATAGGGAGCATGTTGGTTGTCTTGAAGATGGAGGACATTGTTGGTTCTCTACTTTCTAAGGAGATGATAAGGAAGGTCTCTCTGAATGCCAAAGAGGTCGAGTGTTCGTAGAAGACCAAAAGAAAGAGGCAAAAATGAAAAGAAACATGGCCATTCTAAGTCCAAAAATAAGGGGAGATCAAAATCTCTTGGTAAGTCCAAGGAAATATTCTAGAATTGTGGAAAATCTGGAAATGTAGCCCCCTCATTAATCAACCCAAAAGGCATCCTTTTGTAAGAAAACATTCTCCATTTGGTTGTGAAAGCAGTCTTTATCCTATCTTCTTCATCAACCATCACCTAGTTATATCTTGAGTAACCGTCCAAGAATGACATCATCTTTGAACCATTAACAATTTGCAACACCTCATCTAGTGAGGGTAGAGGGTAGTTATCCTTTTGAGATGCTAAATTCAAGTTGCGAAAGTCAACACAAAGATGAATCTCTCCGATCTTCTTTTGTATAGGAACCAAATTTGCAACCCATGTGGAATGATGGATAGGAAATATGATCTTAGCATCCAGTAGTTTCTTAACTTCTTTCATAATCAGTGGTTTGATTATTGGATTTACTGGTCATTGTCTTTTTTGGAAAGGTTTAGCATTTGGTTTCAACAAGATGTCATGTGTGATAATCTCAGGATCATAAGTCTTTAACTCTTCATAGCTCCAAGCAATAAAATCTTTATAATCAGTGAGCAATTTGAGCATGTCATCCCTTTCTTTTTAATTGCATGCTTTTCCTATTTGCACCATTTTTGGTTCTTCATTAGTACCCAAATTGTACGAGTCAAATTCTTCAATTCCTTTGTCTTGAGTTTCCCTTCTATTCAGTGTTGATTCATCATGGTCAAAGATGTGTTCAAGTTCAACCATTCCTTTTGGAATGTTGTTGGTTTTCAAATTAAGGATTCCATCATTATCCTCAAGCTCATTATCTTCAGGCTTGTCCTTAGGTGTATCATCAATCTCTTGTCCTTGAAAATGGTGACTGTATATAATAAACTCAAGTATATGTTGATAATCTTGAAAGACCTAAAAGTTCATGATATTTTTGAGAACGAAAGGAACAACAACTAGTTCAATTGAGAATCTTTTTAACTTTGTTTTTTCAACTAGTTGCAAAGTGTTGGTTGAAATAGCAAGGGAATCTGCTACCACAATCTTTCTTCTTGGAATGGATTTGATGTTTAGAGCTTCAAAGTCAACCATTATATCCCATACTCTTTTCCTGTAAGCTATTAATCTTTTGTCGTTGCATGAGTATATGGATTTTACTTGTCATATCACTAGTTGAGAATCCCCTTCAATTATAAGAGCAGTGAATTCTTTTTCCAATGCAAAGAGAAGTCCTTGAATCAGAGCTTCATATTTTGCACCAATTTTAGTACATCTAAACTACAATCGATATGCGGCATAGAAAGACCTACCTTTTGGGTTGATTAGTTCAATACCTACACTGGCTCTTGTTTGCATCTAGAACCATCGAAGCAGAGTATCCAAACTACATTTTCCTTGGGTTTTTTGACTTTGTGCTTATTCACCCTTAACTTTTCTTTTACTTGAGTCTTGAACGACTGTTTCTTGGGAACCCATTGTAACTTTTCTCGTGTAGGGCTTGATGAATCTCCTTCATATCCTATGGATAGAGGAAGAGTGTGTTTTTCTTGCTTCTCCTAAATTTCCCCTATTAGCTCACTGATTTGTTCAACTTTAGGTTCAGGATGAATGACTATTAAAGTCCATCCTTTACCTTTGACATATCATCTTCTTCTCTAAACTTTAATCATCCTGGGAGGAGGAGAAGATAAACCTCCACCGTTTGAAGAGGTATCACTATATGATACATTTAGACCTTCACTTTCCTCTTCAATTTATTTTATAAGGTTGGATGAATTCACTAAATCTTGACTTTCAATAATTTCATCTTTTGAGGTCTTTGTACTCTTGTTTTCCATCATTTGTGTCAAAACCTTTGCTATTGCTTCTTGGCATACTGAACATTCAAACTCTGAATGAATAACTTTGCAAAATCCTAGAAGGAGGAGGATATTAGGGTCAACTTCCTCTCCTAAACAATGTAGATTAGTCACCATACTTTCTATGAATTGTGTCACGGTCTCACTTTTTGGTACCGACACCTTAGGTTCTTTATTTTGATCTTGAGATGTATTGTTTGGAACCATGTTCAATACCATCACTTTTTACAAACCCAAATCCGATTGTAAAAATGCTATCTCATTCAGGGCATTGTAATTTGTGATGATTGTTTTCAGTTTAGGCTTAGCATCAATCTTGATTTGATTGTTCAATCCTTTCCATGGCAACCATAATTGAGTGAAGTCTGTAGAGAACCATCCTCTAAGACATTTTGTCCATTCTCTGCTCAGGAGTAATTCGAATGTCTTTAGGATATCAACCACAAGTATATCAATAATATCCTAGATCCGAGGATCAACTATTAACTATATCCACACATCTTTCAATACTCCAATGACTTTTACCTCTATTTTATCCAACTATATTACCACTTGGTTAGAGGGTTGAGGATTGACTCCTAGCCTTTGAGCTATTGATAATGGCATCACATTACATGAAGCTCTAGAATCAATAAGACAATTGTGAAGATTCTTTCCATATATCCTTATGCTCAGCAAAAATGGGGGTACCTCAACTTTGTCCTTGAACATAGTGGGCATTGCTTCTATAGCATTTACTTGCCATGACACCATCTTTTGAGGGACATTATTCATATTATGGGAAACCTTTGTATTATCCAATTTCTTCATGAGTGCTTGTCTTTGTTGTGGAAAGTTTTGCAACATGTTGAACATGGACATATTGGCCTTCATTTTCTTCAGGTCTTCAACTGCATTATACTTTTTAGTAGACCAAGTAGGGTTCTTCAGTATTGTTTGTATGTTCACTTGATTCTAATACTGTTGTCCACCTTGGGCTGGCCTTACTGGTGGTGGATTGTTGTTTGCTCTAGGATCAGGTGGAGTCAGTTGCAAACTAGGAGGAATTCCATCAGTCAATAGATCATTTTTGTTTCTAAGATTATATGTATTTTGATTATCATTTTGAAAGGCAAACATCTCATCGTGTTGAAGATCAGGTTCTTGACTAAAAGGAAATGAGAATTCTTCACTTGCTTGTTTTTCCACATGTACATTCTGTGTAGAATCATAAGATTCCAATAGCATTGCATTGAATTGAATAGGAGGAGGATTATCATTCACTTGTGGGTTTTGATTCACATCCTGATTACCATTATAGTATGCACCATCGTTGCTAGGCATATTTTGGCCATCATCATACTGATTAATATTAGCATACTGAATGTTGTTGTTATCAGTAGGAATGCTTCCATTATTTGGTTGAGTGTTCCATTTTCGATTTTGTCTTTGGAAGCCATTGTTGCGATCAAGAGGATTGAAGTTGTTTCCTGTGTCATTGTTTCCTGTATTGTTGTTAATGTTGTTGTTGAAGATCCTGTTGTAATTCTAACCAAAATTGTTGTTGTAGGGGCCAAAATTATGTCTTTGGAAGTTTTTATTTTGTCCTTGTGACAATCTAAGATGAGTCAACTCATTGTTCATTTATGACATGGTCTTTTTCATTTGACCAACTTTTGAAAGGAGATTGTTATCTACTTCCATAGGAACCATTGCTTTTTGTTCAAAGAATGCTATTTTTTTGGGCTCATACCCTGGTTATGTTATCGCTTGAGTTTGTGGAGCCGGTGCCTGTTGCAATGGAATTGGGTTCATAGGTATGAACTGACTAGGCACAGTGGGTGCTCCCATGGGAATCATTGGCATTGTAGCGATTGTCTGCATAGGAAGCATCATTCCTCCTCGATTAGGATTAGCTTGCTTTGTGAACTTTATCGCTTCTACAAAGACTTTGTCCAATGTGTCAATATTTTCTGTAGGAAGTCTTCTCAGAAAGATTGCAGCAAGAGGATCCATAGCATTGAAATAAAATTGGATGGTAGCTTCAACCGATATTGTGTATGGTGTTTCCAACTTGTGGTAGGCCATATGAAAGCGATGATTGAAGTGTGAAATTGTCTCAGCTGGGTCCCTTTTTATTGATATGAATTGTTGATTTATCACTATTGGATTGATGAATGATTTGAATTATTCCAAAAACATTTTTTTGAAAGTGTCCCAGTCTCCAATACATCTTGGTGGCAGGTATACATACCAACTGAAGGCAATTTCCCCCAAAGAGTAAGAAAATAAATGAAGAACCACATTTTCATTAGCAATTTTCTTTCGGTTGCAAATTTCCTTAAAAACCTTGACATGATCTTCGAAGGTTCTTATTTCTCCATAAATAAACCTTAGACAAAATTTCTCAAGATTCTTAAGGAGGTCATGGAGGGCACCTCTCAAGCTAAGGGGTGAGTCAACTACTTTTGTGAAAAAGGCCATTAGAAGATTTTGTGGACCAGAAGGTGGCTGGGATGGTGATGTGAGCGTTGAAGTATGTGGAGGTCCACCTAGTGGTTGACTGGGTGGTGGAGTAGAAGAAAATGACAAAAATTTGAATGGAAGTGGTTGAATTTGAGGTATTCCTCTGTCACTATGTGGCTTATGAAAATGAGTAAGCTCTAGAAATTCTTGGGCACTTGGTGAAGATCTTAATGCTTTCTGGAATGGGGATCTTGGATGAATATCTTCCAGCTTGTATCAATTCTAGAAAAAGGGCACCTTTGCAGAAGTACACTTCCTCACTTCTTCTAAATTTTTCACACCATAGGGATCTACGAACCTGCAGATCTGTGGACCTGCGAACCTGTGTACCTGTGGACCTGGATTTCTAAAAATTTCAAAAGTGATTTATAAACTTTTATGGAGTGTAGATTATTGCAAGGGTGCAAAAATTTCAAAACTTTATCAAATCTTTCTTGTTTCCAATAGTAGGTTCTTTGTATTGTGCCCTCCTTCTAGCGCCACTTCTGTTGGGCATTTGTTTTGCACGAGATCAATGACAGGAATCCATAGTGTAATTCCTCTCTTGAAAAACAAATCTTTTTAAGGATCCACTCCAAGGTTTAGTGTTTGTCTTGCGACGTATCAAAATTTGCTTAGTAGAAGATAAATGTGAATGTTCACAAGGAGGCCTTTACTGGTTCTAAAAACCCTTTTATCTCAGAATTTGAAGTAAAATCCGTTCGTTGTCTCAAAATATCACACCAAAAGAACAATATTTTTGTATTTTCTATTTTTCCAATGAATGAAACTCTAATAATGCAGCTACTATGAGATCCTATTCTAATAGGGGGTTAGCAAAGCAAATAATGAAACTGAAAGCAAATAACATGAAATCAAATAACTTGAAATTGAATTTCTTAAATGGACATAAGCTATAGAAAACAACATGTTGTGAGTTAAACCTTTGAAGAAATTAGTAGGTAACCAAATAAAAGTAGGAGCAATGCTTCCTAGAATCCAATGATGCAATCGTCGGTGAGAATTTATAACAAATCGGATGATGTTTCACTCTTCATCAAATTGCAAGGCCACAAAGAGTGTGCTCATGTGAGACAAAAATCTATGTAGACACAATTAGGTGATCTCTTCTCAAGCTTGTTACGTCAACAAAATTCATATATCTATAGAAAACACCATAACTAAAAGATCACACTACCAGAAATAACACAATAAACCTTTGGCTCAATCACAATCTCATGAATAAAATCCACAAAACAATGACACATTCAGGCAAGAATAACTACACTATGGATGCTAGCACCAAAAGCATAACTTTATTACATAATAACAATGGCCCTTGTTGCATTTTAAAATGGGGTATTTATAAGAAATCATCTCCTCAATTTTGTTGAGAGTGAGAGATATCTTGATGCAATAAAATGCTTTAAAAATATTTAAACAAACTAAATATATACAAACTGATAATCTAACTGGTGCTTAGAGGGACTCCATCCATATTTTATTCATTAATTGGATGCATGAGACCTTTATATGTCAAAAAAAATGAAGGAATGAGAGAGAAAGTAGGAGGAAACCATCAGTCAAAGTAGAAGTGCATGGAGACACCAAAAATAGAAGTTGACCCTTCACTTGATGTGTGTTAGAGTTAACTTGCCATCAAAATTTGCTCCCAATGCATGGAAAGTGCCATTTTTGAAATTGGCAGTCAACTGTCAATGTACCTCAAATTTGTAGACTTGCAAAGCTGTGGACTTGTGGAGCTACAGACCTACAAACCTCAACTGGGTCAAAATCTCAAAATTTTACTAAGTGTCAAAATTGAAATTCTAGCATCTGGGTTTTGCTCATCTTTATCCTAAAGATATGTTTGGATGTTTGCCCTTGAATTTCTCTATAATTTTAGTAATTTTAGTAGAATTGGGAAGATCCAAAGCCTCATACTTGTCTTTGACCTTCTGTCTATAGTTGTCCACCTCAATTCAAGTTTCTACAAAATCTTTGAGTTTGGTGTCCAACTCTAACAGTGTTTCTTCTATCCTGAAGGCTTGTCTGATGTCCTCATCACTGGATGCTTCCTCTAAAGTCTTTCTAAAATTCTCCATAACTAACTCAATCGGTAAAATCTTATCTCATTCTTCATCTTCAAAAATTTCCAAGCATGCTTCATTGTACAACTTTTCTGCTTCAAAAATTCGCTCTCGGGCTTGGTCCTTGAGCCTATGTATCTCATCATGCAATGTTTCCATCACTTTATTTCCATCTGCAATCTTTTCTATCCAATCATCTATCATTTCTAACTCTTCTCTGGTATATACATCAATTAGAATGTGGTACCTTTTCCCTTTTATGGCTTGTAGAGTTTGTAAATCCTTGCTCCATACCCGTACCTCATCCATAATATTGAATTCTTGCCTCAAAATTGCCACGCTCTTATCAAAATTCTCTTGTGTAGCATGCAATAACTTCAGAGTTCCTGTGATTATAGTGACACCCCTATCCTTAAGGCTATCTCACCAATCTTGAAAAGCTCTCAAAAATGGACTGAGCCATACACCTTCCCCTTATCTAAGAATGGTATTCAAAGTCTCCTCAGGGTGTTCAGAATCAAAAGGACCAATAACTTCAACTAAATATCCTTTTAAGATCTCAAATTGTGTTCAAAGTGTTCTAATTTCAATCTCATCCTATTCCATATGGTTAAGAACCTCCTTAACTCCCATAGTCATCATCTATCAGGAAGTATCCCATGTAGGCTTTCCTAACATGATATCCTTCACTTCATAGTCCTGAAGGCTAACAACTTCTTCATCTATACTTTTCAGAGGGTGAGCCACCTACACAAATAAGTCCTAGTTTCATGTAGTAGTAATGAATGCAAATGGTGTTGCATCACGTAATGGAGAGTCAGGCTTGTTCAAAATCTTTGCAATGTCACAAATATCATCCTCTAAAGCAAGGAATTGATGCTTAGTACTTCTCATTATTTCTTTCCAGAGCCATCTCAGGATATGTCTTTCTATAACCTTGACTCTAGATGATGAAGGGATGCGTTCAACTACCTCCTTCCCTTTATCACTCTTGCTTGGAGTCTCCTGTTGTGAGGGTTCTTCTTCAGTAGTCTCAATTTTTGTAGATGCCGTAGTTTGATCCTCAACTTCATGAGAAGGTTGTTGTATACATTCTACTACTTGTGCCTCTTTTGATGGCTCATCAGTAACCCTTGGTTTTGGTTCTCCATGTAATGATGATTCCTTCTAAACATGTTCTTCTAAACTCAGACATGGAGGTTTCACTAAAACCTTATCTACCATCATAACCTAAGGTGAAGATGGAGGAGTTGGAGGAGGACCTTGTGTCTCAGGTGGCATCTACATCCAATCTTTCTATTGAAGTTCACCTATAGAAGTATCCCTAATCTTATCTCCAACCAATTTTGTACCTACTGGCAGGAAATCAAAATTAGGGATTGAGAGAACATCATCACCTAGCTCCCTTTGCTCATTCACCCATCATTGTACTTCATCTTTCGAAGAAGAGAGTTCTACCATTTTAGCTTGGGTGGGTGGTGGGGTATTTGTAACACTCTTCTTTCTTTCCAATTTTGTAGCTTTGACTAGCTGAGTTCTCCTTTGTAGAGGTACTTTCTCCTCCTCTTCATCTGACTCTATTTTAGCCTCATTTGATTCTTCCTCAAAAATGGTTTTAGGTACAGAAAGATTAGGCACTAATCTTTTATGAACTCTTTGCCTCTTGTTCATTCTAACCTTGATCCTCTTTTGCTTCTATGGAACCATAGGAGAAGTGGGCTCTTCATGCATCAGATGAATGGATGTCTCTAGAATCTCTCCCTCTTCTTTTTGGCTTGAAAAAATAGGAGGCAATGGAAAATCAACCTGGATATGAGTAATTCTAGAGTCTTGGGGCTCCTAGGGAGTAGATTCCTATCACTAAGAAGGGGGCTATTCTTCAACATGCTCTATCTGAATCCTCTGAGGAGAGGCTCTCTTCCTCTTTTCCTTCTTCTTCTCTAAAGGATGGCAATATCCCACTAGATGATCAAGTTGGTAGATTATTTCTGGCTTGATAGGAGACTAGAGCACAAAGATAAGAACTATGACTTTCTTCCCCTTTACCTTTTTTGTGTGAGCATGTGCATGAAATATCACTGTATCTAAAATTGGATCAAGTGGAAAGGGTTTTTTGATCTAACTCTTTGTCATTCTAATGACATGTCTCGCTCGATGATTAATATCATCTCCTTCCTCTCTATCAATTTTTGCATTTAGGATGGGCCTTTTGCCAACTGAATCCTGTAGCCTTATCCTATCTAGTAGTTCCTATGAATCCTGTAGCCTTATCTCATCTGAGATGGTCAAATGGAGAGCCTTCTCTACTAAATGCAAAGTAATTCTACAATAGTGCCTGATACAAATATCATATTCATTTATGGCATTCATCCAATGATCTTCAATGGCTTCCTCATGATAGAACTCTTTTCTTGCCAAGTTTTCCACTTTACCAACATTGTTGAAGAATGGCTGGGGAGAGTTATATTCTTCAAGAGGATAATTCTCTTATTCCCACTCAAAAGTCAGGATATCTTGCTTTCTCTTTACCTTGTATGCTCCTATTACAAAAGGTCAATCCTAACAAGGCCTTCATTGTTTTTTGATCCTCTCATAAGCTGACTCAATCTGTTGGGAAATTTCCATTAGAACCAACTTGTCACTTGGGTATCTTGGGAGCTTCTTTGGATAGATGGATGCACCACCAAATTGAATGTATGTGAATGTTTAGAATTGGATGAAATATGCACCAAGAGCTGTGATCTATGCCTTGTCCTCATCAGACAATCTCTTCTCATAATCCCCTTCGATGAATTTAATGATGGCAAAGATGAAGGCATCATTCACAATTCTGTACTCCTTGCGCTGTGGTGAGAGCTTCTTCTTAACCAGTTGAGGATAGACTATATATGGCCATGCATTAGGATCCTGCATACTGCCCTTCTTGTACAACCTGAGATAGTTGATGGCTCTTGCCACAAGTAGATATACCACATAAGAATTCATATAGAACTTCTTCTTATCCTTTACTATCCGCAACTAGTCGCACAAGTTCTCACTAAGTGTGGTGGCCCAATCCAGTGGCATCTTTGCATGTCTGATGGTCTCAATGAAGTTGACTATGAATGGAGTGAGATGACCTACTGTAGGCAATCCCATAACTCTGCTCAAGAGAGTGATTGAATATCCAATGTCATCCTTCATGTATCCTCAAGTCATATCCACTTTGCTGATTGTCTTCCCTCGAGGTGGTTTCTCAATGAAGTATGAGGAATATATGATGTTGATGGCCTCCTGGTAATGATCCTTATGCCACCTTTCATCTACCTAATATGAAAGCCTGATAAACTAATTGGCTCTAGGTAAATGAAAAACCCTCTCGATATTATTAGGTCATAGATCCAAGACCACTTCCCCAACAATGCTCTTTACCACCCTTTCATCAGGAACAAAATGCCAAGATAGGGTCATAATCAATTCAGTTGACTGCATAGTGCTAGGATGTGATGCTACATTTACTAACCCAGAATCTATAGATTAGGGCAGATCTCAAAGATGATCTTTTGGTTGGGTTGTTACAAACTCTCAAAAACTTTCCAAGTTCGTGTGTCCAAGTTCTATGTCTTTGATCTCAGAGTATTCATCGTGCAACCATGATTTTGGGGTTACGCCTTGGAACTTGTACACAACTAGTTTTACTGTTGATTTGGATGTGGATGCCATCTGATTATATTACCTGCAAGTCACAAAAGAAAAAACATAATTAATTATTGGATATATATATAAAAAAATGTAAAAGAAAAAAAAAACTTCCTTCTAGAAAACCTATTTATTTTGTTGTTTTTTTAAAAAAAATTTTATTTTATTTTCTCTAAAATTGATTAAAATTAAAATTAAATTAAATTAAAAAAAGAAAAGAAAAAGGGGAGGAGCCATGGTGAGTGGTGCTGTGCACCCAAAAGGGCGCATGTCGCACCACTCGTGTAGAGCGGCACTATGCCGCGTGCCCAAAAGGGCATGGGGCTGCCAAATGCACACCCAAAAGGGTGCAACAGTGGCGCACAGCCTAAGGGGTGCATCGACGACGCATCCTTGCATGCTGCCTCTCATGTGCACGCGCGCATGCTTGAGAGGCAAAAGAAAAAAAAGGAGGTGGGGGGGAGGGGGGTCTGCTTACCTCTCCCTCCTTGCTCTTGCTCACAAAAACTGAGCAAGTCAAGAAGGGGAGAGAGGGTTTTATAACCCTCTCTCTTTTGTAAAGCGCGCTGCACCTTGATGCATGCACATGAGGGATTTTTATTTATTATTTATTTTTGACTCTAAAATTCTAACTTATTTGACTGAATTTTCTTCTTCTGACTCCCAAACTATGAGTTTGAGAGTTGAAAAAAAATTAGGGGCCCCCCATTCCTAGTAAGGAATGGGGCGTGTGTTGTGGAGACCACAACACACAATAGAATTGAATTATAGAAAGAATGAATAGGACCTTAGTTGTATGCTGAGTGGTGCTAGACTAGAAAAAAAGTTCTGGGCCAAAGCTATAGCCACTGCCTACTACTTGATAAATAGGTCTCCTACATTGGCTCTTATTGATAAGATGCTAATGGAAGCATGTTCGGGCCACAAACCTTCACTCAGACATCTAAGAGTATTTGGTTGTGAGGCATATGCTCATGTGCCAAAGGAGAAGGGGACAAAATTGGACAACAAAGTTGTCAAATGTATCTTCATTGGATATAGTTATGGTGTGGAAGGATACAAGCTTTGGGATCCTATTGCATAAAATGTATTTTATTCTAGAACTGTTATTTTTAGAGAAACTAAGCCTTCTTCTATTGCAGTGCAGCCAGAATGGATAGAAGAAAAAAAAGGTGTGATTCAACTTCCTAGTACACTTGAGAAAGTTGAAACAAGGCCCTTAGAAAGATGAGATGTTGAAGAGAGATCTACAAGTTTTGAATCATTAGAGGAAGAGGGAGAACCTAATCATGAACCTAAACCTCCTAAACCTGAACCAAATCTTGTTTGAAGATCTACTAGACAAAGGAAACCACCTGAAAGGTATGGGAAATCTCTTGATGATTGGAGATACATATTTTCATTGAATGCTAATATTGATGAACCAAGATCTATGAATGATTTAGAGTCTTGGAAAATAGCCATGGATGAAGAAATGACATCTCTTTAGAGGAATCAAACATGGGACCTTGTACCATTTCCTAAAGGACTAAAGCCTATTGGTTGAAAATGGGTATTCAAATGAAGGATGGGTTCAGATGGAAGCATTGAGAAGTATAAAGCATGTGTGGTTGCAAAAGGTTACTCTTAGGTTCAGGGAGTATATTATGGTGAGATTTTTTCTCTAGTAGCCAAAATGACATCCATTAGGTTTTTGCTTTCTATTGCAAAAATGACATCCATTAGGTTTTTTCTTTCTATTGCAACAACTTATGATCTAGAGATTGAGCAAATGGATGTGAAAATTGCTTTCCTTCATGGAGATTTGGAGGAAGAAATTTACATGTCATAACTAGAGCACTAAGTGGTAAAAGGTAAAATTCATTTGGTCTATAAATTGAAGAAATCCTTGTATGGTTTAAAATAGAGTCCTAGGATGTGGTACAAGAAGTTTGATACATATGTGTTGAGTTTGGGATTTGTGCAATCTAAATCTGATCACTGTATATATTTCAAATTTGATGGTGATGGTTTCCTGGTTATTGCCTTGTATGTTGATGACATGTTGTTTATTGGCAAAGAAAAAGGTTTGATTGTAGAGTTAAAATCTCAAATCTCGATAAAGTTTGACATGAAAAATCTTGGTGCAGCTAGGCATATTCTAGGAGTGGAGATTATAAGAGATAGACAAAACATAAAGCTTTGGCTAGGCCAGAGTAAGTATGTTGGTACTATTTTGAAAAGGTTTAAAAGGCAAGACTCAAGACAATTGAGTGTTCCTATTACTATGGGAACAAAGCTTTGCAGCTCACAATGTCCTACATCCCCATTGGAGATGGAAGAGATGAGTTGAGTACCATATCAGAGTGCTGTTGGAAGTTTGATGTATGCTATGGTTTGTACAAGACTAGACATTGCCCAAGTAGCGGGAGTACTTGCCCATTATATGTCTAATCTAGGAAGAGCACATTGGGATGTAGTAAAAAGAGTCTTTAGATACTTGTGGGGTACCTCATAGTACTCAATATGTTTTTATGGAACAAGAAATGAGCATTCCTTGGATATTCAAGGCTATGTGGATTCAGATTGGGCTGGTGATGTTGATAGAAGAAGAGCCACTAGTGCATATGTGTTTACATTATTTGGTGGTGCAATAAGTTGAATGAGCAAGCAACAGGCTATGGTCACTTTGTCCACTACTAAGGCAAAGTATACGGTAGCTACTCATGCCCGTAAGGAAGCCATCTAGCTAAAGAGATTGAGTTCAAATATAGAGTTCAAATAGAGTGCAGTGACAATTTATAGTGATAGACACAATGCAATCTGCCTAGTGAAGAACCTGACTTTTCATGCGAGGACCAAGAACATTTATGTACATTATCATTTTGTGAGAGATATGGTTGAGGACAATAAGGTAAAGCTAGAAAAGGTAGAGACTTTGGTGAATGTTTCTGATGCATTAACTAAGCCCATGATTATAGAGAAATTTAGATGGTGTTCAAAGTCTATGGGCCTCTTGGCCCCTAGTAATTAAGTCCATGATATTTAGGATCCCTTGACTCTTGCAAGGTGTTCGACAAGTGGGAGAATGTTGAGAACATGTGTCCCAACCTTGCAATCATTTATTGGAAAATTTCAGAATTTATTTGTGGAAGTTTTCCACTTGTTTATATCTTGGAAAAGAGTGTATAAAATACCAAAAGGTACCATGTCCATAGTAGAATATAGGAGGGCCATTTTTAGAGCATAGTTAGCTTGTTTTATGACTTTTATAGGGGTCTAAACTAAGAGACCAAATTATGGACGGGATTACTATTTTAACCTAGTTGTTTTTCCATATTGCAAATGTAAATGTCAAAAATGGGTAGCATGGGGTATGGTAATTTTTTCCATGGTTTGTAAAACCACAAGTGGTTTCCAGGTTGTAAAATCACTATAAAAGGAGGGCTTGGGGAGGTGTTTGTGTAATTGAGTTCAATTTGCAAGGCTGGTGCTAGAAGGAGTCTCTCCAAGTTCAAGTTGTGGTGATGCACTCCTATAAGAACTTGCATCACAAGTGTATTGTAATAATCTTGGTTTGATAATACATTTTGCAGGTTTTGGAGGGTGGGGTTTTTCTCTTGGAAGGGTTTCCCTACCGTAATCACTGTGTTATGTGTTCATTATTATTTTGATTATGTTATTATGCATTTCTTGAGATCCCTACAATAGTTAGTTGAATTTTCATAATTTTTCTCTCAAAGATTAGCGTAGGAAGCGATTCTGCACCCCTTTGCTTCCTTACATAATTGGGGTAGTAGGATCAAGGAGAGATAAGTAGTGTTGAAATAGAAGAATTTGTTGAAAATTTGAAGAATATCCATGAGGGGGTGGGGAAGCACAATACAAAGACAAATACATAGTACAAGGCTAAGGAAGATGTGAAAAGGAGGTATAAGGAATTTCATGTTGGAGATGAAGTCATGGTTCATTTGAGAAAGAAGAATTTTTTAGTACGTACATATAATAAGTTGAAAATGAAGAATTTTGGACAATACAAGATAATGAAAAGCCATGATTATGAAAATTCCTATCAAGCGGAGTTTCCTATTGAATTGAATATTTCACCATTATTTAACATTTTATATTTGACAAAGTATCATGAAACAGGGGATGGAGATGAAATTGTAGAAGCATAGTGGACTATTCTAGAACTTAGTTTGGCTACAAAGGAGATTTAGGAGATATTGGATAGTCATGTTGGAAAAGTTACAAGGAAAAAAATATTATGAAGAATACATGGTCAAATGGAAGGGAGGCCAGTAGAATATTCATCATGGCTAGCAAGGGAGGAGGTTAACCATCTTGTTTCTCCTCTGAACACCTAAGACATGATGGGGTCACTTCTCAAATTACCTTGGGTTTCTAATGTGTTGGTCTAATTTTCATAGTACAGAGAAAATTTTGAAAAATTAGTGAAAAATCATTTGTGGTCATTATATTATGCAATTTAGGGTTTTCTCATTGTATTTCTCAAATTTCTTAGATTGCCCTAGTTCATGTCCTTATCTCTGTGTTGTTGGAATTTTATAAATTTCTCAAGGTTTTTCATTAGAACAATTAGTTGAGAAACCCTAAATTTGAAAACCCTAATGCCTTATTACATTTTACCTTAGTCTTGAAAACTCTCAAAAATAATATTTCAAAAAATGCTCTTAAGGCATATTACTTTTACCCCAAGGAGGGGCTTGCACAAGCATGACTTCATTAAAATCTTATTTAAACCTTAGGTGGCCATGCTTTTCTTGCAAATTGCTTGATCATTTTATTGAGAAATACCTCTGATGATACAAAGTTTATATGATCGTTGATCTTGTTCAGATCAACGGGCATCATATTCCTTCAATTTTGAGATGCAAGTTTTTAAAATAATGAGGGCATGTGCTTTGATGACACATAGCCCTTTCCCTTTTTAAGTCTCAGTGAGACATAAAGTTTTTCATGAGTCATAAGTTGTTAGAACCTTTTGCAAACTCATCAGTACTTTTCGTGCACATTCTAGAATTCCTGCAATGTCATTGGTTGAGTTACTAACAGAGGTATTCTTTTATCAACAATATTTGTTAACCATTGATTTCATTTAAATCAAGGGCTAGCACTTTCCCGCAAGATGCAGATGGTCGAGAATTAAATAATGTAGGGATGCATAAATAGGACATGTAGCACAGTTTGATAGCATGGGCCCACCATTTCCAAGGATGATGATTGAGACATCTTTCGTGGCAAATGTTAGATGAGTTGGACTAGAGGAGAGTATTTTATTTGTCAATTCGGCCGACATGGTATTTAAGACACATGATTCTATGGCTATTGATTTGTCAAAGATCAAAGGCCAGCACAAGCTCGCATTTTCAAGCTACACGAAAGATAAATAAAGCAGGCAAGCAATTTTTTGACATGTAGCAAGGTAGGGTTGAGAATCTCTAGTGTGTGCTGTAGTGTGTCATGTTGTAAGATTATTGTTGATATGTACTGCCAAATGGGAGCGAAGCTTTATCAACCATATATCTTTTAAAGATCGAGGATTAGCGCAAGCAAAGATGCTCATTCAATAAGGAATGCAAGTATGTGCCTTTGCATCACGTGTCATAGTGGGGCCAAAATTAGGGAAGAACGTTGAGTCATGTCATGTTTTCTATCACATTGGCTTAGTTGGGAGTATTTATGCTATAGGTGCAAAAATCTCAGCAATTAATATAATAGTTAGACATGTCAGAGCATGAGGGTTGAGAAGAGTCATTCCATTGGTCCAAGTGGATGCTGCAATCATAATGTGCAAAGTTCTTCATCAACGATGGGCATAGGACCACAATTTGAAGATACTCATATAATAAGGAAAGTAGGAATGTGCTAGCTTGACACATGGAAGGAATGATGTCAAGCACTTGCTCACTCAGAAGAAGATATGGGACCCACTAGCATGGAATTTTTTAGAAGTTACAAACTCATATAAAGGCTTCCTATTGGTCAGCGTAGCTGATTGGACTTTGTTCAATTGTAAATTGGTCTAATTGTTGATCTTATATTGATCAATGAGTGGCACTTCCCCACAATTTTAAGGTGCAAGAAATTTAAGGAATATGGGTAAGCAGTATTGCGACACGTGGCCTTATTTTTAAAGCCATAAAGCTCGTTGCTTTTTAAAACTAAAGCAATCCAATTTGATGAAAATCTATAGATAAGATTCAAATCTAGGCACAATTTGGAGGTAATAGTTACTGAGAATAAATATGGTGCAGAGTTCATTTGTGCGATTCCAATGCATGAAAAGAACTCATGATCTCACCATTAATGAATCACCAAAGGACAAAAAGAATATCAGAGCATACAAAATTTTTAGAGCGAGGGCACAAATTTTTTATCTAGTAATCCAGTAAGTTGCAGAGGAAATCACATAGTGTAGAAGTGCAAATTTTAGCAGGTAAGTACTCCGTGACTCTTTGAAAATTAAGTATCTACTGTTATAAAATTTCTAGGGTTTATTCAAAATGCCTCCCCAAAAGAGTTCATTGGACAAACAAATTATCTAAAAAATTCTATACACAATGATTTTCTCTAACAATTTCCTTTATTAGTACATGAAATAACTAAGGGGAGGGAGCTCATTACAAAACACCCTAGGGTAAATATAGCAGAAGGTTTCTATGATAAAGCAAATTGGGTAAGAGATGCCCAGGTTTTCATGGGGGGTTTGGAGTTGTTCAAGAAGTGGTTTTCAGAATGAAAATTGGATACCCCTATGAGAAATGTCTAGGAGTTTGATATTGGGAAATTAACAGTCCCCATAGTTTTCTTTGATAGTGATTTGTTGATGGATTTAGCCAAAAAATATGATCTAATTACAGGGTGGGTAAAGAATCATGCAGGAGTGAATCTTTTTTAGGTTTTCCCTAAACTGATTAGTGAGGTTTTCAACCTCAACCCTAACCATGCCATGCATGAAATCATTGATCTAGATGACCTTCAAGCTAGGTATGATGCAAAAAAGGATTTAATTAAGGATAGTGCCATTGCAAGAACATGCTGCTAAAATTGGTACTTTGTCTGTGATTACTGCTAGCACCCTAGAGCCGTTACTAAGAAGACATTTTAACCTTAGGGCTCAAGCATTGTATTTTTCTCATTGCAAAATTTTTGGGATGGATGAAGCTAACCAAATCCCAGGCTCAATTGTCCTTGTTATGGCTCAAACTCTTCAATTTGGGATAAGCACTATTCTAGATTTTTCTACTTTTCTTATGAAATAAATTTACAATGGTTTGGTGAGGATAGCATGAGGAAAAGTGGATAAACCATTCTGTTGGTATTAATTTCTTATGTCTATATGTTTGTACAAAAGATTTACCTTTTTCTCCAAGGCGATGGAGTTGGAAATAACTAGGGATGGAGAAAGGAATCAAATGTAGCTTTGGAGTGTGGATAGGACTTCAGAGGCTGCAAATGCCAGTTATGTGAGATTTGACAGATGCTTTGCATCAAAGCTTAGATTAACTTTTGAAAGGAGATAGCCCCAAAATTCCACAAGCACTATCAGAATTGATCAAAACTAAGGACCATGGACAAGGACTATTGGTTAGTCATAATTGGGGGGATATAATCCCTTATAATGTTTCAACTGTAATAAGAGTATATGGTTTTTTGGGGAAGCCACATGTGCTTCCATTTCATGTGCCCTTGAAGATAGGAATAGATGAGTTGTTATGGAAAATAGGCACTACAGATGAGAGGGAGTTTCCTAAGAAGGGTACTTTTTTTCCAATTGTTACTGTGGTACATGATTTTGTCTTTGTGAGAAGAGGGTGGAAGCACCTGAATTTTTTTCTAGATAGATATAACATGGCAGAATCTCATGCTAGATTTATTGATCCTGAAGGATTTTATGACCTCTTAAGAGAGAGGGTGAAAGATTCTTGCATGGTGCAATTAGAAATGTTTTTACTTTGTAAGAACAATAATTGGGAAAGGAGAAATGGATAGTATTCAATAAGACCCTAGAATTTATTAATGCTTTTGACCCCTAGTATGACCCATTGAAAGATAAAAAATATTGGGGAGCCAAGATACAAGCATTAATAAATAATTTTGCTGTGATTATCCAAACTATGAATGAGAAGAAGGCCATGTATGTTGAGACACATCTAGACAAGGCTACAAAGGTGCAAAGGAGGATCAAAAATAGAAATGTAGTGGCTGTTGCCCAATAAACCTTGTAGAAAAGGGCAAGATATGATCTAGAATGTGCAAAAGGTTCCTTTTTAGCAAAGCCCAGACCTAGGAAGCCCATTTGTACCTAGTGCTCCAAAAAGAAAAAAGATTAGAGCAAGGGTCTTCTTCCCAAGTGGAGCAATATTCCCCAAGCCAATCCCCAATCAAAATTGATGATGAAATGTAGTGCCTACCCTCGTTCACATCTTCTCTGGACATATTATTGCTATTGTTATCAGACTTTGATGGACTAGTTTCATGTAGATGGATTAGTGGTATTGTTTTGACACTATCAGACATTATATTATGGATTCAG